>CM056050.1:610564224-610791724 GCA_029574335.1 Rana kukunoris
CCTCTCTTTCACTCTCTCCTCTTCTCTTTTCTCTCCTTTCTCCCTCCTCTTTCTTTCTTTCTCTTTCTCTCAAACCTTACACTTTCCTTCTCTTTTCTTTCTCTTAACCCCGCCTTTCTTCCCACACACCTTCCCCCCCAAATCTCACCGCTGTATCTCCTCTCACAGGTTGGAAGACAGAATGAAGAAGGATGGTTTGCCCTGACTACCCACGTTTCCTAAATCACAAGTTATTTATAATCCTATTTGATCAGTGTCTTGAGAATTTTTTGTTTTTTATATATTTCTATGTTTAACTTATTTGTCATTTTATTCAATAAAACATTTTTTTTAAACTTTATTTTATATCTTGTGTTTATTTAAAGACTTTGGAAGCGGTGTCCAAAACTAGACAAGCAGAGCCGGACTAGTCACCAGTAGTGGTTTCCTTGTATCTGATCTTTTCTTTATCAGTTGCTTATCATTCCTAGTCCTGCACTGTGTCTCTGTGGCGGCGGCCATCTTGGTAGAGGCAGAAATTTTCAAATTCCTGCAAAATTGCTCCCCAATGACGGCTGAGGGAATTTATAATAAGCAACAGGAGAGTTGGAGGAAACACAGCTTTACAGAATGGATAAAGCAGGGATTTCCTTGCACTGCGGGTCCTTTATGAACAGCTTCCTCTCCAGAAAGGAGAACGGTGAACAGCACAGTAGTGACATCGCCAATTATCACTCCAAATCTGGTGAGACTAGCAACCAGAGGCAGCAGTGCCCTAGATCAGAGGTCTCCAAACTGTGGCCTGAGGGCCAGATGTGGCCCTTTGCTAGCCTTTATCCGGCCCTTGGGGCACAATTCCTCCCATTGACACCAACAATGGGGCACTATATTATCCACTGATACCAATGATTGGGTACTATTCCTCCTATTAATAGGGGGAATACTCCTATTCCTATTGACCACCAACCCTGAGGCCATATATGTGATCACTGATGCCAGGCCCGTGACTTTTTCTTCCCTTGCTGGCCCCAATCCGGCCCTCCTAAAGTCTGAAGGGCAATAAAGTGGCCCTTTGTTTGTAAAGTTTGGAGACCCCTGCCCTAGATAATCTCACACTGCAGATATACAGCTAGCTACAGCTAAGTTGCCTAGGTATGGGCATGTACCTACCTGTACGTCGTGTTGGGGAAGTGATTATACTGGGGTGATGCCTGCAGGCATCACCCCTGCTAACGTTTTTTGTTTTTTTTTTAAAGCGGACGGTCAGCTTTCATGTGGTAACAACCGATGTGGAAGGAGATTCCACCACCCCTCCCTCCCGCCTTTTGCGGCTCCGCCTGGGTCTCCCATCCCACTGGGAGACCCGAACGACCAGCCGTCGCATCCACCGGCTGGCCAGAGTCCCAAACAGTGCCGGCGTCCGATTTGATCGGCTCTCCGATGTGGTAACCCGAAAGCGACGTCACAGCGTCATTTACAGTTTACTCAGCAGCCAATGGCACCGATTTGAGGAAAAAAAATCCAAAGTGTTTAAAAACGCAGATTTTGGCGTTTTGAAGTGCAGCGGAGGAGTTTGGGCTCTTTTCGACCCCAGATGCCTCCATAAAGAGTACCTGTCACTGCCTATTACTGTCACAAGGGATGTTGTTACATTCCTTTTGGTGACAATAAAAGTGATCGGAAATGTAATTTTTCTAAAGGGACAGTATAAATAAGAAAAAAAATAAAATAATTTAAAGTCCCCCCCGTGCTCGCACACCAAAGAAAATGCATACGTAAGGCGCGCCTGCAAATGTAAACAGTGTTCAAATCGCACATGTGAGGTATCGCTGTGATCGTTGGAGCGAGAGCAATAATTCTAGCAAAAGACCTCCCCTGTAACTCTAAACTGGTAACCGTAAAAAAAAAAAATATTAAAGCGTCGGTTATGGTGATGTTTAAGTACCATCATTTGTTGCCATTCCACCCGCATCTGATCATCCCCCACAGCTAACTACCCTTTGTTCCACTTGACCCTCCCTTCTGGATTCTAAGCTCTAACGAGCAGGGCCCTCTGATCCCTCCTGTATTCATTTGTATTGTGATTGTACTGTCTTCCCTGATGTAAAGCGCTGCGCAAACTGTTGGCGCTATATAAATCCTGAATAATAATTCCACGAGTGCGTGCAGTTTTAAAGCGTAACATTTTGGGTATCTATTTACTTGGCGCAATCACAATATACGAAAAAATTGGGCCAACTTGACTGTTTCGTTTTTTTAAATTCAGTAAAGTGTATTTTTTCCCCCAAAAAATTCTGTCTGAAAGACTGCTGTGCAAATACCGTGTGACATAATATCTTGCAACAACCACCATTTTATTCACTAGGGTCTCTGCTAAAAAAAATTATATATGTTTGGGGGTTCTAAGTAATTTTATAGCCCTGGGGCGGGGCTGAGTCCTTTTGTCTGCGTCAATGGACGCAGCAGCAGGACTCAAGAGTGCGCTCACACGAGTGCTCCCTTTTGAATGCGGGTTTTCGAGGGGGCACTTGATGCAGGGAGGAGCGCTGCTAAGGGACCCAAGAAGAGAAGGATCGGGGTCACTCTGTGCAAAACACTTGCACAGAGGAGGTAAGTATAACCTGTTTATTTAAAAGAAAAAAGATTGTGGAGATTCGAAAGGGATGGACAGCCGCTCTCCAAAAAAACTTCTAAAGTTTTCTTTATTGGTAAAATCAATGGGAATGCGTCACAAAATACAGCAAAAAGGATCGGGAAAAGAGTAGCCGACGCGTTTCACACTAATCGGCGCTTAGTCATGGCTTAAAAAAAACGAACCTTTACAACCCCTATAACCGCTTGCCGACCACCTCGTAGATTTACGTAAGCAGAATGGCATGGGCAGACAAAACGACGTGTATACATTGCTTTAAACCTGCCCCCTAGCAGGCACGCCCCACCACGGTCTCCGTGACCATGCCCGCGGAATCCATGAACTCGGTGTCCCACCATCTGGTCACAGAACGGCAGAATGGTGTGATGCCTTTGTAAACAAGACTTCTGCCTAGTGACACAGCACTGATCGTCTGTTGCCTGTCATCGGGAGCAGCGATCAGTGACCCGCCACAGTAAGCCACGCCCCTAACAGTTAGGAATCACTCCCTAGGACAGGGGTCCTCAAACTTTGGCCCTCCAGCTGTTCAGGAACTACAATTCCCATCATGCCTGTGAATGTCAGAGTTTTGCAATGCCTCATGGGATGTGTAGTTCCACAACAGCTGGAGGGCCGTAGTTTGAGGATCCCTGCCCTAGGACATACTTGACCTTTTCAGCGTCCCCTACTGGTAAACCCTATTCACTGCCAGTCACATTTACACAGTAATCGGTGCATTTTTAAAGCACTGATCGCTGTATAAATGTGGTCCTAAAATAGCGCCAAAAGTGTCCGATGCGTCCGCCGTAATGTCGCAGTCATGATAAAAAATTGCAGATCGCCGCCATAACAACTAGTAAAAAAAAAAAATTATAATAAAAATGCCATATAACTACCCCTATTTTGTAGACGCTATAACTTTTGCGCAAACCAATATATGCTTATTGCGATTTTTTTATTTTTACTAAAAACATGTAGAAGAATACGTATCGGCCTAAACTGAGAAAAAAAATATTTTTTTAAAAAAAATGTGGAATTGGGGATATTTATTATAGCAAACAGTATATAAAATATTGATTTTTTTTTTTTTTTCAAAATTGTCGCTCTTTTTTTGTTTATAAAATTAAAAACCGCAGAGGGGATCAAACACCACCAAAAGAAATCTCTATTTGTGGGAAAAACAGGACGTCCGTTTTGCTTTGGAGCCACGTCTCACGACCGCGCAATTGCAGTGCCGAATCGTAAAAAAGTGCTCTTGTTATTTGGCAGCAAAATCCTCTGGGATGAAGGGGTTAAAAAAGAAAACCACAAACCTTTACAACCCTTTTAACTTACCTGGTAAGACGGCTTTGCAAAATATAAACTTTTGAGCGAAAACAATGGTCCACCTGAAATTACGAGGCTTTCATTCTGATCCTCTGGCTTCATTATGTTGAGTCGCTGATTATTTGGTATGCAGATAGGTTACTATAGGTGCTCCACCTGAAGAGATTCACCCTCTTTTGTTTGCCCCGTGGTCATTTTTGGGGGGAGACGTGGTTTTTAGGTCTTTGAAACATTTCATGCTACACTGTAAATATTGATGGGCTCACTTATGAGCAAGAGATGTGCTGGAGATCTCCACCAGTCCTCCCAATGGGACTTGGGCTAACAAAACCATCTGACATTGGTTCCAACCATCCTCTACTCTTTTCAAAACAAATGAAAAGTTTTGGTTAGATGCACTTTAAACCAAAAATGTGTTCAGACAAAGTATTCGTAGACCTTTTTGTTATAGGCTTGTACCTTCAGGTGATTGGACACTGGAAAAGCCTTTAAGGACACGCCTCCCTTATAACCCTACACAACTCTGTGAGTTTTATGCTAGTGTCCTAAGGTGTTGGACCTTTTCTCCCTTGCGGAGAAATCACTCTTCGCTTAACTAGTTATTTAATTTTCTTGGATTCTTCAATAAGCTCTTCAGAGATCTCCTTTGATGTTGCATTACACTACAGCAGAAGCGGTGCATTTGGATGGGCACAACCTTGGTAAAACCTTGGGAACCATACCTGGACCCTACACTGTGGGGCTGCCATGATGCTTAGGGCAATGGATCCTGTATGGGCCCTCACCTTGGGTTATAGGCTCATACCTTCAGGTAATTGGACACTGGCAAAGCTTTTTGAGGACATGCCTCGCCTATAACCCTACCTGATGCTGTTAGTCCTTGTTTGTTGTTAGTGTCCTAAGGGGCTGGACCTATTCTCCATTGCGGAGATATCACTTCAGCTTAAATATTGAAGGGTAAAACCTTGGGAGCCATACCCAGATCCCACACTTTGGGGACGCCATGTTGCTTGGGGCACTGGATCCTGAAAGGGCACTCATGTTGGGTTATAGGCTTGTACCTTCAGATGGTTGGACACTAGCAAAGCTTCTTAAGGCCTTTCCTGCCTCTAACTCTACCTGATGCTGTTATTTCTCTCGTTTTTTTTTGCAAGTGTCCTAAAGGGTTGGATCTTCTTCTCCTTGCGGAGATATCACTTCAGCTTAACTAGTTTCATTTATTATTTTATTTTTTGGTTATTCAATCAACTCTTTCACTGTTGCCTTGTACAACAGCAGAAGCTTTTTGAGGACATTCCTCGCCTATAACCCTACCTGATGCTGTTAGTCCTCGGTTTTTTGCTAGTGTCCTAAGGGGTTGGACCTCTTCTCCCTTGCAGAGATATCACTTCAACTTAACTATTTTATTTAATTATTTTAATTATTCAATCAACTCTTTCACTGTTGCCTTACACAAAAGAAAGAAGCGGTGCTTTCGGATGGGCACAACCTTGGCAAACCCTTGGGAGCCATACCCGGATTCCACACTTTAGGGACACCATGTTGCTTGGGGCACTGGATCTTGTAAGGGCACTCATGTTGGGTTATAGGCTTGTACCTTCAGATGGTTGGACACTGGCAAAGCTTCTTAAGGCCTTCCCCACCTCTAACTCTCCCTGATACTGTTAGTTCTCGTTTTTTTTTGCTAGTGTCCCAAATGGTTAGACCTCTTCTCCCTTGCAAAGATATCACTTCAGCTTAACTTTTTTTTTTTCAATTCTTCAATCAACTCTTCAACTATCTCTTTCACTGTTGCCTTACACTACAGCAGACGTGGTGCATTTGGATGGGCACATTCTTGGTAAAACCTTGAGGAGCCATATCTGGACCCAACATTGTATTGCTTAGGGTACAGGATCCTGTAAGGACACTCACGTTGGATTATAGGCTTGTGCCTTCAGATGGTTGGACACTGGTAAAGCTTTTTGAGGACATGCCTCCACCTCTAACCCTACCTGACTCCGAGTCCTCGTTTTTTTGCAAGTGTCCTAACGTGTTGGACTTCTCCCTTTTCAGAGACATCACTTTAGGGTAACTAGTTGATTATATTTTTGGATTCTTCAACCATCTCTTTCACTGTTGCCTTCTACTACAATAGAAGCAGTGCATTCTGATTGGCACAACCTTGGTAAAACCTTGGGAGCCATACCCGGATCCCACACTTTGGGGACGCCATGTTGCTTGGGGCACTGGATCCTGTAAGGGCACTCATGTTGGTGTTTAAGGCTTGTACCTTCAGATGGTTGGACACTGGCAAAGCTTCTTATGGCCTTCCCCACCTCTAACTTTACCTGATACTGTTAGTTCTTGTTTTGTTTTTTTGCTAGTGTCCTAAAGGGTTAGACCTCTTCTCCCTTGCGAAGATATCACTTCAGCTTAACTAGTTTTATTTATTTTTATTAATTCTTCAATCAACTCTTCAACTATCTCTTTCACTGTTGCCTTACACTACAGAAAAAGTTGAGCATTTGGATGAGCACATCCTTGTTAAAACCTTGGGAGCCATACCCGGACCCCACACTTTGCATACACCATGTTGCTTGGGCACTGGATCCTGTACGGGCGCTCACCTTATTACTAAGGGCTCATTTACACTTGCTTCGACTTTAACTCACATTATAGCAACTACCGCTTTATTGATGCTTCAATGGTGCTTTGATGATGATGCTTTCTTGAAGCTTGGCAAATACCCTATGTGTGTGTGTTGATTTTCTATTTGTTTAAAGAGGCCCAGTATAACCCCAACTCCAGTACATGCAATAGTGGAAATCTGGACAGTTGCACTACAGTGAAAAATGTCTTTATTTAATAAAATCCATCCATACAGCAATCAAGGACAGTGGATAAATCAGTTGACCCCTTTCACTGGCGCTTAGTCCGGATTTCCTCTTTTGCATGTGCTCTGTACACAGAGTCGGCACCCAGGCTGTGCAGGGGAGGTGAGGTCTTGGTATTTGTACCTGGAGCGGTATGCCTTTTTAACCCCAGCTCGGCAGATCTCCGGTTCATTAGTACCCCTGTTCAGCAGATCTCCTCCCAGCTTATTAGTACCCTCATTCAGCAGATCCCCTGCTCAGTAATTCCCCCAGTTCTCCTATTGTCCCACCCAGTAGTACCCCCCAGCTTTGCTGATACTCTGTTCTGGAGTAACCCCCAGCTCTGCTCATACCCTGCTCAGTAGTAACACCCAGCTCTGCTGCTCCTTTGGTTTGCTAGTCCCTCCGTTTGACATCTCCTAGTTTTTCCTGCGCCAGTGCTCCAGTTCTCCTGATCCTCTACAGCTCAGTCCTCTCCTCTGCTCACCTTCCGCTATAGTGTGCTGTCTGTTAGTTCCTTCACTCCAGTCCGGACCCCACTCACTTCCTGCTGCTCCACACCAGATGTGACGTTTTGCACCAGACACTTTCAGAATATTTACACATAAACCGGAGGTGACTGCTTAAGACGCCTTTCCAGTTTTCTTGTTGGTCTCCCAGTGCATACTGGGATATCTCATACCTGCAATACCTCCAAAACAAAGCAAAGCTAAAGCCTCAAGAGCTGTATGGTGGTGTAACTACGTGTTCTCATAGACTTCTATGGAGGCTTTGGAGATGAAGAAAGCCACATGGGGCTTAATGTTTGAAGCAAAACAAACACAACCATGTGAGCATGACTGTAAGGCAACCATTTTATTTGGTGATGGGGCTTTGATTAGCATTTAGAGTGCTTTAACCACTTCCATACCGGGCCTATTCTGGCACTTCTTTCCTTCATGTAAAAAATTTTGCTAAAAAATTACTCAGAACCCCCCAAACATTACACATATTTTTATCAGACACCCTAGGGAATAAAATGGCGGCCATTGCAACTTTTATCTCGCACGGTATTTGCGCAATAATTTTTCAAAAGCCTCTTATTTTTTAATTCATGAAACCGTTTAAAAAAACAAAACAAAAAAAACGTAAAGTTAGCCCAATTTTTTTTGTATAATGTGAAAGATGATGTTACGCCGAGTAAATAGATACCAAACGTCACATATGTGGGCAGGATTTGCGTGCGTGTTCACTTCTGAGCGCAAGCTATCGGGGACAGGGGCGTTTTTTACATACTTTTTTTTTTAACTTAATTTTTTTTATTTTTACACTTTTTTTTACTTAATTTTTTTTGATCACTTGTATTCTTATTACAAGGAATGTAAACATCCCTTGTAATAGGAATGCTTAGTGACAGGTCCTCTTAACAGAGAGATTTCTCTCCTCCAGGCTGGAAAGCATGAGATCGAAAAAAAAGAAAAAAAAATCACTGATCTCAAGCTGACAGCCGGGACCCCCAAGCGTAACGTCAACGTCGCGCCTGGGGCCTCCGACGGTCATAGAGATGACTGGTGACCATTTGGAAATCTTTATCATCGTCAACCGGCGCCGGACGATTTGTTCTCCGAGCCCCCGATGGCACGGGAGAGCCTGGATAAGCACCGGATATCGGCGGGAGGGGAAATGTCCCCTCCCGTCGCCTATAAGAATGATAAGGCAGTGGTTCTTATCGTGCGCAGAATCGCCGGCTGAAAATAAGGATATCTGAATGATGCGTGTAGCTGCACCCATCATTCAGATAGCCCCGCAGAAAGTCAAGGACGTCATATGACGGCTTGCGGTAGGGAAGTGGTTAAAGCGTGTCCAATGCCACATTTTGAAGCAAGTGTAAACGAGTACTAAAGGGCCGAGCGCCAACAAGACTTTGTTTTCTTTAGGAAGTAGATTTTTCAGATAAAATAAAGTGTGACATTAAGTTCTATGTTTACAGTTTATTATTTTTTAATACCACCAATGCAGACAGACCAGACCAGGTTTACCAATGTAGCCCCCCCCACCCCCCACCAAGCCCCCCTCCCCTCCCGACATCAGAAAACAAGTAGGCACCACAGTACGAACAACTCACAGGTTTTAAACAGCCTTAACTGGGTACATATCACAAATATAAGGTCATCAATTACCACAGGTCAATAATTCACCTACAACGGGTCCGTCACTACTGCAGTTCTTCAAACTGGGAACGTTTTTTTTTTTTTTTTTTATACAGCAAACAAAAAATTCCCAACAGGAAGTATATGTGAATATGAAATACCAAATATACGACAAATGTATACAATCCTATATGTTCCTTCAATCAGTCAACAATAATACACAGATGGAGAAAGAAGTCTCCAGTAAATTTTAATGCACGTTCCATCCCAGGATGAGTCTTTGTTCAATTTGAAAGATCTCATTCCCTATCGAGGTCAGTCTTAACGGTAAGATCGTAATTTAAGATTTAATCATATTTTCTGTGATCGTTCCATCAACCTCCTTCTTCATAATCTCTGTTTGAGCCGAGGAAGCCGCCATGCTTTGGTTTTCGGGGCCGGCTTGGCTTGCCGCTTCGCGATTCTCTGTCTCGTCGACGTTGGAGGCCGTTCGGAAGCTGGACTCGCTTCCGCCGTCGCTGTTTTGGAGCGGGAGCAAAGCTTTGTGTCTCATCAAACTGTCGTCACTGTTTTTGCCTTCCAGGGAGTTCTTTGGCCTCATGACCTTGTTGGCCACTGAATTCTTAGAAGGTTCATCAAAGCTCAGGGACAAGGTGACCGTGCCGCTGCCGAAGCTGACTTTTTGCTTGCAGCTTCGGGCTCGCTCGGCAGCGATGAAATGATCGTCGTGATTGCTCTTGCTGCTGATGGAGGATGATGGGGTGGAGCCTGCAGAACCTCCCAAGCTGTTGGACCTTTTGTGGGACACATTGCTGCGTCTCAGAGTAGCTCGGGCCGCAACCTTGAAGGCGTGAGCCACCGTGCTACAGCGGACCTCTTCGATGGTGTTCCTGGATGGTTTGAACAGGATGATGTAGACTTTGTTGAAGAAGATGCAAGCCAACAGGCCGAAACTCGAGGCCAGAATGGCAATGATCTCAACAGCCGAAACATACTTTCCGTAGGTGCTCACATAGGCTGGAATGAAGGATATCCAGACGATGAAGAATATGAGCATGCTGAATGTGATAAATTTGGCTTCGTTGAAATTTTCTGGTAGCTTCCGTGCCTTGAAAGCAAAGAAAAAGCAGATCCCTGCCAGCAAGCAAATGTAGCCAATTAGGAATCCGAGAGCCATCAATGATCCCTCATTGCAAATGACGAATATGATCTCATCCTCGTGATTCTTAGCGGCCCTGGGAGGTGCTGTGTATAGCCATATGATGCACGTAACAATCTGCACGAAGGTACACAGAAAAACCAAAAGAAACTGGAGGTTTAGGCCCCACCACTTTCGCTGAAAGCTTGTGGGGATTTTGGCCTCGAACACGAGCAGGATGCGGTTGGTTTTTACCAGGATGCAAGAGATGCAAAGCACAAAACTGATGCCGAATGCTGGTTGCCGCAGCCGGCATGTCCAATCTTCCGGCTCACCGATGAAGAAGAGGGAACTGGAGAAGCAGCACAACAATGAGAAGAGCAGGAGATAGGAGAGCTCACGGTTTGTTGCCTTAACAATGGGCGTGTTGCGGAATTTAATGAACACGCTGAGGACGAAGGACGTTAGGAATATTCCCAAGATTGAGAACATGGCGAGAGCAATCCCAAATGGTTCCGTCCAAGACAGGAACTCAATCTCCTTGGCAACACAGGATGTGTGGTTTTCATTGGACCAGTATTCTGCAGCACATTTCTCACAAGCGCTTGCATCTGGAAAAGAGAAGAGTGTTATCATGTGGGGAATGCAATGGTGTCACTCTTACCTCTATAAATGGTTCTTAAAGTGTTTTTTAAAGGGGGCTTCCAGATTACGATAAGCCCCCCGCCCGCAGACCCCCCACAACCCCCGGGCAAGGGTTGTGGGGATAAGGCCTTTGGTTCAAAAGGGGGGGGCTCTCTCTCATCCCCCCTCTTTTCCTGCTGCCTGCCAGGTTGCATGCTTGGATAAGGGTCTGGTATGGATTTTTGGGGGGAACCCCACACCATAAAAAAAAGGGCGCAGGGTTCCCCTTAATATCCATACCAGGCCTGAAGGGCCTGATATGGAATTTGGGGGGACCCCAACGCTTTTTTTTTTATTATTATTTTGGTTCGGTGCCATTATTTTTTAAATAACTTTGATCTGTATTGCCGGGACCCGACAATTCATGAATAGCCGCGAGTAGTTTTAAATTACTTATTTTCCATTAGAAATTACATTTTGTGCAGGGACTGTTCTACTAAACACTGGAAACATGCGCTACTTTACAGGCATACTATACACCCCCCCCCCCCCCCCCCCCCCCCCCCCAGGTACGAAATTTTAAGGAATATTTCACTTTTACTGTTTCACTTTAACATTATTAAAATCGCTGCTCCCAAATTTTTTTTAGTTTTTAAAACTTTTTTTTGCATTGACACATGTCCCCTGGGGCAGGACCCGGGTCCCAAAACACTTTTTATGACAATAACTTGAATATTAATCTTTAAAATTAGTAGACATGTGCAGACTGGAATATTTTGTTTTGTTTTTTTGTTTTCGTTTGGAAAATAAATGTATTTAGTTACTCCCGAAAATCGTTTTGATTTATTTAGTTTTTCGTTGGGGAATAGCTTTCGTCCGAAAATCCAATAATACTTGGTTTCTGTTCGAATGGTCAAAAGAATATTAGACGGAATGTCGAATCTTTTTGGTTGATGTCAAATGGTCAAAGAATATTTGACAGAACGTCAAATCTTTACGTCGAATCTTGACATTTCCGTTCGAATATTCCGCCTACAAGAATTCTAATGTTGCATGACTAGTAATAATGTCAAATCTGTTCTCTATAATGTTGAATCTATTTTCTCATAAATTGAAATCTTTTGTAATGTCAAATCTATATTTCTATGTGTAGAATCTTTTCTCTATGATGTCGATCTTTTCTATAATGTCGAATCTTTTTCTCTATGATGTCGAATCTTTTCCTATAATGTCGAATCTTTTTCTCTATAATGTCGAATCTTTTCCTTATGATGTCGAATCGTTTCTCTATAATGTCGAATCTCTCTATATCGAATTTTTACCGCAATGAAAACGAAAATAAAGAATTTTTTATGTCGGATCTTTCGGTTTTCGTTTCTTGCACTTTTGTTATCGTTTGTTAAAACGATAACGAAAAAAAATGATTTTCGAAAGGGAAATGCATTCTGACGAAAAAGGAAGGCACATGTCTAAAAATTAGCACTTTTGACTTTTCATGTTCGTGTCCCATAGACTTTAACATGTTCTGGTGCGAACCGAACGGGTGGGGTGTTCGGCTCATCCCTACTGTTTTGTATACACAACGCCATCTTGTGGTGATACACCTGAATTTAAATGACCTCTCCCCTGTCCTGTCCACCTCTGTCTACAACAGTTCACTTTCATCATCACTAGATGCACTTGCTCCTCTAACCACACGCAGAATCAGGCCCCGACCGTTACAACCCTGGCAAATTGACAACCCTAGAAATGTCAAGTGACATTGCCGTGCTCTTTTCTTTTCCAATATTTTTATTGAGTTTTCAAAAAAGGAAGTGAAACAATAGGACAGGAACATCCCGTCTACACACTTAGATATCAAAAAACAGATAGCAGTAACCTCTATTAAGGGCACATTAATAGAATCAGTAGTAAACATCCACCTAGGTCCCCGTCCAAGGGCCCCCACCCGCCAGCAAAAAGGGAGCTAGATCAGGACCACCAGAGGGGCTCCCGGCAGCAAGGTCCCCTGGTCTCAGGAACCGTATCCTCACCGGATGGCAAAAGGTACATAATAGTAAAAAAGGAAAGAGAGCGACCATACATTAGAAGAGGAGACCAGGTCAAAATGTTTTAAATCCAGTAGTACCCTGATAAATAGAGTAAGAATAGAGAGAAGAAGCAAAGGGAGCGAGAAAAGAAGAAAGAGGGAGGAGAGAAGGGAGCACTCCGATCGGGGGGGGGGGGGGGAATCCCCTCCATGACAGGCCAATTGGTCATGTGGTTGTGAGATAATTGATCCACGGGTCCCAAATCTTATGAAACCCCTCAATCTTATCTACTAGAATAGCAGACAACCTCTCATTCACCATTATCCAGGACAATTTGTTCTTCAACAAATGAAACAGGACAGTGGGGGACTTCCAGGACCCCGCAATGGAGATCCTGGCCGCCACAAATATAGAGGCTATCAGCTTTTTCGTGGATTTCGATGCTCCCTCGACCGGACGTCCCAGCAGTGCACACAGTGGCGACTTACGGAGGTTAACGTGTGTAAGGGAATATATAAGATTGTATGTGCGTATCCAGAATCGCCTCACCCTCGGACACGACCACCAGACATGGTACATAGTACCATCCGCAGTACAACCCCTGAAGCACCGCGGGGACGCCCCAGGCACGAAGGCTGCCACTCGGACAGGGACCATGTACCACCTCAACAATACCTTATAATTCGCCTCTATCAAAGAGGTGTTGACATAAAATTTAGAGGCATTATGTGAGAGTGCAGTCCAGTCAGCTAGTTTCATAGACTCTCCTGTGTCTTGTTCCCACTTCAACATATAATCTAACTTCTGAGAGCTGGAGGACAGGAGACCGTAGATCTGGGATATATGGCCCACTTGTTTGTCAAAAGTTCTACAAAAGGTTTCCATGGCAGTGCGAGCTGTGATGGGAGAAACCCGGTTCAGTGAGGTTAGGAAGTGAGCTATTTGGGTATAATGGAAAAGCTCAGAATTTGGCATATTATATTTCTCTTGCAAAGCCGGTTTTGTGAGGGCTCCTCTATGATCACATAAGTCCGCTATCCTCAACAGCCCCTTGTTGATCCACCAAGAAAATTCCTGGGGACGGAGGCCCGGGGTGAACAGAGGGTTATGAAATAGTGGCGCTAAAGGCACATGTGGAGATTTAAATTTGTGTTTGGCCGCTAGGCGGTCCCACAAGCTGAGGGAGAAAGACTAGGATGGACACAGTATGGACTGTCTGTCCCTCCCCCCAAGCCACATTAAGTGGGAAATCTCCCTGTCAGGACACAGGGAGGACTCTAACTCCATCCAAAGCGGCCTAGGCCGTGCTGAGTGGAAGCGGGTCAAATGAGCCAATTGGGCTGCATGGTAGTATCTAAGGAGATTAGGCACACCCAACCCCCCTCCCAATTTAGGTGTGTATAGCGTTCGCCTGTTCACCCTAGGCCTCTTATCAGCCCAAATAAACTTCAACAGATTAGCCTGAAATTTTTCCAGGTCCGCACTCACAATTGCAATTGGAAGGGTTCTAAAAAAATACAAAATCTTAGGCAAAATAGTCATTTTAATAGAATACAGCCTACCAAACCACGACGGGGGAGTTTTTGACCACCTACGTAAATCATCTGACAATTTTCGAAATAAGGGGGGGTAATTCTTTTTATATAGCGTGGTTAGGGTTGGTGTCAAGGAGATGCCCAGGTAAGGCAGGGCATCGTCTTGCCACTTGAAAGAGAAAGACTGCTTAAGGGCTCGGATTATGTGAGGTGGCAGGGAAATATTAAGGGCCTGGGTCTTAGAGTGATTCACAGAGAGACCCATGAAGGACGCAAATCTATCCAGTACCAAATTCAGGTGGGGTAGAGAGGCAACCGGGGAGGCCAGGAGCAACAAAATGTCGTCCGCAAACATCGCGCATTTATGCTCGCGACCCCCGCAGTGTACTCCCAGAATGTCTGGATGTGTCCTAATCTTGATAGCCAGGGGTTCTATGCCGTGCTCTTTTGAACGACTGTGGTGTAAAACCAAATGCCTGCAGGACTTCACCCTATATAAATCTGCCCTTCTAAAAAACAATTCCTGCCTCCATGCTGCCAACCAAGCCTACTTTGTCTCTCTTATTAATACTTTGTCATCCAGTCACCGTCTGCTCTTCTCAAACTTTAGCTCTCTGCTTTGTCCCCCACCACCCCTCTACCCACTAGTGTTGAGCGGAATACGCCATATTCGATTTCGCGATATTGGGCAAATATATAGAAGAATATTCGCGAATATTCGCTAATATCGAATATTCGTGATATTTTATCCCAAAAAAATTCTCATAAACGGAGATCATTTCCTGTATTACTAAACTAATATGCACTAAACACTAACTCTACACTAACTCTACTTAAAAGAAAGGAGAATAAGGGGGCAAAAGAAGGGCGGAGAAGATAATCGCGCAATATTCCTTTTGCCGAATATTCGAGTTATTCTGATTGGCTCTGATGCAAAAGAAGGGCGCATCAGAGCCAATCAGAATAACTCGAATATTCGGCAAAAGGAATATTGCGCGATTATCTTCTCCGCCCTTCTTTTGCATCAGAGCCAATCAGAATAACTCGAATATTCGGCAAAAGGAATATCGCGCAATATTCCTTTTGCCGAATATTCAAGTTATTCTGATTGGCTCTGATGCAAAAGAAGGGCCGAATAGCTGATGCGATTCTTTTATGTTGCCGAAAATTCGCAATGCAAATTTTTGGCAACATAAAAGAATCGCATCAGCTACTCGGCCCAGGGTCTCTCTCTAATCATACCAGCAATGCTTTTAGACGTCGATGGAGATCACTAGGATGTGATCTGTTTTAAAAATAAATTTGAAAAAATACGAATATTCGCCATAGCGAATATTCGCCGCAATATTCGAGTTATTCGCGAATACTCGAATATGCAATATTCGTAGCGAATATTCGCAATGCGAATATTCGTGAGCAACACTACTAGCCCACTAACTTACTCACTGCCCAAGAGATTGCCAATCACTAAATAGACAAGATTGATGTAATTTGTGAGGACACCGCCACTGTGCATACATCTTCCCCACTCAACATACCTTGCCTAACAGCACGTTCAACACTCTCCTCTTTTGAACTGGCTACTACTGAAGAGGTTACAAAACTTTACTCGGATGCCCACCTAACCAATTGTCCCATGGATCCTGTTCCCTCACAACTATTACGGTCACGCTATTCTATCCTATGCTCCCTCACTCACATCTTCAATCTCTCCCTCTATAGTGGCACCCTCCCCTCTAAAACGTGTGCAGATCACTCCCATTGTCATGCCTTCAGCAAGTGTTTCTTATGTGCTTTTGTTTAATTGTTAAAGGGGAGTTCCACCCACAATTTCACTTTTTAAATATAAATACCCCTGTAATACACAAGCTTAATGTATTCTAGTAAAGTTAGTCTGTAAACTAAGGTGCGTTTTGTTAAGATGGCCATCTAAATGCTGTACCAACCTAAGTGTGGGCATCATGAAGCCAGACTGTATGACTTCCTGGATTTCAGCTTTGCATATCTCGCACATGCTCAGTGCTGCACAAGCAATGTAATAGGTTTCAGTCAGGTTTGCAAGGATTACTGGGAAACATGATGCCTATCCCAGAAACCCTTGCGAATAGCATTGTGACTTAATAGCCTAGGCTAATAAGGAGGAGGAAGTAATGAAGGACTACAAATAAAGGTATTTACTAGCAACAAAAAAAAATAAAAAATTGTCCATTCTGAACACTATGAGATTAAGGCATGCAGCACAGACAAACATAAAAAAAATGGGTGGAACTCCACTTTAAATATGCTAATGGAATGTAAAGTAAATTGTAATATTGCCACCTAGTGGTTATTTTACATACTTAGTACTGTATCTGTGAATAATTTACTGAATGTAGAGTTTGTTGCTTAAAAGCCACCATAGCTTTCCCATATTTCCTGTGGACTATACCGTGAGGTCGGAGAGACAGCCCCCCCAGTAGCCATCTTTCTTCTTCATCCTTACACCTTCTCCAGAGAACTCCACACCTATTCAGCTGCAATTCTAATGTCAGCCTAATGCAGGGGTAGGCAACCTTGGCTCTCCAGCTGTGGTGAAACTACAAATCCCATCATGCCTCTGCCTCTAGGAGTCATGCCTGTGATTGTCAGGGTCTTGCAATGTCTCATGGGACTTGTAGTTGCAAAACAGCTGGAGAGCCAAGGTTCCCTACCCCTGGCCTAATGGAAACATCGCCGGTATGTTCATATCCCTTTCCCTAGTTAGTGTGTTAGGACTTTATATTTGTATATTCATTGTATGTTATTTTTACTCTTACTTCCCTGCAATAAAAGTTGAAAAAAAATGACCTTGCGCCTGCCTCAATGAGTTGTTAAGGGAGGAGTGTTAGCTGTCTGTCTAATTATACCTCAGCCATGTATAGTGAGGGCAGAACACCCATACTTAAAAAGCTCTCACTGCACCCCACCAACCTGAACAACTTAATACCCATCTCATTGCTCCCATTCACCTCTAAACTTCTAGAACTCTTAGTCTACAACCGTCTTGGCTCCTACCTAAGTGAAAATAACCTTCTTGACCCCTTACAATCCGGCTTTCGCTCACAGCACGCCACTGAAACTGCTTTACTAAAACTCGCCAACGATTTACTAACCGCCAAAACCAAAAGCCACTACTCCATACTCCTACTACTTGACCTCTCTGCAGCCTTTGATACCGCTGACCACCCGCACCTTCTCAATAAACTCCATTCCCTTGGCCTCTGAGATTCTACTCTATCCTGGTTCTCTGCTTACCTATCACAGCGCTCCTTCAGTGTTACCTACAACTCTGTCTCCTCCTCTCCATTGCTGCTTTCTGTGGGGGTCCCCCAAGGCTCTGTTCTTGGACCCCTTCTCTTCTCTATCTACACAACCCATCCAATGGGAACAATGAAAAGGCTTTGTCCTGTTAATGGGTCCCCCTTGATTTACCTGTCTCATCGGAGTACTCGCCTTCGGGGCACGGCTCACACATGAAGCAGCAGGTCGGTTCACCCTCAATAATCCCTTTTCTGGTGCCTTCATGACAGATCCGGCTACAGTTGGAGAACGGAACCTGCCGGAGAGGTAAGAAGAACATCTTTAGTGGTTAAACTGATAAATAATAATCTTTTCAAGAAACTGGAATGAATATGTTACAGTTATGCCCCGTACACACGATCAGATTTTCCGTCGGGAAAACCTTGGATGGTTTTCAAGCTTGGCTTGCATACACAGTCACACAAAAGTTCTCTGAACTTTCGACCATCAAGAACACAGTGACGTACAACACTACGACGAGCTGAGAAAATTAAGTTCAATGCTTCTGAGCATGCGTCGGAATTGCTACAGACGGTCGGAATTTCCGATCTGATTTTTTTTCGTCTGAAAAATTGAGAACCAGCTTTCAATCTTTTGCTGGCGAAAATTCCCACAGCAAAAGTCCGATGGAGCCTAAACATGGTCAGAATTTCCGACCAAATGCTCAAATGAGACTTTCCCCCCTCACCTTCCAGGACAGCTACTTGAGAGATGATTGGCTCCGCCCTCTACAGGAAACACAAATCAGATACAATTTAAAAGGCCCCTCCCTTTCCTCTGACCTTTATTTGTTTTGTGTTTCCAGACCCTCCAGGAGCACCGACAGGTTTTTTGTTTTTCCTAGGTCTGGTAACTGTGGTTGGCGGACCCCCCTGCTCTGGCATAATCCATTCCTGATTGTGGCCAAGTCCTGGATGTGTTCAGTCCCCGTTTTTGGCCAGAAGTGTTTCCTGATGTTGGAGGTTCTTGCCTCACCTGCAAGGGTAAATGGCAACTTACTTCAGGTTCAGTGGCGGTGCGTCCATAGAGGGCGCCGGAGCGCCGCCCCCTCTCGCTTCCGCACCGCCACTGAATACAATACATAGATTCATGCATTGCATGAATCAATGTATTGCCGCTGCCGCCGACTATTCAGATGGCCGGCCCCTTGGTGAGCGCCGGCAATCTGAACAACGGCAGCTGGTTGGCTGTGGAAGTGCCTATCAGAGCCACATAACACATTATTGACACCAGATGGAACTGACATTTATAGGAAATCAAAATATTAAGCTAAATATGAACAGAATTTGCTGGGGATGCCTTTACCACCTTCTAAAAATGTAACTGCCTGGCAGTTATTCTTATCCAGCATATAATGCAAACTCCCTTATCCACTTCCCTACTGCTGGCCGTCATATGACGTCCTGGATTTTCGGGGGAATATCTGAATGGTGCCTGCAGGTACAAGCGTCATTCAGATATCATTCTTTGCAGCCAGCGATTCTGCGCACGATAAGAATGGTCATATCGGTTCCGCCGCTTGATCATTCTTATAGGCGACGGGAGCGGACGTCCCCCCCCTCCCTCCACCATCCGGTGCTTCTCTGAGCTCTCCCGTGCCATTGGGGGGCCCGGAGAACAAATCGGCCGGATGACGATGATAGAGCTTTCCGGTCATCTCTATGAATGTCGGAGGCTTGGGCGTGACATTGTAACATCACGCCCGGCATCCCGGATGTAAACAAAGCCGCGATCGCCGCTGTCAGCATGAGATCTGTGAATTTTGTCTCCCAATCCCATGCTTTCCAGCCTGGAGGAGAGATGTGGGGTCTAATTGACCCCGCCTCTCTCCATAAAGAGGACCTGTCAAGATAGATTCCTATTAAAAAGGATGTTTACATTCCTTGTAATAGGAATTAAAGTGATAAAAAAAAAGAATAAAAACAAATTAAGTAAAAAAAAATAATAATAATTTAAACCGCCCCTGTCCTCGGTAGCTCAGAAGTGAACACACACCTAAGTCCCGCCCACATATGGAAATTCAAACCACACATGTGAGGTATCGCTGCGTGCGTTAGAGCATGTGCAACAATTATAGCACTAGACCTCCTCTGTAACTCTAAAGTGGTAACCTATAGTTTCTCCTATGGAGATTTTTAAGTACCAAAGTTTGGCGCCATTCCATGAGTGTGCGCAATTTTTTGGCGTGACATGTTAGGTATCTATTTACTCGGCCTACCAACAGGGTAAGTGTCGGGCAGATGGCGGGAGGGGGGGTCACTGGATGGCACAGTGGGAGCATTTGATGGCACAGAGGGAGCATTTGATGGGACAGTTGGAGCTTTGGGAGCATTTGATGGCACAGTGGCTGCAATTGATGGCACAATGAGGCTGCAATTGATGTGTTTCTTTTTTTCAATTTGTTTGCACCCCCAAAAAAATTTGAACACCAGCCGCCATTGGACAGGAGAATCAGCAAACCAAAGGATATGCAGAGCTTGGGGGTTACTACTGAGCGGGGGATCAGCAAAGCTTGGGGGTACTACTGAGCAGGGATTCTGCTGAATGAGGATATCAATGAGCTGGGGATCTGCTTAACGGAGGTACTAATGAGCTAGGGATCTGCTGAGTTGGGGTACTACAGGGTTTAGCTTCACTTTGTTTTGCAGGTATGGCAGTTATGGGATAACCCAGGATGCACTGGGAAACCAACTAGCGAACCAGAAAGATGCCATCAGCTGTCACTTCCGGTCCATGTGTATATATTCTGAGAGTGCCTGGTGCAGACGTCACATTAGCAGATGGCACATGCGGTGTGCAACATGGGAACGCTATAGCAGAAGTTGAGCGGGGACCAACAAGAGAGGACCAAGTGGAAGAGGATCAGCAGAGCTGGGGGGCGGAGCAGGAGAAACTAGCAATGTCACACATGGTCCGCAGCGCGGCAGCAATATAGTGGGAGGTGAGCGGGGACTGTAGAGGGAGGGGAGGATCAGCAAATCAGAGGATAAGCAAAGCTTGGGGGTTACTACTGAGCGGGGAATCGGCAGAGCTGGGGGTTACTACTGAGTGGGGGATCAGCAGAGCTGGGGGTTACTACTGAGTGGGGGATCAACAGAGCTGGGGGTTACTACTGAGTGGGGGATCAGCAGAGCTGGGGGTTACTACTGAGCGGGGGATCAGCAGAGCTGGGGGTACTACTGAGCGGGGGATCAGCAGAGCTGGGGGTTACTACTGAGCGGGCATCAGCAGAGTATAGAAGCTTTCAACCTTTACTATAATGTATCGTGGATTGTGTTCTTTTAAATATGAAAAAGAGAACTCCAGCATCATCTGCAGAGACCCTCCCAAAATAACGTCACCTACCTCTCGGGAGAATCCACTCCACAGGATCTTGCTCTCGTTGATGAAAAGCCTCTCCCCCTTCCGGGCGTACACGTTGTAGTGACCGATGTCCTCAAAGACCACTTCGTCCGAGCCGTCCTCTTTGGACAAGTGCCAGTTGATGATGGTGTAATTCCCCACCAGGTCTCCAAAGTCATTGAAGTCCACTTGCTCCCCCATGTTGTTGGTGAAGTTTAGGTGCCTCAAATGTTTTAGGACCTAAAAAAATAAAAAATTGCAGAAATATATTTCCGTAATTGGTTTAAAAGGCAAGGAACACTTCTGATAAATGTTTTGTAACCGAGGAGCGGCACTGTAAAATATTCAAAATTTGAGATTCAAAAGCCTATCCAAAGTTTATAGCGGTCGACCTTTTTACCCCAGAGGAAACCTTGATCGAATCTTCAGGTCTTGGGAAACCTCTGCTAAGGCAATTCCTCGGGGATCAATGCTCTCCTTACTGCAGGGCAATCTTTAATGTTGATTGGACTACAGGGCCGCCATCAGGGGGGTACAGGCAGTACACCTGTAAGGACCCAGAGGTCCCCAAGGGCCCGGATGGCAACCCCCCTTTTTTTTAATAAAAATGTGTTTTAAAATTTTTTTTATATATATAGTTTTTATTTCTGTTTTTTAAAGGGCCCAGGACCCCAGGATGCAACCCCCCCTTTTTTTTAATAAAAAATTGTTTTAAATTATTTTTTATATCTTTTTTTTTTTTCTGTTTATTAAAGGGCCCAGGACCCCCTGGATGCAACCCCCCCCTTTTTAATTTTATTTTTATAAAAAAAAAAATATATATTTTTTATAATTTTTTTTTATTTTTTTTGTTTTTATTAAAGGGGCCCAGAGGTCCCCAGGGCTCCAGATGTCAACCCCCCTTTTTTTTATATAAAAATATTTTTTTATATATATATATATTTTTTTTTAATTATTAAGGGACCCAGAGGTCCCCAGGGCCCCAGATGACTACCCCCATTTTTTTTATATTTTTTTTATTTATTTTTTTGTAAGGGGCCCAGAGATCAACCCCCCAATTTGTGGCACCCCCCCCCCCACTTCTCAATTTTCTCAATTAGCAACGGCACCCACTGCTTCTCAATTTGTGGCAGCCCCCCCCCCCGCTTCTCAATTTGAGGCGGCAGCACCAACACCCCCCCCCCCGGTTCCCTGCTCCAGGGGGCCCATGTCTGAAGCTGTGTAAGGCGGCGTACACACGAGGGGATATGTCCGCTGAAAACGGTCCGATGGACCGTTTCAGCAAACATCTCTGCTCGTGTGTATGGGCTAGCGGACAGATTTCTCCACCCGACAGATTTCAAAGCAAGCTTTGAAATCTATCCGGTGGGAATCTGTCCGCCCGACATGTCTGCTGGTTAGTACACTTACCAGCAGACATGTCGGCCCCCACCGCCGCCGCGCCGCTGCCGAATGGATTCGGCGCATGCGCGTAAGTGTTTTACTTCCTGGTGCGGTGACGTGGCGGTGACGCGGCGGCGTCAACGTCACCGCCGCGTCACTGCCACGTCACCGCGCCGTCCGGCGGCGGGGAATTTGATCCGATGGTGTGTACACGCCATCGGATCAAACTCCCGATCGGACATATCCGATGGAAATGGTCCGCGGACCGTTTTCATCGGATATGTCCGATCGTCTGTACGCCGCCTTAAAGTTGGCCCCATAATTTCTGATGACGGCCTTAACAGTAACTGCCCAAGAATAAAGATCCCATCTAGACTAACTGTATGTTAGTGTTCAGGCGAGCAGTCAAACTTTTATGGCCCCCCAAAATCACATGTGAACGAGCCCTTACAGATATCTGAAAAAGATCACTGGTGTCTTGCAGATGGCCTCAGGACTAGGAGGGCACTATCAAATGAGAGATCAATCGGCCATAGCTCAAGGAATCCCTAGAAAACTCAGGAGGAACCCTAGGGTTCTAAAGGGGGCGATCAAGGGGTTAAACATGTTCCCTCGTGTGTGTTTCTAACTGTGGGGGGATGGGACTGACTAGAGGATGAACACACGATCTGTAGGAACACACAATCTGTCTCTTCTCTCCTGAATAGGGACGTGTGTGTTTAAACACCCCCTCACACACACATCCCAGTTCTGGCTCTCATGCCTGCGATTGCGCATGGCCGGTGGGGCGCATGCGCCTGCTATAGTTGTTTAAAGGGCCGACGTACAGCTATGGCAATTTGCGCAGGAGAGCCAACCTGCCCCAGTAGAATGACGGTGGCTAATGGTTAAAATATACTGACCTTTGACCCTCACCTTGACCTTTGACCCTAACCCCTGACCTAGATCAATCCCTGATCTAGCTATTTTATCTTTGCTTTTTATTATTTTCCCGTTATCTTTTTACACACACTTTTTTTTTTGGAAAAGAAGAAAAAGATACAATGTATTATATAAAGTATCTAGTAGGTAATACAATGTATCTTTCCATCCAGAGAAACACACACAGGGGCAGCTGTGCACCCACCGACATCCGATCCGATCCTGTCCGCCGAAAACAGCCAGACGGTGATCCATTCCCCATCTGTCTGCTGGATCGGATGGCAGCCAAAAAAAGTGATCGAGAAGCTGCTATGAAACCTGCTCTGGGATATGATATGGGCAGGACAGGGAGGGGGGGAGCAAATACAGGAATGTTGCCCTCTGTGTCTCTCCCTCCAGCAGCTGAAAGCCGGAGGGAGGGAGAGGGGGAGAAACCAGCTTTCAGCTGCTGGAGAGTGAGCCACACAGGATTTCTCCTGTAATTGCTGCACCGATCATTCTCCCTGTCCTTTCCACATCCAATTTCCCCTGAATCCCCCCCCCCCCCGTGCCTGGTATAGGGGAACTGGTGGTTCCTCCTTATTGGCAGCCCGGTGTACAGGAATCACTGCTTGCAGGCAGCAATGTACCGTGTGATATGTAGTCCTTAAAAAATGGAGGAGAAGTGCGCATGCGCGCGGCGCCGATGGAGGTCATGCTCTGAAGAGCTCCGCACACCTCCGGCCCTCTTAAGCATATAATTCGCCTCTAGAGCGAGCGGATCGATCCCTCTCTGTCCCCCCTCCACGGGACATGCAGCGGAGGTCAGCGGGGAACAAATTCTCACAACGCCGGCCCTCTAATCCCGCCCGTCGGACCCGGGCTTCACAGGCCTCTAGGCAGTCCCGCCAGGCAAGATGGCGCCGGGGAGGAAGAACGCTGAGCGTGGAGGCTCTCAGGCTACGCCGTCACCCCCCCAGCTCACTGTGCAGCAGAGCACCGCAGGAGAGATGAGAGGAGACTTACAAGCACCACCATGCTCCCCATGGATGACGCTGCAACCTATCGGGGAAACAGAGGAATTTCCACCCCTGCAATCTTCCCTGGCAGCTATGGAGCTGATTGCATCAGGTACTGGGAGGGGGGATACTGTATTCTCTGCAGCGCCAGCCACGATCAATATGGTCTCTGTCCAGGCTGAAATCCACAGGGACCCATTTTCCTCACAGTCCCAGGAGGTGATCCCCTCCCCGCAGAGCGGCTGTTCCCAGCATTCCCCCTTATCCACCTCTCCGGACAGACCCCCATTGTTCTCGGCCTCCCCTGCCTCCTCCACTGATAGGCAAATGGCAGAACTTGCGGAACTGACCTATAGCCAGGCTAGCCAGTCTGGATCTGGGTACCTCCAGCCCCCGGGGTCTGCTACTGCCCAATATTCAGGGGATACGGTCCTGCTGGCTAGATTTTCTGCCCTTCTGCAACAAGAATTGACGAAAGCCTGTGCTATGATCACTGCTGGGATGAAGGCTGACTTTCAAAATATAGGGGGGCGGCTGGATGGCATTGAGACTAAGATGGATGGGACGATCAAGCGTGTAAATCAAAACTCCAGGATGGTTACTTCCTTACAAGACCAGCTGGACCAGGCTAACGCGAAAATAGAGGACCTGGAGAATAGGTCCCGGCGCTATAACTTTCGCGTGCGGGGCCTTCCGGAGACGGTCCTGGACTTGGAGGAGGCGGTGCATACCCTGATGACACAGTTGATACCAGATATCTCCCCCCATCAGTTGGAGTTGGATAGAGTCCATCGCGCCCTGACAGCTCCCAGGTCTGATGGCTTACCCCGAGACGTTATTGTCAAACCGCACTACTATAGGATCAAGGAAAAGGTCATGATGGCGTCCAGACTGCAGGGCAACGTCCCTCTCATGGAACATTCGGTCCAGATTTTTGCGGACATTTCCCAAGCAACGATCCTGAAGAGAAGGGCAATGAAGCCTCTTCTGAGTCACCTCATTAATCATCACATCAAATACCGCTGGTCTTTCCCGTTCAGACTCTCTTTTTCATACAAAGGGAAGTCCCACTCCTTCTCTACTTTCCAGTCTGGGGAAGAATTGCTTCAAGAACTGGGACTGATTTCGTTGGAGCCGCGGTCCCCCTCCGGGGTCCCTGAGAGGGGTGATAGACCAGTGTCCCCCCTCTGGTCTCAACAAGGCCGCCCAAGGAAAAACAAGAAGTTCCTCGCGAACACTTGAACATCTGAGACTTCCCTTTTTTCTCTTTTTTTTTGCTCTCCCTTAAAGTCTTGGAGTCCTTTTTTTTTGCCTCATTCTCTTGCAGGTTGGAGGGAATAGCCCTCCCTAGATTGAGGCTGTGGTCCCGCTGGACATTGTTCTTGACCATTTTTGCATCACTAGTCCGTTTATATATATTTTTTTTTTGTTTTGTTTATGTTTTGTTTTTTTCTCTTGCCATTGGTCAGTCTTTGTTATTACAAGATTATTGTTTCCTAGGATCTTAGTTCTGTCTTGGGGCAGCAGACCCGGCAGAGGCTCTAGTGCCTGAGTTCCCCTCTGCTCTCCTTACAGAGTTTTGACGATCGATTCCGCCCGCTCTTCTCATTCAGCGATTGAGCTGGGCTGAGGTGGAAACGTGTGCCACTCGAGTGAACTTGCCTCCTCCTTACCGGTGGGGGCAACTTTACGTTGATTACAGGGAGCCTATTGCTCTCTGGATTACACTGGATCTTCGGTGTAATACCTTATTGCTTAAACCTTCACTAGATGTTGGTTTATTGTTTGTAATGATGTTTGTGTTCTTGTTTTCTTTGTTTTTTCTTTTTTCTAATCTGACCCTTTTTTCTTTTCTCCGAATCTACCTCCTTTGGGGAGCACTCCTACATTGGACCGGGGGGTGTTTGATGACTAGGGAGATCTCCGAGCCCCGACCTCTGAGACGTCTGAACCGTGAGTACAGCAAACCGAACCACTATGGCCTCTAGACCCTTAACGAATTACACTATTTTAACTCATAACGTCCAGGGTTTCAATTCCCCCGTCAAAAGGTCTAAAGCGTTTCAGCAATATCATAAAATGGGGGCGGATGTCCTGCTTCTGCAGGAGACACATTTTTCTAAGACCTCAGCTCCTAGATATTTAAATCCGAGGTACTCTACGTTTTTCTTATCTAATGGTCCTGATAAAAAACGAGGGGTCGCCATCTGTTTTGCTAAAAAGGTCCCTTTCACTCCTTCGATTGTGATTAGAGATAAGGAAGGTCGTTATGTTATGGTGGCGGGGAAAGTTAATGATAAAGAGGTGACATTCCTGTCATACTATGCCCCTAATGTAAATCAATTGCCCTTCTTCCACTCTATGCTGGAAGTGATAATGCCCCACGTAGTAGGTCATGTGGTACTAGGGGGGGACAGTAATTTCCCGTTAGACCGGACCCTCGATAAATCTGATCTCGGAAGAGCGGTGCTAAAACATCTGCCTAAACAGAGTAGCGCAATGGCGCGTCTTCTGCATAGCTATGATTTGATTGACGCTTGGAGGGAATTCCACCCCACTACCAGGGATTTCACATTCTACTCCCATGTCCACAAGACGTATTCGCGTATAGACCACCTATTTACACTTTCCCCTCTACTTTCCGTATGTTTCGTCGGTTAAGATATCCCCTGTGGCGTGGTCGGATCATTCACTGATTCAGATGGTGCTGACAGACCTTTGGTCTAAATCGGGTCCGTCGCCGTGGTGTCTAAATGAATCCTTGCTGAATGACCCTGTCCTCGAAAGAGAGGTGGAGAGGGCTATTCAACAATACTTTAGGGAAAACTCCCTCCCGGAAACATCGCCGGTAACGCTCTGGGCTGCCCACAAAGCCACTATAACGGGGTACGCTGATACATTGGCCTCCAGGGTGAAACGTGAACGGGAGCAAACTATTCGACGCCAGGAGGAGGAACTGAAGCGACTTATGCGAGACCAAACTGCTAATCCACATATTGACCTCCGAAATCAAATAGACGGGGCCCGAACAGCTCTGAATTTGAGCCTGACCACGAAAGCAGAAAATCCATCCGTTGGGCACGCCATAGTTATTACACTTTGGGTGACAAACCAAACACGCTGTTGGCAAGGAAGCTGGCTCCCAGGCCCTTTAGCCCTGCTCTTCCTAAATTACGGTTAAGATCGGGCTTGACCACTCAAAATCCCCAGTCCATTCTTAAGGAATTCTCCAAGTTTTATTCCAAATTGTATGCATCCCCGGGGTTGTTTGACGTGTCGAGTACGGAGGACTTTTTGCGCGATTTGCCCCTCCCGATGTTGTCCAAAACTCATATAGAAATAATGGAGGCGGAATTTACGCTGAATGAAATTGCCATAGCTATCAAGTCTTTGAATCCATCGAAATCGCCGGGCCCCGATGGATTCACGGGTCATTATTATCGCAAATACGCCGAAATATTAACCCCGCACATCTGTGCCTTCTTCAATGCCCTACGTGGGGGGGCTCCCCTTCCCCCTTACGAAAATAGTGCTTTTATTCATGTTATCCCCAAACCCAATAAGGATCTTGGAGATTGTGAGAATTATCGCCCCATTTCATTGATAAACGTAGACCTTAAACTCCTGACGAAAGTCCTAGCCATGCGCATGAACTCCTTTTTGTCCAATTATGTTCACCCAGACCAGGTAGGATTCGTGCCTGATAGGCAAGCTTCGGATCAGACTAGACGGATTGTGGACATAATATCGGCATTGAATTCGGGCTGGGACGGGGGGGGGCAGCGGGGAGCCTTGCTTCTGTCGTTAGACTTGTGTAAGGCCTTTGACTCCCTGTCGTGGGACTACCTCTTTTTTATATTGCGCCAATATGGCTTTGGCCCAAATTTTTTGAGGACGCTTCGTTCAATTTACGATACCCCTATTGCGAATCTTCTGATTAAAGGTTATCGTTCTCCAATTATACCTATCGGTAGAGGTACCCGCCAGGGTTGTCCATTATCCCCCCTGCTGTTCATTATGGCCTTAGAACCCCTGGCTATCAAGATTAGGTCACATCCAGACATTCTGGGGGTACACTGCGGGGGTCGCGAGCATAAATGCGCGATGTTTGCGGACGACATTTTGTTGCTCCTGGCCTCCCCGGTTACCTCTCTACCCCACCTGAATCTGGTATTGGATAGATTTGCGTCCTTCACGGGTCTCTCAGTGAATCACTCTAAGACCCAGGCCCTTAATGTTTCCCTGCCACCTCACATAATCCGAGCCCTTAAGCAGTCTTTCTCTTTTAAGTGGCAAGACGATGCCCTGCCTTACCTGGGCATCTCCTTGACGCCAACCCTAACCACGCTATATAAAAAGAACTACCCCCCCTTATTTCGAAAATTGTCAGATGATTTATGTAGGTGGTCAAAAGCTCCTCCGTCGTGGTTCGGTAGGCTGTATTCTATTAAAATGACTATTTTGCCTAAGGTTTTTGTATTTCTTTAGAACCCTTCCAATTGCAATTGTGAGTGCGGACCTGGAAAAATTTCAGGCTAATCTGTTGAAGTTTATTTGGGCTGATAGGAGGCCTAGGGTGAACAGGCGAACGCTATACACACCTAAATTGAGAGGGGGGTTGGGTGTGCCTAATCTCCTTAGATACTTCCATGCAGCCCAATTGGCTCATTTGACCCGCTTTCACTCAGCACGGCCTAGGCCGCTTTGGATGGAGCTAGAGTCCTCCCTGTGTCCTGACAGAGAGATTTCCCACTTAATGTGGCTCGGGGGGAGGGACAGACGGTCCATACTGTGTCCATCCCTGTCTCTCTCCCTCAGCTTGTGGGACCGCCTGGCGGCCAAACACAAATTTAAATCTCCACATGTGCCTTTAGCGCCACTGTTTCATAACCCTCTGTTCACCCCGGGCCTCCGTCCCCAGGAATTTTCTTGGTGGATCAACAAGGGGCTGTTGAGGATAGCGGACTTATGTGATCATAGAGGAGTCCTCACAAAATCGGCTTTGCAAGAGAAATATAATATGCCAAATTCTGAGCTTTTACATTATACCCAAATAGCTAATTTCCTAACCTCGCTGAACCGGGTTTCTCCCATCACAGCTCGCACTGCCATGGAAACCTTTTGTAGAACTTTTGACAAACAAGCGGGCTATATATCCCAGATCTACAGTCTCCTGTCCTCCAGCTCTCAGAAGTTAGGTTATATGCTGAAGTGGGAACAAGACACAGGAGAGTCTATGGAACTAGCTGACTGGACTGCACTCTCACATAATGCCTCTAAATTTTATGTCAACACCTCTTTGATAGAGGCGAATTATAAGGTATTGTTGAGGTGGTACATGGTCCCTGTCCGAGTGGCGGCCTTCATGCCTGGGGCGTCCCCGCGGTGCTTCAGGGGTTGTACTGCGGATGGTACTATGTACCATGTCTGGTGGTCGTGTCCGAGGGTGAGACGATTCTGGATACGCACATACAATCTTATATATTCCCTTGCGCACGTTAACCTCCGTAAGTCGCCACTGTGTGCGCTGCTGGGACGCCCGGTCGAGGGAGCATCGAAATCCACGAAAAAGTTGATAGCCTCTATATTTGTGGCGGCCAGGATCTCCATTGCGGGGTCATGGAAGTCCCCCACTGTCCCGTTTCATTTGTTGAAGAACAAATTGTCCTGGATAATGGTGAATGAGAGGTTGTCTGCTATTCTAGTAGATAAGATTGAGGGGTTTCATAAGATTTGGGACCCGTGGATCAATTATCTCACAACCACATGACCAATTAGCCTGGCATGGAGGGGATTTCCCCCCCCCCCCTGATCGGAGTGCTCCCTTCTCTCTTCCCTCTTTCTTCTTTTCTCGCTCCCTTTGCTTCTTCTCTCCATTCTTACTCTATTTATCAGGGTACTGCTAGATTTAAAACATTTTGACCTGGTCTCCTCTTCTAATGTATGGTCGCTCTCTTTCCTTTTTTACTATTGTGTGCCTTTTGCCATCTGATGAGGATACGGTTCCTGAGACCAGGGGACCTTGCTGCCGGGAGCCCCTCTGGTGGTCCTGATCTAGCCCCCTTTTTGTTGGCGGGTGGGGGCCCTTGGACGGGGACCTAGGTGGACGTTTATTGTTTCTATTAATGTGCCCTTAATAGAGGTTAATGCTATCTGTTTTTTGATATCTAAGTGTGTAGACGGGATGTTCCTGTCCTATTGTTTCACTTTCTTTTTTGAAAACTCAATAAAAATATTGGAAAAGAAAAATGGAGGAGAAGCTGCAAATACGGGCAGCAAACAAGCTCACAACATGGAAGGAAATTGTTCATGTAAGTTTATACAGTGAAACCTTGGATTATGAGCATAGTCCATTCCAGGAGAATGCTCATAATCCAAAGCACTCACATATCAAAGCGAGTTTCCCCATAGAAGTCAATGGAAACGAAAATAATTAGTTCCGCATTGCTTCAATGGTATGCAATACAGCATGTGGCCAGAGGTGGGGGGGGGGTGCCTGAGAGCCTCGAAAATGCTCGGGGACAGCTCGGCTGACCTCAGAAAGGCTCAGAAACACCCAGGAGTATTTTTGGGTATTTCCAAGTGATTCGGCTCCGAACCGTTTCAAACCTTTCCGAGTGTCATCAGTGCCCCCCGCACCTCTGGCCAAATTCTGTACTGCACACCCCCATTATATTGAATTCTGCTCGTATTCGTGAAACAACACTCGCAAACCGAGTTGCTCTTCTTTTAAAACGTTCGTTAACCGCGTTGCTCGTAAATAAAGGTTCCACTGCAATTAGATTGTCAGATATAACTATTGTTTGTCTTGTTATTTCAATGCTGATTTTATAAAATGGAAGTGTATGCTGTGATCATAGCTGAACACGCGAAAGAACCTGAAAAATACGCAGCTGGAATACACATACTGGAGATGTTTTACCTCCCGTTTTGTTTTACTGTCCATTCAGTCCTGAGATTTACACTGCTCTGTCAAACAGCACAGCCAGTGGGATGGCACCACTTACATGTAGGGAATACTGTATTACTGTATTATCTTCACCCCCCCCCAGCTGGCTAACTGGACAGTGATAAAGCAGAAGGCTGAGGAAATCATCCATCATTCTGCTCTTTCCTCCTATTAGCATATGCCTTGTCAGCATATTGGCTCCCAGTTAAGCCCCTCCCCCTCTCAGTGAAAAGCTTCTGTACTGGATGCAATATGATGGTACCAAGTAAAATTCAGATTCACAATAGCTGAAAAAAAGTCATGATGTATTAAGGAAGACAAAGCTGCATTAGTTTGTGTCTTTACCGGTGATGCTGGAAAACATGGGAACTTTAACTGGAAATGGGAACTTGGGGCCTTATTCTCGTTGCTGGCGGCGTAGCGTAGCGTTTCCTATTTACACCACGCCGCCGCAACTTACAGGAGCAAGTGCCGTATTCTCCAAGCACTTGCTCCGTAATTTGCGGCAGGCGTAGTGTAAATGGCCCGGTGTATCCCCGCGTAATTCAAAGGGGGCGGCTTGTATTTAAATTAAGCACGTCCCCGCGCCGAATGAACTGCGCATGCACCGGCCGTAAAAGAAGCCCACTGCGCATGCTCCATAGTACGACGCAAATACATTGGTTTCGACGTGAACGTAATTAACGCACAGCCCTATTCGCGACGAGTTACGTAAACGACGTAAACGACTGAAAAACCCGACGCTGTCCCGACGTCCATACTTAAAGCGGAGCTCCACCCTAAAGTGAAGTCGTGCTGATCGGCACCCTCCCCCCCTTCGGTGTCACATTTGACACCTTTCAGGGGGGGGGGGGTGCAGATACCTGTCTAAAGACAGGTATTTGCACCCACTCCCGGCCACACGTCTCGGGCAAAAGACGGGTATTTTCTGACATCTCGTCCGTCCCCCGTTGTGTGCTGGGAACACTCGGCTCCCAGCACACAGCGGGAGCCAATCGGCGGGAGCCAATCGGTAGGGAACCGGGTAGTGAAGCCGGAGCGTTTCACTTCCTGGTTCCCTCACCGTGGATGGGGGGGGGGGGAGCAGCAGGGTGACGAGCGAACGCTCCTCCTCTGCTGCGGACGCCGCTGGACTCCAGGACAGGTAAGTGTCCTAATATTAAAAGTCAGCAGCTGCAGTATTTGTAGCTGCTGGCTTTTAATTTCTTTTTTAAACGGACATCCGCTTTAACATGGCTTACGCCGGACTTGCGCAAGGTTACCCCTCATATAGCAGGGGTAACCTTACGCTTACGCAAACTATGTAATCTACGACGACGGCGCGCAAAAACGTTCGGAAATCGGCGTATCATGCTCATTTGCATATTCGACGCAGAAATCAACGGGAACGCCACCTAGCGGTGTAACATTACAACTTAGATCCGACGGTGTAAGTGACTTACGCAAGTCGGATCTAAGCAAAATCTATGCGTAACTGATTCTAAGAATCAGTCCCGCAAACAGAGATACGCCGTCATATCTCCTTTCAGAATCTGGCCCTTGGTCTTTAATACACTTAAAGTTGATGTAAACCCAAATTTATTTTTTATTTTTTGATGTCACAATGTAGAGTATACAATTTCTATCCTCTGTGCCCAGTCTTGCCACACAGAGTTAATCCATCTCTGAGCAATCCTCTTTTATTGTTCAGTGAAATAAAACGGACTTACAGAGAAAAACTTTAGTCCGTTCCGCCCCCTTGCTGTGAGTGACAGGTTATTTACATACCGCTGGCTCTGATGGGCACTTCCACACAGCCAACCAGTAGCCGTCATTCAGGTGGCCGGCGCTTACCATCCGGCCAGCTGAATAGTGGGCGGCAGCGGCGAAAATATATAGATTCATACAATGCATGATACTATATATTTTAGTGGCTGTGCGAGAGCTAGAGGGGGCGGCGCTCCGGCGCCCTCTATGGACGAACCGCTTCTGTCACTGACACCAGTGATGGACCACTATTCCTCCCACTGACACCAATGATGGGGCACTATTCCTCCCACTGATACCAATGATGGAGCACTATTCCTCCCACTAATACCAATGATGGGAACTATTTCTCCCACTGACACCAATGATGCACCACTATTCCTCCCACTGACACCAATGATGGGACACTATTCCTCCCACTGATACCAATGATAGAGCACTATTCCTCCCATTGACACCAATGATGGGGCACTATTCCTCCCACTGACACCAATGATGGAGCACTATTCCTCCCACTGACACCAATGATGGGGCACTATTCCTCCCACTGACACCAATGATGGAGCACTATTCCTCCCACTGACACCAATGATGGAGCACTATTCCTCCCACTGATACCAATGATGGGGCACTATTCCTCCCACTGATACCAATGATGGGACACTATTCCTCCCACTGATACCAATGATGGGCACTATTCCTCCCACTGATACCAATGATGGGACACTATTCCTCCCACTGATACCAATGATGGGCACTATTCCTCCCACTGACACCAATGATGGGGCACTATTCCTCCCACTGACACCAATGATGGAGCACTATTCCTCCCACTGATACCAATGATGGGACACTATTCCTCCCACTGATACCAATGATGGAGCACTATTCCTCCCACTGATACCAATGATGGGCACTATTCCTCCCACTGATACCAATGATGGGGCACTATTCCTCCCACTGACACCAATGATGGAGCACTATTCCTCCCACTGACACCAATGATGGAGCACTATTCCTCCCACTGATACCAATGATGGGACACTATTCCTCCCACTGACACCAATGATGGGGCACTATTCCTCCCACTGACACCAATGATGGGAACTATTTCTCCCACTGACACCAATGATGAGGCACTATTCCTCTCACTAATACCAATGATGGGAACTATTTCTCCCACTGACACCAATGATGAGGCACTACTCTTCCCACTGACACCAATAATGGGGCACTATTCCTCCCACTGCTACTGACAGCAAAAATGGGGCAGTTACATTTCCCCTATTTCCAAAGATGGGACATTTTCTCCCACTGAAGCTGTGGCATTTTCCGCTCCCACTGGCCACGGTCCTGCCCCTCCCCCCCCCAAAGTGTGAAACACAATAAACTGTCCATTTGTTTATAAAGTCTGGAGACCCCGGATATAGAGGGGGTCCCTCTGGTCGAGTTCTCTGATTGACTTTAGTGAACGAACGTTACGGGTGTTTGTGAATCTGGAAATAGAATCCTCATAGAGCTGTAAGTGGGTGAAGGTCCCTCAGAAAATTAGGTGAAGGGAAAGATATTGCGCCGCTCCACCTCAATACGGGAAACAACGAGCGGCAATACCGTGATCGGCAAACAGACGGGCATATGGGGGCCGCGTCACACACCTGTTATGCCGTAAAGTATACATGGTTGTGAATGCTGCGATGTAGCGATTGGAAGAGATTATATCCCAAGGTGATTACATTGTAACAATCGTCCTTCACACTCCCAGCAAACATTATTATCTCCGTTTTCCTGGAAGCGGTGAAGAGTGTAAAGTTTTATACAAACAGCAGATTGCTATTATTATCCCATCAATGTAACCAATCCGTGTCCTCCATGGAGACAGGAAGCACCTTGTTTTGTTGGCAGTCTTTATACTCTGGTAGTGTGTATCAAATCATGGCCCACAAAAGGTGACATATGGAATAGCTTAGTGGTTAGCACTTCTGCCTTGCAGCACCAGGGTCATCTGAATCCCAACCAAGACACTTTCTGCGTGGAGTTTGCAATTTTCTCCCTGTGCTTGCATCGCTTTCTCACCCTCTTTGGAGACCTGCTGGTTGGTTAATTCAGCCATTCTCAACTTCCTATCAGTCACGGCATCCTTACAAAAGTATGAAAAGTATGAAAAATCTCGAGGCACCTCAGTCTAAAAGTTAAAAATTATAAATGTTCTTTATTAATGGGCAACCAGATCCTGAGATGATGCACAGAAACACAATGAGGACAGAAACCCCCCATCACATCCGAGGTCCCCCATCACAGTAGTGGTCCTCTCATCACATCAAAGGTCCCCCATCACATCCGAGGTCCTCCATCACAGCAGTGGTCCTCCTATCACATCAGAGGTTCCCCATCATATCAGAGGTCCCCCCATCACATCGGAGGTTCCCCATCACATCGGAGGTTCCCCATCACATCGGAGGTTCCCCATCACATCAGAGGTCCCCCATCACATCGGAGGTTCCCCATCACATGAGAGGTCCCCTCCCATCACATCGGAGGTCCCCCATCACATCAAAGGTCCCCCATCACACCCAGGGTCCCCCATCACAGCAGTGGTCCTCCCATCACATCAAAGGTCCCCCCCTATCACATCCGAGGTCCCCATCACAGCAGTGGTCCTCCCATCACATCAGAGGTTCCCCATCATATCAGAGGTCCCCCCATCACATCGGAGGTTCCCCATCACATCGGAGGTTCCCCATCACATCAGAGGTCCCCCCATCACATCGGAGGTCCCCCATCACATCAAAGGTCCCCCATCACACCCAGGGTCCCCCATCACAGCAGTGGTCCTCCCATCACATCAAAGGTCCCCATCACATCAGTGGTCCTCCCATCACATCAAAGGTCCCCCATCACATCAGTGGTCCTCCCATCACATCAGAGGTTCCCCATCACATCAGTGGTCCTCCCATCACATCAAAGGTCCTCAATCACATCAGAGGTCCCCCCCATCACATCAGAGGTCCCCCCCATCACATCCGAGGTCCCCCCCATCACAGAGGTCCCCTCATCACATCAGTGGTCCTCCCATTATTGTGACCTTAACAAACACTGTATATTATGCTTTTAGAATAAATTCTCCTGATGAAGCAACTATCGTTGTGAAACTAGTAGAGATCCGACATGTATGACCCCCTACATTTCACCACTCGCCCTCTCCACAGGGTCACATCTCGGTGACTCGGACGGTCGGTCGTACATTGTGTCATTTTTTAATGTCATTGTTTTTTTGTTATTTTATAATCATGTGTGTCCAGTTTTTTGATACTAAGTATAATAGATCAATGTCATTTTTTACTCTACTCTATTTCTCTATTTACTTTCTTGTATTCAGTACCGCTATAGTCCTTCTGCCCATTGATTTTTTCCCCAAGGTTGTCTTTCTGGGCCAATTTGGGGTCCCAGAAACCCTTATTCTATTCAATTGATTCTTATGCCGCGTACACACCATCACTTTATGTTTCACAAAAAATCACTGTGTGTGTAGCAAAAAACGACGTTTAAAATAAAGTTTTTAAACCAGCGCATGCCCTCCCTTTATGTGATGAAAAAAAACGACATTTTTATGAAGCGCCACATCAGTGGTCCTCCCATCACATCAGAGGTCCCCGTCACATCAGTGGTCCTCCCATCTGATGTGATGGGGGGGGGGGACCTCTGATGTTATGGGAGGACCTCTGATGTGATGGGAGGACCTCTGCTGTGATGGGGGGGGGGGGGGGGTCCTCTGATCAGAGGTCCTCCCATCACATCATAAGCCCCTCTTTATAGGACAGGTCCCCCATCACATCAGAGGTCCTCCCATCACATCAGAAGCTCCACATCACATCAGAGGTCCCCTATCACATCAGAGGTCCCCATCACATCAGTGGTCCTCCCATCACATCAGAGGTCCCTCTTTAATCAGAGGTCCCCCTCTTCACATCAGAGGTCTCCCATCACATCAGTCGTCTGTGGTCCTCCCATCACATTAGAGGTCCCCTCATCACATAAGAGGCCCCCATCACATCAGTGGTCCTCCCATCACATCAGAGGTCCCTCTTTAATCAGAGGTCCCCCTCTTCACATCAGAGGTCCCCCATCACATCAGAGGTCCCCCCATCACATCAGAGGTCCCCCCATCCCATTAGAGGTCCTCCATCACATTAGAGGTCCCCCATCACATCAGATGTCACCCATCACATCAGAGGTCCCTCTTAATATCAGAGGTCCCCCTCTTCACATCAGAGGTCACCCATCACATCAGTGGTCTGTGGTCCTCCTATCACATCAAAGGTCCTCCCATCACATGTATAAGCCCCTCTTTATAGCAGAGTTCCCCTATCACATCAGAAGCCCCTCTTTATAGCATAGGTCCCCCATCACATTATAAGCCCCTCTTTATAGCAGAGGTCCCCCATGACATCAGAAGCCCCTCTTTATATCAGAGGTCCACCCTTCACATCAAAGATACCCCATTACATCAGAAGCCCTCCATCACATTAGAGATCACCCCATCATATCAGAGGCACCCCTTTACATCAGAGGCTCCCCTAAACATCAGGAGCTCACAATTACATCAGCATTCCGCCCATACATAAAAGCCCCTAATTACATCCATGACCAGGTCCCTACATCACATTAGATTCCCTCACCACCACAGAGTCCCCACATTCCTCTTTGATCTGGGGGAAAACTTGATAAAAAAAAAATAAAAAAAAAGAAAGAGAAAGAAAAAAAAGAAAGAAACATAAAAATGAAAGAAAAAACAGAAAGGAAAAAAAAAAGAAAGAGAAAAAAAAAATACTATATTAGGTCTGATGATGGATTTTTATCTCTGCTGGCACCATGCTCTGTCTGTCCTGCACAGGGGGGTCTTTTTTTAAATCTCCTTTCCTGCAAACCCCCCCCCCCCCCCCCCCTCTGTTGATGAACACAGACAGCCGATGACCTCACCCGCACACTCAGCTCAAACTGCGTTTTCAGCATTCTTTAAAAGCGTTGATGAAAGGGGAAGGTTAGGACTTTTACCAGAAATAACTTTTTTGTTTTTGTTTTATTGAGTTAAAAAATAGCCATAAGTAAAACTCTATTGATCCGGAGATTCTACAAACTCTGCAAGGTTGCAAATGGATTCCTTTAAAGTGAATCCGCCCCCGCCCCCCTGAGCAGTCCCCGAGCAACTGCGGACATCATAAAATCCTACATAGACTTGGATTTAAAAAAAAATACCACCCCCTGTGTTGGGGAATTGGGATGTGCTGATCAATTCCAAGGACAACGGCAACCAGTTAGCACAGGGAGCACCCATGGTGCTGGTTTTGGGCAAAACATTGTGGAATTCTTAACCCAGAGAGCACAGCAATAGTTTTTTTAATGTAAAGTGTATAGAGAGCAATAGGAAGCAAGGGAGTGCCTGAGAAGCGTCACAGACTCATTCTGCTGTGTGTGTGTGTGTACTCTAAACTTAAAGGGGTGTTCCAGCCCTAAGTTGTGTTTATTAAAAGTCAGCAGCTACAAAAAGTGTAGCTGCTGGCTTTTAATAAACACTCACTTACCTGCTCCTGCGTTCCAGCGACGCGCCGACCGGGGCTCCGCTCCTCTGCCCCCCTCCCCGGCCGGCGTCTCCATCCTGACTGTGGGCACCCAGCCGTGACAGCCTTCGGCTTCACGGCCGGGCACCCACTGCGCATGCGCGAGCCGTACTGCGCATGCGTGCGCGGCGCGGCTCGCCGCTGATTGGAGAGGCGATCGCATGGGACCTGTCAGTGTCCCATGTGATCGCCTACAGGGAGGGGCTGGTGTAGGCGATTAAGCTTAATCGCCTAACCAGCCCCTCGGCGGAAGCAGGAAGTGGGACAGGAAGTCCCACTCCTACTGAAGCCCCCACTCCCCCCCCAAAAAAATTACATGCCAAATGTGGCATGTATGGGGGTGAGGAGTGGATTAAGAAAAGGTAGTTATTTTGGGTGGAACACCCCTTTAAGCTATTGAGCTCTGTAAACAGGCTTTTTTGGTAGAGCAGTTAAAGCTTATCTAAAGTCCAAAATAAATATGTCATATATTGTAGCTTATCAGTACTTAGATGTAGCTCCATACATTTTCCTGCTTTTAATTTTTTTATTTTTCTCTGCTGTCTGAGCCGCGAGCGGGGCGGGGGGTTTGAGGGAAGGGATGTGAGTGCTACCCAATGCTGACGTATATACTCTATCTGTAATGCTGATCTATATACCCAATGCTGACCTATATACCCTATCTGTAATTCTGGGCTATATACCCAATCTGTAATGCTGATCTATATACCCAATACTGACCTATATACCCTATCTGTAATGCTGATCTATATACCCAATACTGACCTATATACCCTATCTGTAATGCTGATCTATATACCCAATACTGACCTATATACCCTATCTGTAATGCTGATCTATATACCCAATACTGACCTATAAACCCTATCTGTAATGCTGGGCTATATACCCAATCTGTAATGCTAATCTGTTTACCCAATCTGTAATGCTGATCTACAGTATATACCAAATGCCGACATATACAGTGCAGAAAATAAGTATTTGAACACCCTGCTATTTTGCAAGTTCTCCCACTTGGAAATCATGGAGGGGTCTGAAATTGTCATCGTAGGTGCATGTCCACTGTGAGAGACATAATCAAAAAAAAAATTCCAGAAATCACAATGTATGATTTTTTTAACTATTTATTTGTATGATACAGCTGCAAATAAGTATTTGAACACCTGAGAAAATCAATGTTAATATTTGGTACAGTCGCCTTTGTTTGCAATTCCAGAGGTCAAACGTTTCTTGTAGTTTTTCACCAGGTTTGCACACACTGGAGGAGGGATTTTGGCCCACTCCTCCACACAGATCTTCTCTAGATCAGTCAGGTTTCTGGGCTGTCGCTGAGAAACACGGAGTTTGAGCTCCCTCCAAAGATTCTCTATTGGGTTTAGGTCTGGAGACTGGCTAGGCCACGCCAGAACCTTGATGTGCTTCTTACAGAGCTACTCCTTGGTTATCCTGGCTGTGTGCTTCGGGTCATTGTCATGTTGGAAGACCCAGCCTCGACCCATCTTCAAAGCTCTAACTGAGGGAAGGAGGTTGTTGCCCAAAATCTCGCAATACATGGCCCCAGTCATCCTCTCCTTAATACAGTGCAGTCGCCCTGTCCCATGTGCAGAAAAACACCCCCAAAGCATGATGCTACCACCCCCATGCTTCACAGTAGGGATGGTGTTCTTGGGATGGTACTCATCATTCTTCTTCCTCCAAACACGGTTAGTGGAATTATGACCAAAAAGTTCTATTTTGGTCTCATCTGACCACATGACTTTCTCCCGTGACTCCTCTGGATCATCCAAATGGTCATTGGCAAACTTAAGACGGGCCTTGACATGTGCTGGTTTAAGCAGGGGAACCTTCCGTGCCATGCATGATTTCAAACCATGACGTCTTAGTGTATTACCAACAGTAACCTTGGAAACGGTGGTCCCAGCTCTTTTCAGGTCATTGACCAGCTCCTCCCGTGTAGTCCTGGGCTGATTTCTCACCTTTCTTAGGATCATTGAGACCCCATGAGGTGAGATTTTGCATGGAGCCCCAGTCCGAGGGAGATTGACAGTCATGTTTAGCTTCTTCCATTTTCTAATGATTGCTCCAACAGTGGACCTTTTTTCACCAAGCTGCTTGGCAATTTCCCCGTAGCCCTTTCCAGCCTTGTGGAGGTGTACAATTTTATCTCTAGTGTCTTTGGACAGCTCTTTGGTCTTGGCCATGTTAGTAGTTGGATTCTTACTGATTGTATGGGGGTGGACAGGTGTCTTTATGCAGCTAATGACCTCAAACAGGTGCATCTAATTTAGGATAATAAATGGAGTGGAGGTGGACATTTTAAAGGCAGACTAACAGGTCTTTGAGGGTCAGAATTCTAGCTGATAGACAGGTGTTCAAATACTTCTTTGCAGCTGTATCATACAAATAAATAGTTAAAAAATCATACATTTTGATTTCTGGAACTTTTTTTGGGGATTATGTCTCTCACAGTGGACATGCACCTACGATGACAATTTCAGACCCCTCCATGATTTCCAAGTGGGAGAACTTGCAAAATAGCAGGGTGTTCAAATACTTATTTTCTGCACTGTATACCCTATCTGTAATGCTGATCTATATACCAAATAATGACCTATATACCCAATCTGTAATGCTGATCTGTATACCCAATGCTAACATATATACCCTATCTGTAATGCTGACCCATATACCCAATCTGTAATGCTGATCTATATACCCAATGCTGACCTATATACCCTATCTGTAATGCTGGGCTATATACCCAATCTGTAATTCTAATCTATATACCCAATCTGTAATGCTGATCTATATACCAAATACTGCCCTATCGACCCTATCTGTAATTCTGGGCTATATACCCAATCTGTAATGCTGATCTATATACCCAATACTGACCTATATACCCTATCTGTAATGCTGGGCTATATACCCAATCTGTAATTCTAATCTATATACCCAATCTATATACCAAATGCTGACATATATACCCTATCTGTAATGCTGATCTATATACTCAAAGCTGCCCTATCGACCCTATCTGTAATTCTGGGCTATATACCCAATCTGTTAAGCTGATCTATAAACCCAAAGCTGAAATTCAATCATTGAAAGGGGTGGGCCAGGGGAAATCAGGACTTGATGCAGCCTCTAATGCATGCTGTGAGAAGCTCACAGGGTGCAGTGAAATCAAAGGAAGCCGTTTCAGTCCAGGAGAGGAGGTCACGGTACAACTGTGCTGATCTATATACCCAAAGCTGCCCTATATAACCTATCTGTAATTCTGGGCTATATACCCAATCTGTAATGCTGATCTATATACCCAAAGCTGCCTTATATACCCTATCTGTAATTCTGGGCTATATACCCAATCTGTAATGCTGATCTATATACCCAATACTGACCTATATACCCTATCTGTAATGCTGGGCTATATACCCAATCTGTAATTCTAATCTATATACCCAATCTATATACCAAATGCTGACATATATACCCTATCTGTAATGCTGATCTATATACCAAATGCTGACATATATACCCTATCTGTAATGCTGGGCTATATACACAATCTGTAATTCTAATCTATATACCCAATCTATTCCAGATTGGGTATATAGCCCAGAATTACAGAGAGGGTATCCTCTCTGTAATTCTGGGCTATATACCCAATCTGTAATGCTGATCTATATACCCAAAGCTGCCTTATATACCCTATCTTACATCAGAGTCTCCCCTAAACATCAGGAGCTCACAATTACATCAGCGTTCCGTCCATACATAAAAGCCCCTAATTACATCTATGACCAGGTCCCTACATCACATTAGATTCCCTCACCACCACAGAGTCCCCACATTCCTCTTTGATCCGGGGGAAAACTTGATTAAAAAAAAGAAAAGAAAAAGAAAATATAAATATAAAAAAAAAAAAAAATATATATATATATATATATATATATATATATATATAGTGCATTCCTTTTTAAAAGGAAAAGGTTAGGGCTTTTATGGGAAATAACTGGCTCTGCTCTTCCTCTGATGTTATAACAATAGCGATAAGTAACACTTTATTGATCCGGAGATTCTGAAAACTCTGCAAAGTTACAAATTGATTTCTTAAAGTGAACCTGTTGCCCAAACCATAGAATCGAATAAATCATGGTTAGGAAAGAGCTGGCGGCACCATAAAGACGCATCACAGAGACTCAGCTTTTAAATCTGACCTCCGGCCTTCCCTCCAGTCTTGCACAGTTGTACCGCGACCTCCTCTCCTGGCTGGACTGAAACGGCTTCCTCTGATTTCACTGCACCCTGTGAGCTTCTCACAGCATGCATTAGAGGCTGCATCAAGTCCTGATTACCCCTGGCCCACCCCTTTCAATGATTGAATTTCAGTTCTTTTTTTAGGGCTGTCTACATGCAAAGGAATGCGCCGTTCTCCAGACTGACACCCACCCATCAAGGCATTTTTGATATTTGCATAACTCCTCCCAATAGGGGTGACCACATTTCCAAACTACCATTCAGGGACACCCTCCCTTCCCAAAAATCAGCTTGTGCTGTAACGAATCACAGCACAGTGATTGGACACAAGAGGCGGGATTTATGATTTCTCCAATCACAAGCAGGGGGCGGGGATTGTGCTGCTCCAGGTATTCCTGGCCAGGACAAGTACTGTCAGTGAGTAAAGCGGTGATGTGGCGGCCTTTTTGAGGGCATCAGATTGGCCCCGGGGGGGGGGTGTGTTTGTGTCAGTTTCATTCCGGGACACTGTATTGTCCTGGAATAAATGTGCCCGGGTACAGACCCGGGCAATCCGGAAAACACGTGGTCACCTTACCTCCCAAGAGCCAGCTTACTGCTTGCATCAGGACTAAGGGAGAGGCGTACTGATGCAGAAAGCTATGTATTGCATCCCTTCATCCTTTTCCACCAGCCGTCCTTCGCTACTAGCCTCAGAGGCGGCTCTTAACTAGACACATTAGGGGACCGCGAGGCCCCTGTGAGTGCGAGGCCTTAGGCGACCGCCTAATTAGAGAGCCGCCTCTGCATAGAGAAGCGCAGATACCTTGCTTTTTTCTGCTTTCACAGGCAGGACCTTCAAGCGTATATTTTTGGCTGTACCCGGAGTTGGGCTTTGAGGGGACAGGACCCATTATTCTCTCTGTAATATGCTCAGTAATGGGAATCCTGCACTTTCTTTGCCCCATTGATGGCATGAACAAAGATCTGCACACATGTGACATGGAATAAATGAATTAATAAGGGTCGGCTTCCATGAAATGACAACTGGGGGTTGCTGACATGGGTAATAAATGAAGGGAAGAATAAAAATGCTACAAATAAAATCCAATGTGTGGCCGTATCTCCTGTACCCCCCCCCCCCCCATGCTCCCTGTTCTGCATCTTCTGTGTTCTCTAATTAAAAGACTTCAGTATCCGGCCCGGGACCCAGGAAAAGGATTAACGACATCATGTCCCTCGGACACAGGAAGACAATCGGGTCTGCTTCATGTCTAATTAATTCCATAGATAATTACACTACAAAGATTCTGAAGTAGACGTGACAGCTGCCGTGTGAAGGTGACCCCCCCCCTCATCCGTAAATACAGATTTTTTTTTTAAAAATGGTATAAACAAATAAATATAATTGTTTAAATAAATAAAAATACATTAAAAAAATATTTTATTTTAAATATTTGTATTTATTTTAATAATAATAATAAATATAAATATCAAAATAAATAAAAAAATACATTAAATTTTTTTTTTTAAAAATATTTGTATTTACTTTAATAATAATAATAAATACAAATATCAAAATAAATAAATACATTAAACATATGTTTTATTTTAAATGTTTGTATTTACTTTAATAATAATAAATATAAATATCAAAGGAGGGAGGAGGGTCATGCTTTGCATATTATACTCTGTCTGATATCATGGCCCAGGAGCACATCCGGCGTCTGCCCTCAGTTTGGATGGTCAGCACTGAAACCAGGATTGGGCGAAAGGTCTTAATTGTGTTGGGGGGGGGTGATTTGATTTGATTTGACTTAATTTTAGCTTGGACTGTGAATATTTGATGTAAATTATTTATGTCTTTTTTTTTTCTCTTTTCTGTAAACCGGTATCTGTGTTTTGGCCGGTTATTGTTGGTCGCGTGTTGTGGCCTGCTACTGTATTTATGTTGTGAAAATGTAATAACAATTATTTTACAAAAAATACATATATAAAAATCAAAATAAATAAGAAAATACATTAAAATATTTTTTTATTTTATTTTTATGTGTAATAATAATAAATATAAATATCTAAAAAAATATATTAAAAAATATTTTTTTATTTTAAATATTTGTATTTACTTTAATAATAATATATATCAATATCAAAATAAATAAAAATACATATTCGAATTTTTATTTTTAAATATTTAAATATATTAAATAAATAAAAAATCACCATTTTTATATTGTGCTTGTTTTCTTTTGTGTGCGATATCACCTTTATTTAGGAGGAGATACTAAATTAAATTTCCCTTTTTGTCACTTTTCTAATTTCTAGAACCAGCTACTGTGTTTCCCCCGAAAATAAGCCTGTGTCTTATATTAATTTTGGCAACAAAAGACACTATAGGGCTTATTTTCGGGGTAGGTCTTACCATGTAATGTGCTGTCTTTTCTCCCCCTCTCCCTCCATGCCTGTCAGGAATCCCCAGTGTGCAGTGTGAACTGAGTTAAAATGCTTATAAAATCCTATAATCCACTCTATTACAGTATTATATAATGTACAATGTGTGTGTTTCTGTAATATAATTGGGCCAAATACCTTCTTTATAGCGCCACTCTGCACTTCTGTGACCCGCCGGAGCTCTCTTCCCCGCAATTATATTACAGAAACACACACATTGTACATTATATATACTACTGTATTAGAGTGGATTATAGGATGTTACAAGCATTTTAAACTAGGGATTATTTTCAGGGTAGGGCTTATATTGCAGCCCTCCTGGAAAAATAACGCTAGGTCTTAATTTTGGGGGGAAATACGGTTTACCATTACTAAAGGCATCACATCACTCATTATTATCATTAGGATAATCAATATTAAATATACTTAGGACTTTAAAGGTGCCAGCCAAGACTAAGGACATTGAGGGCTTATGGCATGAGATGTGTATGAGCGGTTGCATTTTTTTGCGTCTCCTTGCATATTGCATGATAGGGCAGACAAATAAATTTATTGCGCTCTCTATGCATGTGAAACGCAAAAACAATGTGACAGCACAATTTTAATAATATGTTTTGGTTATGTGTTTGGTGGGCATAAATACATGCGCATTTGCTAGATGCTTGGGGGTGCCATTGAGAATTAATCTCTCTTTCTGTCTCCTGTTCTCTCACTCTCTCTCCCTCTCCCACTCCCTCTCCCATTCTCTCTTTTTCTTTCCCTCAGCCGCTCTCTCTTCCTCTTCCGTTCTCTCAATCTCTCCCTCTTCCATTCTCTCTTTCCCGTTCTCACTCTCTCTCGCTCTCTCCCTCTCCGGTTCTATCTCTCTCCCCCTCTCTCTGTCTCCCTCTCCTATTCTTTCTCGTTCTCCCTCTCTCTGGTTCTCTCTCCCTCTCCTGTTTTCACCCTCTCCCATTTTCTCTCTCTCTCTCCCCCTGTTCTCTCTCCCCCTCTCCTGTTCTCTCTCTCCTTCTCTTGTTCTCTCTCCCCCTCTCCTGTTCTCTCTCTCCTTCTCCTGTTCTCTTTCCCCCTCTCCTGTTCTCTCTTTCCTTCTCCTGTTCTCTCTCCCCTCTCCTGTTCTCTCTTTCCTTCTCCTGTTCTCTCTTTGTCTCTCCCTCTCATGTTCTCACCCTCTCCTGTTCTCTCTCTTCCTCTCCTGTTCTCTATCCCCCTCTCCTGCTCTCTCTTTCCTTCTCCTGTACTCTCTCCCCCTCTCCCTTTCTCTCTCACGCTCTCCTGCTCTCTCTCTCACGCTCTCCTGCTCTCTCTCTCTCTCTTTCCCCCCTCTCCTGTTCTCTCGAATTCTCCCTTTCTCTGGTTGTCTCTCCCTCTCATGTTCTCACCCTGTCCTGTTCTCTCTCTTCCTCTCCTGTTCTCTATCCCCCTCTCCTGTTCTCTCTTTCCTTCTCCTGTACTCTCTCCCCCTCTCCCTTTCTCTCTCACGCTCTCCTGCTCTCTCTTTCTTTCCCCCCTCTCCTGTTCTCTCAAATTCTCCCTTTCTCTGGTTGTCTCTCCCTCTCATGTTCTCACCCTCTCCCGTTCTCTCTCTTCCTCTCCTGTTCTCTATCTCCCTCTCCTGCTCTCTCTCTCTTTATATATACATTTTTAGAACTGCAAAATGCTGAAAATACCTGTGATAGTGCCAAGTAAGCGCTGTGATCTTCCAGGAGCTCTACATCAGTAGGTAGTAGGGATGAGCCGAACACCCCCGCGTTTGGTTCGCACCAGAACGGTCGAACAGACCCACCGTTCGCGCAAACATTTAGAACCCCATTGAAGACTCGAACTTTCGAATTTAAAAACGATCGTTTTAAAGACCAATATTCAAGTTATTGTTGGAAAACGTCTTTGAGAACCCGGGTCTTGCCCCAGGGAACATGTATCAATGGAGAAAAGTTTTAAAAAAGTTTTTTCAGGAGCAGGACTTTTTTTCCATTGATACATGTTCCCTGGGGCAAGACCCGGGTTCTCAAAGACGTTTTCACAGGCAAACTATAGACACCCGGCAGGTACAATATTTAAAGGAATTTTTATTTTAATTTTAATTTAAGCATCATTAAAATCACTGCTCCAGAACCAGTGATTTTAATGATGCTTAAATAAAAATAAAAAAATGAAAAATTCCTTTAAATATTGGACCTGCTGGGTGTCTATAGTTTGCCTGTGATAACATCTTTAAATAGCACAATCACCTGCCTGCCAGTGAATTAGGAAGAACTGATCTAGCTATACAGGGCCAGATTCAGGTAGATGAGAGCATCTTTGCTCCAGAGTAACGCTTCTCATTTACGTTACTCTGAAGACCCTTTCAGCGCAAGTCCTGTAATTCACATAGCAGTTGCGCGTAAACTTGCGCCAGAGTAACGATAATGCGCTGGCGTAACCCGACGCAAGTGGAAGTGGGTGTGATCATATGTAAATGATGGGCGGAGCCCAGCGCAGAGGCTTACGTTCAGCGCATCAACCACGGAGCATGCGCAGTGAGTGCGGCTCCACTCGCCCCCTTTGTGCGCATGCTCACAACTTCCGTCGGCACCACTTCACGGGAAACGTCAGCGCAATGCCTTCCGTTGGGCGTTTAAATGCGCCCGTAGAAGCGCCATTTCGGCACTAAAGTATATCCTGCTCCCCCTCCCCGCAGTGATGTTACTTTTGTTTTGAGATGGCTGCTCCCGTTCCCCGCAAACACACAGGAGAAAGCTGAACTTTAATGGCCAGGAGCTGTCAGCCGTCATCTCGGCTATGGAGACCTATGATGTCTTCCTCCATGGCTGTAAAATTTGACAGACAAGCATGGACAGAGGTGTTGTCCTGCAAGTGGGGGTGCTCAGCTAGCTCTTATCGTCGGTAACGCTGCTGTAGCTGCTCTCCTGCTGACCTGTGGCCATCTGGAGTAAAGATAAAGCAGCCTTTTGTAGAAATAACTTTGCGCCGGACGGACGAGATACGCGCGGCGCATGTAGCCAGCGTATGGTGCTAATCCGTTCGTGAATTGTGAAAAATCCCTCATTTGCATATTTGCAGGGGAAATCAATAGGCGCGACTGATGCGCCCAACGAAATTAAGCGCTGACGATACTCTGGCGTCGGAACGTTCCGCCAGTCGCAAATGACCCGTTATTGGGCGCATCTAGTTTGGTGGGTACGGGCACATAGAAACGACGGCGCATCATCACAGTTACGCGGCGCATATCGAAATACTCCAGCGCAAGTGTTCCTGAATCTGGCCCACAGTGTATAAATATATGTACAACTCCTAGGGATGTATATATATTCTCTACACACTGTAAATTAAGCTAAACTGACTAGCCTGCCTGCCTGCTCTATCTAGCTATATAAAAAGACAATCTCTCTGTCTCTCTGACTGATCTCTGTTCAGCGCTGGAACACACTACAGGAGGCCGCCCAGCAGGTGGCCTTATATAGTGTGGGGCGTGTGCTAAAGCCCTGAGCCATAATTGGCCAAAGCCAGGGTGGCTTTGGCAATTATGGCTCTCCGTTTTTTTGCGCGCTGTGATTGGCCAAGCATGCAGGGTCATGGTTCATGTTTGGCCAATCATCAGCGCGCAATGCCTCAGTGAATTGTGGGCCGAATTTGGCGCGAACGACCCGTTTTGTTCGAATTTTGACGAACGTACGAACAGACAATGTGGAGCTCATCCCTAGTAGGTAGATAGGTGGGTCAGTGTTGAATAGGGAAGTTGCTGGAGAAGCACCCAGAAGATCACAGCCACCATTGTATGTAGTGCAGACCACTACAGTGATTTACAACAACCCCGACGCTCCTCCAGATACCACATATGAATAATCACATCGGGCCAAGGTGGACCAATATAAGTTACGCTTATTATTATTTTTTTCTAGAGCCTACTATAGCTTTTCATTCTCTTAATATCTCCTTTTTATTTCCCCTTAACATTTCCCATTGGTTTATTTCCTTTTCGATGTCCCTTTATATTCCTCTTTTTTTCCCTGAGAGATCTCCTTGGGTTAATTATTTTCCTAATATTCTCAGAGTCTTTTTCTAGCAAAAAAATCCTTTCCTTCTTGGTATCACCTCCTGACCGTAAGTGCCCCCATAACCCGTTTCTGCACTTTTCATGGCTTCTTCAGGGGATAAATGTGCATATAGTGCTTTTTCGTGGTCAACATACAAAACAGCTTCATTTATGTGTATTTTATCTGAGCATTTGGTTGTTTTCTTGGAGTTCAAACAATAAATTATAACTATAATAAAATTAGGAAGGTCAAAGGGCCTACCTGCCAGGCTTCCACCTTCTTTATATCCGCGCATGATCCATTGGCGAAAAGTCCCTTCCCAGGTGTACATGTGTATATGTCCTGCAGGGCATGGGCAATTGAATATACGGCTAAATATACGTTGTACGATATCCGCAAATGAGTATAATCCAGATAGGGTGTCTCCACACTGGTGATGTTCTCTAGGCCGGTGCAGGCAGTGATGTTGCTATATTCCTCGTTTTTTCCTCGTACACCAGACATGCGGCAGTTAAAGGTCTCTTCCCAGAATTCCTTGAGAAAACCATTGCTGTTAGACATTTTGGGGTGAACTTTCTGGAGGAATTCCCGAAATCCTGGAATTTGCCCAGCCCTCAATGCAAAACCAATGGTTCCCCCAATAACATGGAAGTATTCGGGGATAGCGATCAACGATGAGCTGGCCCAGGCCTCGCTAGCAAGCCAGATGCGTCCCGTGATATTACGCCTGACTATTTCCTTGATAAGCGGCTCGAGGTCTGGCCCACTGGAGAAGACAACGATGACTTTGGCTGTTGAGTTTTGGATGACGTCCACCACTTTTTCAATCTCCTCTATCGGCGTGTACTGCGAGATGAGTTCGCTGAAGTCAATGCAGATATCCCGCTCTTCAGCCTCTTCTCTGAACTTCTCAATCCCTGGCCTACCGTAGTCATCATCTGCGGCAATAGTTCCTACCCAGTTCCACTGGAAGTACTCAATGATGTCTGCCATGGCGGTGGCTTGGTGCTCATCGTTGGGCATCGTGCGCAAAAAAGATTTATACTGGTTCTTGTTACTGAGAAGGCGACTGGAGGAGGCATAACTGACCTGCAAGATCAAAGTCTGACATTACTTTCTCAACATAGACACATACCTCACACTACTGTTTAGACCAGCCTTTCCCAACCAGGTTGGTGTAAAACCCTTGGGTTCCCCCCGGAAGTTGCTAGGGCTTCCTTGAGCAGTTAGCAGTCTTGGGTAGATCCCTCTCCTGATGGTGTTTGCATTGTTTTGACACCAATGCCACAGAGACAGTGGCATGGGACCAGAGGGGCTTCCTCCTTTGGTTTAACTGGTAAGTAAGAACTGACATGTCAGATAGGGAACTAGAAAGACTATGGTGTATGGCAGTCCAGGGGTGCCATAAAATCACTGTGCGTGAGGGTCACTCTGATTTGTGGTACCATGGTCACTGCACCATACCACATGCTTTTTTTTAGCACCTGCCTCCTGGGCTGGGCCTTTTGGCTGGGACCAGAATTTTTATTTATTTTTTATTTCTGGAAAGAGGGCCTGCCCATTGTATTGCACAATTTGCCACCTTTTCACTCTCCTTTACTTCCTTCTCCCCCACTTTCTTATTATCTATTCCCTTTATTTGTCACGTTTTTGTATTTTTTTGTTTGTACACGGTTTGTTGCACTGTGTGACTGGTAGGGTGTCGGTCCTCAGGCCTGCCCTGAAAGTCTTTGGAGGGGGGTGGACATGGCCTTCTGCCTTACTTCACCCTCTTTCATGGGGCCTCCCTTCAGGAGAGCTCCACTTAGCCCTTGCCTTGGGTGGCTGTTTCGGCAGACCCTCCAGAGAACGGGGTCCGTCTGGTTTTGGCTTGATGGACCAAGTGTAAGTACCCTTGTCCCTGTCTGGAGCCTAACGCCCCGGGGGATCCAGGCAAGGCCCTCTGATTTTAGAGGGCTCGTGTACATCCTGCACGTTTTTGTGTCACCTCTTTATATCGTGCACATTTTTTTTTGGCACCGGGTGACGTTTTTGAGTGTGTTCCACACGTCATGGAGTTTTGATAAAAATAATTTTAAGGTGCATGCTTTCCCTGGTCTCCCCTTGTATGGGGTAACTACATTGATTACTAGTGTATAGGGGCAATACACTGACCACCAATGTATGTGGTGTATGGGGTGTATAGTGGCACAACACCAAACACCAATGTATTGGGTCACTACACTGACTACTAATGTATAGGAGTGCTCAGGGCCGCCACCAGGGGGGTACAGGCAGTACACCTGTAAGGGGCCCGGATGGCAACCCCCTTTTTTTGTAAGGGGCCCGGAGTTCCTCAGGGGCCCCGGATGGCAACTCCCCTTTTTTTATATAAAAAAAAGTGCCCAGGGCAACCCTCCCAGCCTCAATTTGCGGCGGCAGCACCCCGCGCTTCGGTTCTCAATGTTCTCAATTAGCGGAGGAACCCCGCTTCTCAATTTGAGGCGGCAGCACCCCCCCAGTTCTCTGCTCCAGGGGGCCCATGCCTAAGGCTGTGTAAGGGGCCCCATAATTCCTAATGGCGGCCCTGGGAGTACTGCATTTACCACCAATGTATAAGGACACTATACTGTCCCCCAATGTTACATATATATCTATCTATATATATATACACTCGAATATAAGCCGACCCGAATATAAGCCGAGGCACCTAATTTTACCACAAAAAAATGGGAAAACATATTGACTTGAGTATAAGCCTAGGGTGTCCATCTGCATGCCTCACTTTGCCTCACTTTGCCTCACTGTGCCCATGCCTCACTGTTCCTCACTGTGCCCAAGCCTTACTGTGCCCATGACTCACTGTGTCCATGACTAGACTGACGTTTAACATGTGAGTCTATGGAAGAGGTGCCCAGTTTTGAAAAATCGGTGCTCCCCGGTCGTAGGTCCCCGGACAACAAACTTTGCTACATTTTTGCCAAGTTTCGGGTCTAGGGGACCTACGACCGACCGATATCGGGTCCCCAAAATCACTGTAGAAATGACCGTTTAACATAGGAATCTACAGAAGGGGTGCCCGCTATGAAAAATCGGCCATAGGTCCCCTGGACAACAAACTTTGCACACTTGTAGAGAAAGAGTGGGGCTACATGTGTGCCAAGTTCCAGGTCTAGAGGACCTACTACGACCGGCCGGTACCAGGTCCCCAAAGTCTGGGAGATCAGGCGCAAAAAGGTGACTCGAGTATAAGCCGAAAGGGGCTATTTCAGCACAAAAAAAATGTTCTGAAAAACTCAGCTTATACTCGAGTATATACAGTATATATATATAGTTACATAATAGGTGAGGTTGAAAAAAGACACAAGTCCATTAAGTCCAACCTATGTGTGTGATTATATGTATGGGTGATCCACTATGGCCACCAATGGAAAGGGGAACTACACTGACCCTTAATGTACAGTGGAACCTCGGTTTACAAGTAACGAGCGTTTTGAAAGATGAGAATCTTTTGAGATGTTGAGAAAGGCTGGTTTAGACAAAATTACAAATTTTTTGTTGAACAGCATAAAAAAATGGAAATAGCAATGAATTCATATCACAATTTTTGTGGCAGTGAGATCAATATTTGCTTCACTGGAGGTATATTTGCATTCCATCTCAGCTGTCATCAACTATTCAAGGGAAGGGGCAGCAATGGTGGCTACAATATTGACCAAGTCTGGCCAGCAACGATATTTAGGTAGTGATGTCACTGCTATCCCCGCCCTTTGCTGAAAAGGGATTCCCCCTGATGTTGGTGGTTCCTAGGGACAAGCCATGCTTCCTTAGGAGTCAGTGACAGTGGTAAGCCGTGAACCAATGCAGAACTGCAGGTGCTGTTCGAGGTTCCAGCAGGTTCCTTTCTTATAAACCGCTGGGAGTACAAGCGAGGACGGAGATCACCCCAAATCCATGGATACTGAGTCTAAAAAAGGAAAGTCCTTAGATGCACATCACTGCATAAAAATGTGTGTGAAAAGTGAAAAACAGCCGTCTCCATCCAGGGCCACCTCCTAACGCATTTCTGTTTATGAAAGTGAGAGGAAATCTCTTCAGTGTGAAGGAAATTCCCTCTTATACTGAACTGGTTGTTCCCATTGAAAGATTTCCCCTCTATCCCTGTTCTGGTCAACATTTTGGTTTCCCACCACTTTCTGTCCCAGTGACAAAGGTCACCAGTAGGGATGAGCCAATGGTGTGGACTTTGGCTCTTCAGGAGCTTGGACAAATGCCCGAACTTTAGCCCCATTTGGCCCCCTGTTTGTCAAGAGCAGTGTTTCTACAGCTGCCAATTGTCACTAAAAAGGTCCTTAGCCACACATCTCTACAAAAACCTGTGTGAAAAACAGCCTCAGCCCAGGCCCCATCCAGGGCCACCCCCAATGCTTTTTTCCTAAAAAACAGCCTCAGTCCAGGGCCACCCCCAATGCTTTTTCCTAAAAAGAGCCTCTGCTCGGGCCCCATCCAGGGCCACCCCCAATGATTTTTTCCTAGAAAAAACTGCCTCAGCCCAGGCCCCATCCAGGGCCTCCCCCAAAGCTTTTTCCTAAAAACCAGCCTCAGCCCAGGCCACATCCAGAGCCACCCACAACGCTTTTTTCCTAAAAAACAGCCTCAGCCCCAGCCCCATCCAAGGCCACCCCAACGCTTTTTCCTAAAAAAGAGCCTCTGCTCAGGCCCCATCCAGGGCCACCCCAAAGCTTTTTTCCTAAAAAACAGCCTCAGCCCAGGCCCCATCCAGGACCACCCCAATGCCTTTTCCCTAAAAAAGAGCCTCTGCTCAGGCCCCATCCAGGGCCACCCCAAAGCTTTTTTCCTAAAAAACAGCCTCAGCCCAGGCCCCATCCAGGGCCTCCCCCAACGCTTTTTTCCTAAAAAAAAACAGCCTCAGTCCAAGGGCCACCCCTAACCCTTTTTCCTAAAAAAGAGCCTCTGCTCAGGCCCCATCCAGGGCCACCCCAACGCTTTTTTCCTAAAAAACAGCCTCAGCCCAGGCCCCATCCAGGGCCACCCCCAATGCTTTTTCCCAAAAAACAGCCTCACCCCCAGCCCCATCCAAGGCCACCCCCAACGCTTTTTTCTAAAAAACAGCCTCAGCCCAGGCCCCATCCAGGGCCACTCCCAACGCTTTTTTCCTAAAAAACAGCCTCAGCCTAGGCCCCATCCAGGGCCACCCCCAATGCTTTTTCCCTAAAAAACAGCCTCAGCCCAGGCCCCATCCAGGACCACCCCCAATGCTTTTCCCCTAAAAAACAGCCTCAGCCCAGGCCCCATCCAGGGCCTCTCCCAACGCTTTTTCCTGAAAAACAGCCTCAGCCCAGGCCACATCCAGGGCCTCCCCCAATGCTTTTCCTAAAAAACAGCCTCAGCTCAGGCCACATCCAGGGCCTCCCCCAACGCTATTTCCTAAAAGACAGCCTCAGCCCAGGCCCCATCTAGGGCCACCCCCAATGCTTTTTCTCTAAAAAACAGCCTCAGCCCAGGCCCCATCCAGGACCACCCCAATGCTTTTTCCTAAAAAACAGCCCCAGCCCAGGCCTCATTCAGGGCCACCCCCAACGCTTTTTTTCTAAAAAAAACAGCCTCAGCCCATGAATGAATGAATGAATGAAAACTTGTATAGCGCGGCACATGCGAACTGAATCGCCTCTGGGCGCTTGTTGTTCCTGTCTCCTTTGATATCAAAAGAGAAAAGTCTTGATCTTTTTCCTGAATGCTAGGTGGTTCTCCTCCAACCGAATGCTGGTTGGTAAAGCGTTCCATAGTCTGGGACCTTGGATCGCGAATCTTCTTTCTCCTTTGGACCTGAAGTTGGCTTTCGGAACCTGGAGCAGGTTCTGATTCGTGGATCGCAAAACGCGATTGGGATTATGCGCTATTATTATTTCGCATAAATAAAGGGGGGCATTCCCATGGACACATCTATGCGTAAGACAGAGAGCTTTAAAAGCAATTCTGTCTTTAACTGGCAGCCAATGAAGGGCTCTCAGTGAAGGTGAGATTGATTCCCAGGGTTTTTTCCCAGTCACAAGTCTGGCGGCCGTATTCTGAACGACTTGCAGACGAGCGATTTGGTACTTGGGGAGGCCGAGGTAAAGGGCATTTGCATAATCCAGCCTGGAGTTTACAATAGCTCCCACCACGACCGCTAAATCTTCTTTGGGGATGAACGGAGTGAGTCTGCGTAGTAGGCGCAGTAGATGGTGAGATCCGCTGACTACTGACCCTATTTGAGCGTCCATTGTCATAAAGGAGTCAAAAATGACCCCTAGGCTTTTGACTTTGGCGCTAGGGGTGATGATTTTGCCCAAAATAGGCGGGGGGGTCCACGCTGTTGAAAGTTGATTCCTGCGCTTGGCGTGAAACAGAAGAAGTTCTGTTTTTGCTCCATTGAGTTTAAGATAACTCTTTGTCATCCAGTCCTCTATCAAAGAGAGACATGTCTCTAGATTGAGGTGGTGATCCTGTCTGTTGCAGATACGGAAATACAGTTGCGTATCATCTGCATATGAGTGGTAGAGCAGATTTTGGCTGCTGATAATCTCAAAAAGAGGGCGAAGATATATGTTAAACAGCACTGGTGACAGAGGCGATCCTTGAGGGACTCCGCATGTTACTGTGCGTTTTTCAGACGTAAAAGGTCCTAACTTCACTGTTTGCGATCGGTTTTCCAAAAAAGAGGAGAACCAAGATAAATCGCTTTCTGCGACTCTGGCTACTTCAGCAAGCCGAGTCAGTAACAGATTGTGGTCTACAGTGTCGAAAGCTGCACTTAGGTCCAACAGAACCAGGAGACAAGATTCTCCTTCGTCTGCGGCCTTGAGAACATCGTCCCATACTTTCAGCAATGCTGTTTCCGTCCCATGTCCGGGACGGAAGCCTGATTGCAATGGGTCAAGTAGCTTGTAGGTATCTAGATGCTGTTGCAGCTGTTGCACCACTACTTTTTCCATTATCTTAGAGAGTATGTTGAGGCTTGTTATGGGACGGCGGTGGAGTGGGTCCTTGGGGTCCAGGGAGGGTTTCTTCAGGATGGGTTGGATTATACCTTCTTTCAACTGTGAGGGCACTATGCCCTCCAAGAAAGACTGGTTGATAAGCTGCGTGATGGGAGGAGCCAGGATGTAGGCGCATTCCTTCAGCAGTTTTGTGGGGATAATGTCATTTGGCGCTGTGCCATTGCGCAGAGTACAAATGACATTCTTAGTGGTCTCGATGGAGATGGGTTCCAGGGTGAACTTACCTGATATCGGAGAATTACTATGGGTGCTGTGTGAGAGGCTGCGGGGGGGGGGCTGGGGGGAGAATTGTTTTGCTGAATGCTTTCACGGATTGCCTCGATTTTATTAATGAAGCAATCCGATAGTTCATTGCAAAATTCTTGTGTGTCTGAACTGGGGGCTTCAATGCATCCTGGCTTCATGGTCTGGGTGACCATCTTGAAGAGTTTGCGGGGGCGGTTTAGGGCACCGTTGATAGCCTCCGAAAAATACTTTTTCTTGGCTTGGAAAATTCCTTTGTGGTATTTTCTTGTAGTCGCCTTGTAGATGGAGAGGTTTAGCTCTGAAGAACATCTTTTCCAGGCGGATTCAGCCCTTCTGCGTTCTTGCTTCAGTAACGCCAGCTGGTTGTTAAACCAGCTGCGGTTGTTTTTCCGAATGCGGGTTATTCGTTTCGGCGCTATCAAGTCGGCTGACTGTAGCATGGCCGAGTTTATGGCTTCCAATGTTTCAACGGCCGTTTGATGCGGCTGAGTTGTTTCTATTTTTTTCCTTAAAGTCGTTTTGAAGAGTTCCGAGTGGAGCTTCTTCTGACATCTAGTCCAGTGTGTTGTCACTGGATTTGATGTCTTTGTTGCAGGGGGGATGGTGGTAATACTGAATATAATTGCATGGTGGTCTGTCCATGGCAATTTTTCATTTTCCCAAATTTTTATTTCCAGAGCTTGTCTGAAAATAAGATCAAGTGTGTGACCTGAAGCATGTGTGGGCCCACATACTAGTTGCTGCAATCCTAATCCTTCCAGGTGGTCAATACAGGCGTCTGCAATGGGGTCTTGTGAGGAGTTGGCCCAGAGATTGAAATCCCCGAGCAGCAAAAGATGTTTGCTGTTGAGGGTATAAGTGGAGAAGAAATCCGTCCAAGATGATAGCAGCTGCGATTTTGGGCCGGGCGGCCTATAGCAGAGCAGAATGTGGACGGTCTCCTTTGAACTTGCTTGCAGTTGCAGAGTAAGGGTTTCCATGAATGGAAGAGGGTTTTGGCGGACTGGTTTGGTGATCGTAAGATGAGTCTTATAGATCACCGCCAGGCCGCCTCCTCTTTGCCCTATTCTGTTTTCTGTAATAATACGATAGTTTTCTGGCACCAGTTCTCCTAGAATGGTGTTACAGTCGGCTGTAAGCCAGCTCTCTGTAATAAAGAGACAGTCTAAATCGTATTTCAGGATGAAGTCATGGATTTCCAGTCGGTGTTTTACTGCCGATCTTGTATTGATCAGAGCACATGATATGTGCTTGAGCTGGGGTAAATGACTGAAATGTCTGACCGTCGATCTATGATCGATTCTCAATAGTCGCTCAGTTCTTAGGGCTTTTTTGGTGATGGCTGGCAGTATTGCGGCGCATTGCCTCAAACTCCAAATGGTTTCGGCAGAATATTGCCTACATGCCATGATCGCCAATACACCAGGGGGGGGGTGGATTTCGGGGGCAGTGGGGAGAGGAATTGGCTAACTCCTCTCTCCTGGCTTGGTCCAGAGGAAGGCAAAAAACCCTGGCGGCGCTCGGCCAATATGCTCCGGTAGGGAAAAAATTCCTTCCTGACCCCTGTAAGAGGCGATCGGGTGACCCCTGGATCAAGCTTCTGTATGTTGGAGGACAGGGGGGGGAAGGGGGGCTGGGGCTAAGAGGGTGACCCTGTTGCTGGTCTGGTGGGATGGCTGTCTGCACAGGCGGTGGGATGAGGGCTGACAGGGTGCTTCTTTAACTGAGAGGGTGTAAGACAGGGCAGGGTAACTGACCTTCTGTCTTTCTGGGGTAAGGGGGGATTCCTGGAGGCTGGGTGAGGACCACAGAGGCGTGGGAAGCGGCGCGCCGTTAGGCCGCAAGTGAAGCCGCGGTCTTTCCTAGACCGCGGCCCCGCGATTCAGAGCGGCCTGGCGCGGTGCTCTCAAAAAGAGCCCCAGAACGGCGCAAATTTTCGGGCGGAGGGTAGAGAGGATAGAGAGGGGGGCCCTTGAGGATGATGAAGGTGTGGGAGTGCAGGGGGACACAAAAAAAGGAGAAAAGGAGATCTGTATTGCTGCTGCGGCTTTATCCTGAAAAGGACGGCCGTCAGCAGCTCTGGTAGAGGGCTCTTACCTGCAGAGAGCCAGGGAGCTGTGCTGGAGGAGAAGAGAGATCAGGGGCACAGGATTTCCAGGTCTGGAACTGGAGAGAGGACTGAGCTTGCAGGGCTGGGAGGGACTCTGCCTGTCTGCCTCCTAAGCCTGCCTGAAGCTATAGCACACACGCTCCTACTCTAGGAGACGTGCGCCGTGTGGAGCTCCTGTAGCTAATCCCCTGCCTCACTGACTGACTGACCTCATGACCTCATCCAGGGCCTTCCCCAATGCTTCTTCCTAAAAAACAGCCTCAGCCCAGGCCCCATCCAGGGCCACCCCCAATGCTTTTCCCTAAAAAAACAGCCTTAGCCCAGGCCCCATTTAGGGCTACCCCCAACGTTTTTTCCTACAAAACAGCTTCAGTCCAGGTCCCATCCAGGGCCTCCCCCAATGCTTTTTGCTAAAAAACAGCCTCAGCCCAGGCCCCATCCAGGGCTTCCCCCTGTACATGGATCTTAACAGCCCTGGACTGCCAATAGCCCTCAATGATATTGATTTACTAAAACTGGAGAGTGCAAAATCGGGTGCAGCTGTGCATAGTAACCAATCAGCTCCCACTTTTTTACTAGTCTACCTAAACTTTTAAACAAAAAAGTTTAGAAATACTTTATCCGCATAGGCGTGCACACAGGGTGTGCCAGGTGTGCCCAGGCACACCCTAATCCCCCTGTGCAGAACAGATTCCCTCTACTAACCTGGCTCCACCTCCTTTTCCCCACAGCACTGACGGCTTCCCCCCTCTCCTATCGGTTGTTGCTGTGGATGTTTTAGGATGAGTGGGGGAAGGAGCCAGTAAATATACCATTTACTGGCCCCTTCACTTTCTGAATAAACATCATGAGTGATTGGTAGAGTGTGTTTGAGCTTTGGAGTGCACACCCTAATGCCAAAGGCTGCACAGACCTATGTTTATCCCTATACATAGGCTCCCAGATGGATCAATAGTAAACATCTAGGGCCGGATCCACAAAGCATTACGACGGCGTATTCCCAGATACGCCGCCATCATTTCAAATTTGCGCCGGCGTATCTTTGTTTTGTATCACAAAACAAGATACGCCGGAATTACACTAAGATACGACTGGCGTAAGTATATTACGCCGTTGTATCTTAGTTGCATATTTACGCTGGCCGCTAGGGGCACTTCCATAGATGTTCAGCGTAAAATATGCAAATGTGATAGATACGCCGATCCACGAACGTACGTACGCCAGGTGCATTCTTTTTACGTCGTTTGCGTAAGCGTATGTCCGGCGTAAAGTTACCCCTGCTCTATAGAGGCGTACGCAATGTTAAGTATGGACGTCGGGACAGCGTAGAATTTTCCGTCGTTTACGTCGTTTGCGTAAAACGTTCGCGAATAGGGATTTGCGTAAATTACGTTCACGTCGAAAGCATTGACTATTTGCGTGATTTCGCGCATGCGCAGTTAAATAAAAACGTCATTTACGTCGGGTCACGAATAATTTAAATAAAACACGCCCACCTCTTCCCCATTTGAATTAGACGCGCGTATGCCGGCCCATTTACGCTACGCCGCTGTAACTTAGGACGCAAGTGCTTTGTGGATACGGCACTTGCGTTCCTAACTTACGGCGGCGTAGTGTAAAGAAGATACGCTACCTTGGAAAAAAGTTAAGCCGGCCTTTGTGGATCCGGCCCCTTATCTCCATGTTAAGCCTATAGGACCTTTCAGGGACTCAACTTCTACAGTCATTCTCCTTTCACCTGAGGTATATGGAAAAGCCCCAGCAGATTGGCCACTGCGGTAGATATTCCGGAGCCCGTAGCTCCAACCACGGCGATGGTGGAGGGCATGTGCTCTGAACAGTTACAGAAATCGTCCAGGTTTAGCGAGTCAATCTTGTTCTGGGCCACAAAGCTGAGGGTGGCCTCCAGGGCCTTAGAGACCGTGTTGCAAGTGTCGAAAATCCTGTAGCCCAGAGTGATGTTCGGCAGCATGGTGTTTGAGTTGTTGATCTCCTCGATGGCGAATATCATGGCTTGTAGCCATCGGAACCCACGAAAGTTATATCTGCAACAAAGACAAACGAGAGTTACGTGTTATGTGGCTGGCATATATTGGGAGGTTTACTAGGAAACATTGACATTCCGTCCATTAATAATCCTTTAATTCATGACACGTTGATCAATTTTGGGAATTCCAAGAGCAAGGCTACAGAAAATGGTTTGCACTCTCACCGCCTTCCATTTGTCAGATAAGTGTTAATATCTTCAATTGTTCTCAGCTGTAAAGGAAAGATCTAAGGACCAGACTTCCTTGACTTATTTCCTCTATAGTTTTGTTCCCGTCTCTTAACGGAGGTAAAAGTAAAACTCTCATGCCCCGTACACGCGACCACCGATGGTTCCCTGAAAACGGGGACGGAGAAACGACGCCAAATGCAAACACTATACATACAGGAGAGCTTTTAAAAAATACACACCCCCCCTGGCCGGGAATCCCGGCCCATGTGTGTATGCTCCCTCTGATTTTTTTCATAAAAAAAAAAATAATGACGGGAAAATTTTAGTGATTTTGATTGATTACTATTAAATAATTTTTACTATAATTATATTATTATTTGTTATAATTTTTTATAATTATTTATTATATTATAATTTTTAATAATAATAAAAAAAAAAAACCAAACCTTGTTTGGATAGATTTAAGTGAGTTATTCATCGGCCCAAAAAAGCCAAATTTCCTTGAAAACCAGCTCTGAAAGAATCTACCGCCAGGGAGGTTTTTCCCACCGGTGTGCAAGGAGAGCTCTGACGATAGACGGGAAAACTGCCAAACCCATCGGCCCAAAAAAGGAAAACCAGCTTCCTCTATCGCATAGGTTCCGACATCGACTGTGCATGCTCAGTCGGAGGCTACGGAAATCTCCGAGGGCCGAACAGCTGTTTGCGCTCGCTCCCGACCCGATGCTTGGGGCTGGTTATACATGCCCCCCTCCGCTCGCTCTATACAGCAAGGGGCAGTGGTTATACGTGGCCCCTCCACTCGATGGCCAGTGCTTTTGTCAAAGGGACGGATGTCATATTGAATTAATGAATGACTTGTATAGCGCAATGCATGCAAACTGAATCGCCTCTGGGCGCTTTTTCCAGCCAGTGTCTACTTGGCTGGTGCGGTCATTTTACCCTGTAGGATCTTGACATGCTTGGGACTAAGCGCCCTGAGCAAAGTTTTTTGGGGCCATGGCTTTATCAACAAACTGGGGGCATGTATAACCACTGGCCTTTGCTGTATAGAGCGAGTGGAGGGGCGTGTTTAACCAGCGCCAAGCATCGGGTCGGGAGCAAGCGCAGTGTTCATTGCATATGCTCTGTTTACAGCTAACAAACAGCTATTCGGGCTCGGAGATTTTCGTAGCCTCCGACTGCCCAAGTGCAGCGCCTGCGCAGACGAGGTCGGAACCTATCCGATAGGGGAACCATCTCGACAAGACACCGGAATTCCTGACTGACTTTTTCCTGTCAGAAAACCCGGCCGTGTGTAGCAGAAAACGGACATTCCTGTGGGGAAAAACTCAGATGAAGCATAAACACGGTCGGGATTCCAGAGGAAAAGCTCTCATCTGAGTATTCCCAAAGAAAAAAACGATCATCTGTATGGGGGAAATGTAGAGAGCAGGTTCTGGGTTTTCCCATCGGAATTCTTGTAGGCTGAATATTCGAACGGAAATGTACGATTCGTAAAGATTCGACACTCCGTCGAATATTCTTTTAACCATTCGACAGCAACCAAAAAGATTCGACGTTCCATCGAATATTCTTTTGACCATTCGACAGAAACCAAGTATTATTGGATTTTTCGGACAAAAGCTATTCCCCAACGAAAAACAAAATTAATCAAAACGATTTTCGGGAGTAACTAAATACATTTATTTTCCAAACGAAAACGAAAAAACAAAACAAAATATTCAAGTCTGCACATGTCTAATTGTCTGTGACGAAGAAGCCCAAAACTGTCCCTACAGGATTAATTGTTACAGACGCTCCTTATTACAGGGACAGAGCCATGATGTATTCTTTCACATTGTGCCTGGAACATGTTCAAAGTGAAGGTCATTGACCAGCCTAAAGGCGGCCATACACGGTTCGAATTTCGAAAGAATTTTCTTGCGAAAATCGTATCAAACAGTTTTCGTACGAATTTCGCACCGTTAGTGGGGCTGCAGCAACAGCCGATTTTCGTGCAAATTTGAGAAATCCGACATGTTGGAAATTTTCGGAAAAACGGACGATTTTCTGATCAATGATGGGAAAATCTCCTGAGAAATGTCAGGCCGTGTACACACGGCAGGGAACCTAGGGCAAAAATCGTTCCGCCCGTCGAGGTTCCCTGCCGGAAGTCGAAATGGCGACCCGCCCGTGGGAATGGCAACCAGCCATTCTTCCAGGCCGGCCGTGCAAGAAGCGTGCTCTCTATTTCTGCTCGAGGGCTTCCCGACGGGAAGCTCGCCGAGAGTGTACCCCGAGGTCCTCGCTGGAGAGCTTCCAGCGAGGTTCTCGCTGGTTTCCACGAAACCTCGGTCGTGTGTACACGGCCTTAGAAAAAAAAAATGTGCATGTGCGAAAAGAAAATCCCCGCAGAGAAAAGAATATTCCCGGAGAGAAACGAATATTCCCGGCAACATGAAAGTTTTGGACGCCCAAATTTCGAAAATCAATGGTGGCATCATCGGATCACAAAAAAAAACTAACTTTCTGATTCTGAAAAGAAAATTTGTTGGAAATTCGACCGTGTATGGCGTACACACGGCAGAGAACCTGCGGGCAGAACACATTTCCGCCCGTCGAGGTTCTCTGCCGGCCGTCAATTTGGCCTCGGGAATGGCAACCAGCCATTCATCCAGGCGGGCCGTCGAGCAAATAGAGAACATGCTCTCTATTTCCCGACGGCATTGACGGGATGCTCGCCGAGAGCGTAACACGGCCGAGGTTTCGCTGGAGGTCCAGGGAGGTTCTCGCTGGTTTCTAGCGAGAACCTCGGTCGTGTGTACGCCACCTATGGCCTGCATTACTCAACCTAACAAGGAGTTACCCTTGAAATAACTTTCAGGTCCTAGGGAACCTCTGCTAATTTTTTTTTTTATCTACAATTCACATGACATTATTGTGAACAGTTAAGTTGAAGATAATACAACAAATAGGATAATAAGGAAAGTTGTTTGTCATTTATTTGACACCCTGGGTTACTCTACAGCAGGGGTGTCCAAACTTTTTTCAAAGAGGGCCACATTTGATGAAGTGAACATGCTCGTGGGCCGACCATTTTGCCTGACATTCTTTGAACCATTAAAATTTTATGTAAGTGTGTTTGCCCGAGCACTAATACACGGCCCAACAAGAATTCTCTTGCCTTTGTGGTTGTGTGTGGTGAAGAGATGAGCTCGGGCGTGTTATTTGGATATACTGAGCCAGATTCAGGTATGGGAGCTCTTTTGTGGAGTAACCCCATTTGCGTTACTCTGCCGAATTTTAGGAGCAAGTGCTGTTATTCTGAACGCTGCTCAGGACTAAATTGCGGCAGCGCATGAAATGCCAGCGGAATTCAAATTGGGCGGGTACGGGGCGTGTTATTTAACTATGGCGATCCCGCGGCGAGCGTACCATATTCAATATCAGTGCGCACATAGAACACGCACAGGCCCCATTATGAATGTTTTACCAAACGACGCGATTGTTTTTTTTTCCACGCGATGAACGGCTATACCTAACATAGGATACTCCACTAGGGGGCCTTTATCTTTACGTCGCGTCTCGCTTCCGGAAACGTGTAAAGCCTGCGTCGCGCCCGAAAACGATGAATTTCCGCTCCCGCTGATTAACATATTTTTTCAGCCTTACCGGGAACGCCCCCGGCGCGCCATTTTTAAGTTGAAGTAACGATGCATCAATTCAATTACGCAGCCGGAACTCCAACCCGGCGTTTCTTGTTTTCTGGTTATAGAAAACAGAAACGCCGGCTTAAAGTGACAGTGCTGGCGGATCACTGGATGCAGCCTAACTCTTCATGAATCTGGCCCATGTATTTATCTCTTTTGTGGCCAACGAATCCCTGAACGCTGCAGCAAAGTTACTTGGACGTGTTATTGGATATACCATTTATCAACGAATGCAGCCAGGCTTACCATTGCAATCAATGCAGCCTTACCATTGCCATGAATGCAGCCTTACCATTGCAATCAATGCAGCCTTACCATTGCAATCAATGCAGCCTTACATGTGCCATGAATGCAGCCTTACCATTGCTATCAGTGAGGGGGACAGGGAGGGGGAGGTACAAGTGCCGTCAGATTACAAACAGGAGAATTTATTGTTTACTCGTGGCCTCTTTAATACAAAGTCCCGCCTCCTATGATAAAAAGAACAGTCATCCAATGGCATCCCAGGAAACGGGACTTCCAATTACAGACGCCGCCGAGTAAACAGGAGATTCTCTTTATGTAATCTAATGGCACCGATAAATACAGTGTATATCTTTTGTGGCCCACAGGACACATGTGAGGCTGCAATGGCTATATATATCCAAATATCCAGGGGGGCCATATTAAATCACCAGGGGGGCCCCAATTGGCCTCCGGGCCTGACTTTGAACATGCCTGCTCTACAGTATGTTGTGGAAATTTTATGAAGATGTATCTAATATGTATTGTCATAGTGTCTCCCAGTGTTAGTACTCCTGTAGCCCGCTCTAAAGAGATGACTGGGGCAGACTGAAGCTGGTTGGGTCCTGTCTGGTAGTGGAAAACTTATTGGGGTTGGAGAGAGGTGTTTGCAGAGTGAGGGTATGTCCGCCAGCAAAAGGGCCCCTGTGCATTGCACAGATATTAATCTGGGGGGGGGGAGGGGTTAATCTGCGAGGAAATTATCGGTTATAGGAAAATGTAAGCTCTTGTCTCTGCTGTGTCTGATCAGCACAGGTCGAGATTCGTAGCGTACACCTGCAGATAGCCTCCCATCCACAAGGAACGGTAGTATAATCCTCTGGATCAACTGTGGATCAACTGTGGGTATAGAATAGGGTATATGTGATTGTACGATATTATTATTATTTTATTTCTTATGGTTGAACTTGATGGATTTGTGTCTTTTTTCAACCTGACTAACTATGTAACTATGTTGCTACCACTCCTTGTGATGGGTTGAGGTCAGCAGGAAGAAGAAGTGAGAGGTGAAGGACCCTAGTAGCAGGGCTGGTGCAATGATTTTGAATGCCCTAGGCGAAACCTCATTTTGCCTCCCCCCATTGTCTGCACCCCCTTTTCCCTGCCTATGTATTCCCTACCTTTTTAATGAAGTGCCCATCAAATGCAGCCTCACCAGAGCCCATCAATGTAGCCTCACCAGCGCTCATCAGTGTAGCCTCACCAGTGCCCATCAATGTAGCCTCACCAGCGCCCATCAAATGCAGCCTCACCAGCGCCCATCAATGTAGCCTCACCAGTGCCCATCAAATGCAGCCTCACCAGATATCATCAATGTAAGGATTCCTGTCAGTGGAAATACATGCTTTCACCCTGTCTCTGCTCAGACACGCCCATAAGACTCCTTTAGCTATTATTCATTGGCTGTTTGTAATAACTCATCCTGCTGGAAGGATTTCCTGTGATGTCATTTCCCATGGAGGAAGCTATTGGCTGCTGGAGCCATCACTTCCTGTTTGTCAATGCTTTTGTGATGTTACGAATAAAAGGCCAAGCACACTGGTCGCCGGGTCAGTCATGCTGATGGAGCTGAGATGTAAGCTGTGGTGATGACTTGGGTATATACGGTGTACAGGACGCCAGGGTTGGGTCCTGGATGGACGCTACATAGTGCCAATTTTTGGAGTCTGGTCCATTTGAAACACTGGTTCAGGAGGTCACCCAGAGAGGGTGAGAGATTCCGGAAAATTAAAATGGATCCAGAGAGGACGGGCTTACAGTCCTCTCTGTTTTTCTTAATGTTATTTGGGGGTCCGGAATTTCGGAGGCTCTGAAGCGACATTCGGGAGGGAAGAGAGCCTCCCCTTCTGACCCCTGGCTTCAGGCACACAGGGGGTTAACAACTTCCAGGAAGTCAGCTAAAAGGAGAGGAAGTGCTGACAGAGGGTGGAGTAGTGTGGAAGTGAAGGTGTCTCTGCAGAGACTGCGCACTGCTGGGAAGGACTGAAAGACTACTTACCAAACCGTATGTGCCTTTCTTTTGTTTGTTTTGCTGTGCTGAAGACAGACTTTTTAATTTATGCTGGAGACAAGCAGGACTTTTGTTTTGGTGCTTTTCCTTGTGCTGAAGAAAGCATTGTTTTTGTTTTTGTTTTGTTTTGATCGCAAATAAAAACCTTGTTTTTACTACTACGGTTTAACTAGTTGCCGACCGCCCACCGCCGTTATACATCATCACTTTAAAGATGGATATCTCGGTAACGGCAGAAGCTGCTGCCACAACCGAGATATCCATCTTTACAGTGGGCGGTCCTGTACACGATAACGGCGGTCTCTGCGGCGGATTCGCCGCGAGATCGCCGTTATCGGTGGCGGGAGAGGGCTCCCCCCTCTCCCGCCGCTCTCCCACGCCCTCCGCCGCTTACCGGAGCTGTCGGTAGTGGCGGAGGCGATCGGGTCCGCTCGTCTGCTGTGTGGGGATGCGAGTGAGGGAAAAATGTCCCTCACCCGTCCCCATAGCTCTGCTGGGCGGAAGTGACGTCAAAACGTCAGTCCCGCCCAGCGTCTTAACCACTTGCATACTGGGCACTTACACCCCCCTCCTGCCCAGGTGAAATTTCAGCTTCCGGCACTGCGTCGCTTTAACTGACAATTGCGCGGTCGTGCGACGTGGCTCCCAAACAAAATGTACGTCCTTTTTTCCCCACAAGTAGAGCTTTCTTTTGGTGGTATTTGATCGCCTGTGCGATTTTTATTTTTTGCGCTATAAATAAAAAAGTGCGACAATTTTGAAGAAAAATACAATATTTTTTACTTGTTGCTATAATAAATATCCCAATTAAAAAAAAAACACATTTTTTTTTTCAGTTTAGGGCGATACGTATTCTTCTACATATTTTTGGTAAAAAAAAAAAAAAAAAAAATCGCAATAAGCGACTGGTTTGCGCAAAAGTTATAGCGCTTACAAAATAGGGGAGAGAATTATTATTTTTTATTATTTTTTTTTTACTAGAAATGGCGGCGATCTGCGATTTTTATTGGTACTGCGATGTTATGGCGGACACATCGGACACTTTTGACACATTTTTGGCGCCATTCACATTTATACTGCGATCAGTGCTATAAATATGCACTAATTACAGTATAAATGTGACTGCATTGAAGGGGTTAACACTAGGGGGTGAGGAAGGGGTTAAATGTGTATGCTAGGTGTGTTCTAACTGTAGGGGGGGGGGGGTGACTGGGGGGGTGACCGATCTGTGTCCCTATGTAGGAAGGAACACAGATCGGGCTCCTCCCCTCCAGAGACAGGACATTGTCTCTGTGTCAGCCGGCAATGAGAGATGATCTATGAGAGATCATCTCTCATTCGCCCACAGATCGCATTGCAAACGGCCGCTCTGATTGGCCGTTTGCCGCGATCTGTGATTGGCCGTGTCCGAGGGACACGGACAACACAGGGCTTCCCCGCAGCGCGCTGTACAGCGCGCGCTGGGAACGCCAGAAAGACATGCCGTCAAATGACGGCATGTTGGATATTGAGGTCCGCGCTGTTGCCGTCATCTGACGGTAGCGCGGGCCTCAAGTGGTTAAAGAAACATTTTTTTTTTGTCACTTGAAAAAATGACAGTTTCAATTATTTTATTTTTTTTTGCATTTAAGCCTAAATATAAGACGTGATGTCTTTTTGACCCCAGATCTCATATTTAAGAGGACCTGTCATGCTTTGTTCTATTACAAGGGATGTTTACATTCCTTGTAATAGGAATAAAAGTAATATTTTTTTATTTTTTTATTTCAGTGTTAAAACTTGTAAAATAAATAAAAATAAATACGAAAACAAAAAAAATATTTTTTTAAAGCGCCCCGTCCCGACGAGCTCACGCGCAGAAGCGAGCGCATACGCGAGTAGCGCCCACATATGAAAACTGTGTTCAAACCACACAAGTGAGGTATTGCCGCGAGCAAGAGCAATAATTCTAGCCCTAGACCTGCTCTGTAACTAAAAAAATTCAACCTGTAGAATTTTTTAAACGTCGCCTATCGAGATTTTTAAGGGTAAAAGTTTGACGCCACGCCACGAGCGTGCGCAATTTTTAAGCGTGACATGTTGGGTATCATTTTACTCGGCGTAACATTATCCTTCACAATATGTAAAAAAATTGGGCCAAATTTATTGTTGTCTTATTTTTTTATTTAAAAAAGTGATTTTTTTCCCAAAAAAAGTGCGCTTGTAAGATCGCTGCGCAAATACGGTGTGACAAAAAGTATTGCAATGACTGCCATTTTATTCTCTAAGGTGTTAGAAAAAGATAAATATATAGGGCCAGATTCAGCAAAGGTTACGCTGGCGGATCGAGTGATCCGCCAGCCTAACTGTGGCTTTGAGCCGGCGTTTCTGTTTTCTGTAACCAGAAAACAAGAAACGCCGGGTTGAAGTTCCGATGCGAGCAGCGTAACTGAGTTTCGCCATCGCATCGTTACTTCAACTTAAAAATGGCGCCGGGGGCGTTCCCGCCGATTTACGCTCAAAAAATATGTTAATGAGCGGAAATCGGCAATTCACGATCGAAATCCGGCGCGACGCAATGACGATACGACGTTTCCGGACGGATACGCGGCGCATAGATATACCTACATGGGGCTGGAGTATCCTATGTTAGGTATAGGCGTCGTCATCGCGTCGGAAAAAAAAAAAAAAAACGTCGCTTGCGTAAAACGGTCATGAATGGGAATGTGACGTCATTGACGTTCATTCACAGATTTTGGAGCATGCGCACGGGGATGTTTTTGACACTCGACGCATGCGCAGTACGTTGGCGGCGGGATCGCGCGTAGTTAGCATACTACACGCCCCGTACCCGCGACATTTGAATTCCGCCGGCTCATTTGTGATGCGCTGCCGCAACTTTAGGAGCAAGTGCTTCGTGAATGACAGCACTTGCTCCTAAAATTTCGGCAGCGCAACGCAAATCAGAAGCGTTACTCCAGAGCAAAGATGCTCTGGAATACGTGAATCTGGCCCATAATGTTTGGGGATTTTAAGTAATTTTACAGAAAAAAAAAATGTTTTAGTCTCGTAAACACCGAATCTGAAAAGCAGGCTCGGGGCTCAAGTGGTTAAGCACTCGTCTCGCGGAGCTAAAGAACCCCCAAAGTTCACAACGGGAAGTAGAGCTGTAGGTAAGATGCATTATATCATTAGACGCAATGGGCCAGATTCAGGTAGAGTTACTCTGGAGTATCAGTGATACTCCAGCCTAACTGTCACTTTGAGCCGGCGTTTCTGTTTTCAGTAAGCAGAAAACAAGAAACGCCGGGTTGGAGTTCCTATACGAGCGGCGTAATTGTATTTCGCCGTCGTATCGGAACTGCAATTTTAAAAATGGCGCTCGGGGCGTTCCCGCTGATTTACGCCGAAAAAATATGTTAATCAGCGGGAATCGGCAATTCACGATCGTATTCGGGCGCGACGCAGTGACTTTCCGACGTTTCCGTAAGCGATACGCGGCGTAAAGATAAAGCACCCCCCTAGTGGAGTATCCTATGTTAAGTATGGCCGTCGCCATCGCGTCAAATTTAAAAATTTGAGTCGTTTGTGTAAAACGTCCGTGAATGGAGATTGACGTCATTGACGTTCACTGACAGAATTTGGAGCATGCGCACTGGGATGCATTGACACTCGACCCCATGCGCAGTACGTTCGCCGCGGGATCGCGCCTATTTTAAATACTACACGCCCCCTACCCGCCCAATTTGAATTCCGCTGGCTCATTTTCGCTACGCCGCCGCAACTTTAGGAGCAAGTGCTTTGTGAATAACAGTACTTGCTCCTAAAGTTTGCGCGGAGTAACGTAAATGAGAAAAGTTACTCCAAAATAAAGATTCGCTCTCCTACCTGAATCTGGCCCAATGTGTGCTTATTAGCACAGGGGATATGGTGCGCGCATAGTGTGAAGCCAAAGTTCCCTGACAAGTATATGACCAGGAAAAAGGCAGACAGTGAAATATGTAGCGCTCATATTAGTGGCCAGTGGACAAATGGGCTCTGGTGGTCAGTGAAGGGTCCTAGCATACTGGTAGTTATTGGGTTGCATTGGCCACACAGCACCTTAAACCTTAAACATGGCCACACACTTTACAGTCACACAATTTCTGTACCATCTTTATAGGCATTTACCAGCAATTATTTTATGTGCGGGAACTGTATTTAACTTGTGCAAAATATCAATGACCTCTCACATGGATTTCCTACTGTAAAGTGACCCGTTCTGTCTGTGTGGAGATCAGGAAAGAGTCTTGTAAATATCCGTTGTAGGGTCCTTCACAGGTCAGATTATGTAGAATGACTGCCAACAGCCTGACTTTCTGTCTGCAGGTACAGAGAACCACGGGGGATGTTAGCAGTTCTTGGATTCTGGGTTTTGTCGCCACAAGGGACCTGACCTATCTCCATGGCATTTATATGCTGTCCCTGTGTTTTTAGTTTTAGTTTTCTCCACTGAGGGATCCAACAGCAAGCATGTTGCCGTTTCCTGCATGGCAAAAACAGATTGACTTCTAGGGTCCCTTCACCTTTCACTTCTTCCTCCTGCTGACCTCAACCCATCACAAGGAGCGGTAGCATGGTCCTTCTTTTGCAACCAAATACCTTTGATCCTCTTTCACCTTTCATTCAGAATGTAGGGTACTGGGTGATTCAGGGGGTGCAGATTGTGGGGTACTGGGTGATTCAGGGGGTGCAAAATGTGGGAATACTGGGGGATGCAGAATGTGGGGAACTGGGGGATTCAGAGGTGTGGAATGTGGGGTACTGGGGGATGCAGAATGTGGGGAACTGGGGGATTCAGAGGTGCGGAATGTGGGGTACTGGAGGATGCAGAATGTGGGGTACTGGGGGATTCAGGAGATACAGAATTTGGGGTACTGGGGATGCAGAATGTGGGGTACTGGGGGATTCAGGGGGTGCAGAATGTGGGAATTGGGGGGATGCAGGAGGTACAGAATGTGAGATACTGGGGGTGCAGAGAGTTCACAATGTGGGCCAGTGAGGGATGCAGGGGGTGCAGAGTGTTGAAGTACTGGGGATACAGGCGGTACAGAGTGTGGGATGAGGGGGACAGGGGCACACGGTGAGTAGTGAGGGAATCAGGTGGTGAAATGAGGCGTACAGAACATATGGGATTCAGAAGGTACAAAATGTGTAGTAGTGTGGGATGCAGGGGGTGCAGAATGTGGGGTACTGGAGGGATGCAGAATGTGGGGTACTGGGGGATTCAGGGGGTGCATGATGTGGGGTACTGGGGGATGCAGAATGTGGGGACCAGGGGGATGCAGGGGGTGCAGAATGTGAGATACTGGGAGATGCACATAGTGCACAATGTGGGCTAGTGAGGGATGCAGGGAGGTGCAGAGTGATGGAGTACTAGGGATACAGGTGGTGCAGAGTCCATGTGATGCAGGGGATACAGAGTGTTGGGGTAGTGGGGGTGCAGAGTTCTCAGAGTGAGGTGTAATGGGTTGTAGTGGGCGTGTATGGGATGGTACTCGGGATGAGGGGGGCCTGTTAGGCAGATGATACAAGGCCCCATAGTTACTAAGGGTCCCCCGGTTTGCCCGCATACTTTGTCTTGTAATGTGTCCTTTACCGTATAGGAACGTTGGGAGGTATGCAGTAGTGATGTGGAGCCAGTGAGATCCACATTCCCAGAAGAATCCAACTCCCTAATGACTTGATGGACCATTTCACAGCATCAGAGTGAAAGGGCTCGTTGATTTCCACGTAAGTGGCCCCCAAACTCCAACCTATGCAATGACCCACCAAGATTGTTTGGCAGGGGCGTTGGCTCTTCCTTCTACATGGTCTTCAGGGCTGCTCATCATAGTGATAGACCAATTACATGAAGCAGGAGAGGCAGGGCCAGAACTAGTGACTGAGAAGCTTAATTTATAATTACACCTTTGGGTTTTTGGCCATTTTAGGACACTCTGCAGTGGACCAAAAGTGATGTTAAGTCCCCTTGAAATGCCCCCTAATTAGGGTAAATTTTCATTTTAGAAAAGTTCTTCCCCCACAGCTTTGTACTAGACAGTTTTCTTTGGTTACTATTTGCTGTATTCACTTCCACAATGACTTGTTGGCCACATATATCCTGAGGGCAGAGCGGCTGTGGCCAGGATATGTAGTTCAAAAGAAGCTCAGGACAATGCGAGTCAATGGAGATAAACGTGCTGTGGAATACAAGGGGCACAAGGCTCTGCACAACAGAGGAGAAGAGGACTTTTCCTGGGCAATTTCCCGAGAGATGAGGGTCTTTGGCCAGGGGGAGGCAGAGTGTGCAGTCCTTCAGTTGGACCTGCTAGTGCCCCCTATAGCGATCAACTGAGATATTGAGCCACAGAGAGTTCCTGAGTCTTGGGACCTGAGTTGGGGAGACCCATCGCCGTGTGTCTACATCAGTGAGGACCTGGTCGCGAGGACTGAGGCTTCCGGAACAACTGACCACCAAATGTATGGGACCAGGCCTGTTGTATGCTGGAAGTGGTAAGCATAAATACCTAGCTTAATCCTTTGCTGCACACAGTGAATGCCAATAGAGACTGCTTCATTTGCACTACCTTACAGAAGGGCCCCAACATCAGCCGGCTTAACATTTCACACTAGGCGCCAGGTATCACTACTGTGTACACATGAGGAGATTTTTTTAGGGTGAGGTAATTCCCATACCTTTTACAGTTCAGCTGATCGCCATCTTATGGGTCAGCCTTCACATACACTGGTACAGCATCTTTAAACCCATTCAGTTGCCACCAATGTAAGGAACATTCTTCCCACTGATCACCAATGTAAGAAGCATTCTTCCCACTGATCACCAATGTAAGGAACATTCTTCTCACTGATCACCAATGTAAGGGACATTCTTCCCACTGATCACCAATGTAAGGAACATTCTTCCCACTGATTACCAATGTAAGGAACATTCTTCCCACTGATCACCAATGTAAGGAACATTCTTCTCACTGATCACCAATGTAAGGAACATTCTTCCCACTGATTACCAATGTAAGGAACATTCTTCCCACTGATCACCAATGTAAGGAACATTCTTCTCACTGATCACCAATGTAAGGAACATTCTTCTCACTGATCACCAATGTAAGGAACATTCTTCTCACTGATCACCAATGTAAGGGACATTCTTCTCACTGATCACCAATGTAAGGGACATTCTTCTCACTGATCACCAATGTAAGAGACATTCTTCCTACTGATCACCAATGTAAGGGACATTCTTCTCACTGATCACCAATGTAAGGAACATTCTTCTCACTGATCACCAATGTAAGGGACATTCTTCTCACTGATCACCAATGTAAGGGGCATTCTTCCCACTGATCACCAATGTAAGGGACATTCTTCCCACTGATCACCAATGTAAGGAACATTCTTCTCACTGATCACCAATGTAAGGAACATTCTTCTCACTGATCACCAATGTAAGGGACATTCTTCTCACTGATCACCAATGTAAGGAACATTCTTCTCACTGATCACCAATGTAAGGGACATTCTTCTCACTGATCACCAATGTAAGGGACATTCTTCTCACTGATCACCAATGTAAGGAACATTCTTCTCACTGATCACCAATGTAAGGAACATTCTTCTCACTGATCACCAATGTAAGGAACATTCTTCTCACTGATCACCAATGTAAGGGACATTCTTCTCACTGATCACCAATGTAAGGGACATTCTTCTCACTGATCACCAATGTAAGGACATTCTTCCTACTGATCACCAATGTAAGGGACATTCTTCTCACTGATCACCAATGTAAGGGACATTCTTCTCACTGATCACCAATGTAAGGGACATTCTTCCCACTGATCACCAATGTAAGGGACATTCTTCCCACTGATCACCAATGTAAGGGACATTCTTCTCACTGATCACCAATGTAAGGAACATTCTTCTCACTGATCACCAATGTAAGGAACATTCTTCTCACTGATCACCAATGTAAGGGACATTCTTCTCACTGATCACCAATGTAAGGAACATTCTTCTCACTGATCACCAATGTAAGGGGCATTCTTCCCACTGATCACCAATGTAAGGGACATTCTTCCCACTGATCACCAATGTAAGGAACATTCTTCTCACTGATCACCAATGTAAGGGGCATTCTTCCCACTGATCACCAATGTAAGGAATATTCTTCTCACTGATCACCAATGTAAGGGACATTCTTCCCACTGATCACCAATGTAAGGGACATTTTTCTCACTGATCACCAATGTAAGGAACATTCTTCCCACTGATCACCAATGTAAGGGGCATTCTTCCCACTGATCACCAATGTAAGGGGCATTCTTCCCACTGATCACCAATGTAAGGGGCATTCTTCCCACTGATCACCAATGTAAGGGACATTCTTCTCACTGATCACCAATGTAAGGGACATTCTTCCCACTGATCACCAATGTAAGGAACATTCTTCTCACTGATCACCAATGTAAGGAACATTCTTCTCACTGATCACCAATGTAAGGACATTCTTCCCACTGATCACCAATGTAAGGGGCATTCTTCCACTGATCACCAATGTAAGGGGAATTCACTGATCACCAATGTAAGGGACATTCTTCTCACTGATCACCAATGTAAGGGACATTCTTCCCACTGATCACCAATGTAAGGGACATTCTTCCCACTGATCACCAATGTAAGGGACATTCTTCCCACTGATCACCAATGTAAGGAACATTCTTCTCACTGATCACCAATGTAAGGGACATTCTTCTCACTGATCACCAATGTAAGGGACATTCTTCTCACTGATCACCAATGTAAGGGACATTCTTCTCACTGATCACCAATGTAAGGGGCATTCTTCCCACTGATCACCAATGTAAGGAACATTCTTCTCACTGATCACCAATGTAAGGGACATTCTTCTCATTGATCACCAATGTAAGGGACATTCTTCTCACTGATCACCAATGTAAGGAACATTCTTCTCACTGATCACCAATGTAAGGAACATTCTTCTCACTGATCACCAATGTAAGGAACATTCTTCCCACTGATCACCAATGTAAGGGACATTCTTCTCACTGATCACCAATGTAAGGAACATTCTTCCCACTGATCACCAATGTAAGGGACATTCTTCTCACTGATCACCAATGTAAGGAACATTCTTCCCACTGATCACCAATGCAGGCCATTTCACTGTGGCCCTTGAACCGCTCCTGCAGCCGCAGGAGATCTCCAGCCCTCCTCTGGTCCTCCTCCAGACCCTTGCTTTCAAGCAATGCATCCAGCTTCTTCCCAGCAGCAGCATAAGGAAAGGGGGGTGCACTGTGATGTAAGGGGGCTCTTGACATCTAATGTAAGGAGAGGGGATGCGCTTGACATCTACTCTTACAGATACAACCGGCCTTTTTGAGGGCAATTGTAATGCTGATGCAGCCCACAATGAAATTTAGTTGGACACCCCTGTGACCTAAACCACCTGATTGCAATAACCAACTTTAAGGAAACTAGAAATAAAGAATCTAGGATTCTTTATTTTCTGGGGTGTTAAGATGGAGTTTCAAGTGAAAGGGCTTATGCCCGTATCACTCCACCAAACCCATTTCCTACCTGGTGCACTCGAGGGATTCCGGCCTTGACTGTAAGATCTCGTCCTTTGAGTTGACTCCAAAGTGGATGGGGAAGAGTCCACCAAGAATAATGTCTCCTTTCTTCTGGGCTCTGGTGTTTGGCCCATAGGAGGACGAGTCCAGAGCGAAGCTCAGTAGCAGCAGTAGAAGGTAATGGATGTATTGGCCCATCCTTCTCCTGTCTGGTGCCTGGGGTCGGAGGAAGGAGGTGGACCACATGGGACATGAAGTACAACGTCAGCAAGAAGCTCAGAAAGCTGATAATCGCCGTCCTGACTATGGAGTACCGAGGCCCGTGGCCTCATTTCTACCGTCCAAGGAAGGCTGCCGGCGTGTCAGTAAAGTCTCCAGTCTGTTTTTTTCCATTGACGGTTTTCTGAAAGACGGGACTCTTCGTCATGTGAAGGCCATCACCCTGGAGAAGAAGAGGAGAAGGTTGAGGAATGTATAAAAAAAAATTGAATCTTTTCAATGTGTTTTTAGCTTAAAAGAAATCCACTCCATGTACATAATCTCATCATCAATGTGTGTAAGGGCCCACACTTTGACTTCAACACAAATTTACCACTTTAGCCACCGGACAATTTGGCTGGCAAAAGACCAGAGCACTTTTTGCGATTCGGCATTGCGCCGCTCCAACTGACAATTGCGCTGTAGTGCGACGCGGCTCTCAAACAAAATTTTCCCCACAAATAGAGCTTTCTTTTGGTGGTATTTGATAATTTTTTTTAATTTTTGCACTATAAACAAAAATAGAGCGAAAATTTTGAAAAAAAAATAATATTTTTTACTTTTTGCTATAATAAATATCCTCCAAAAAATATATATAAAAAAAATGTTTTCCTCAGTTTAGGCCGATACGTATTCTTTCTACATATTTTTGGTAAAAAAAATCGCAATAAGCGTTCATTGATTGGCTTGCTCAAAAGTTATAGCGTTTACAAAATAGTGGATAGATTTATGGCATTTTTATGGCATTTTCATTAATATTTTTTTTTTTTTACTACTGATGGCGGCGATCCAGCGATTTTTATCGTGACTGCGACATTGTATCGGACACTTTTGATGCTATTTTGGGACCATTGTCATTTATACAGCGATCAGTGCTATAAGAATGCACTGACTACTGTGTAAATGACACTGGCGGGGAAGGGGTTGACCACTAGGCGGACGAGGAAGGGGTTAAGTGTGTCCTAGGAAGTGATTCTAACTGTGTGGGGGCTGGGCTTCAAGTGACACAACAGTGTGGTGGTATTTGATCACCTCTGCGTTTTTTATTTTTTGAGCTTTAAACAAAAACAGAGCGACCATTTTGAAAAAAAAAAAACAATATTTTTTTACTTTTTGCTATAATAAATATCCCCCAAAAATATGTTAAATGCTGTTTTCTCAGTTCAGGCCGATACGTATTCTTCTACATATTTTTGGTAAATGAAATCGCAAAAAGCGTTTGGTGATTTGTTTGCGCAAAAGTTATGGCATTTACAAAATAGGCGATAGTTTTATGGCATTTTTATTAATATATATTTTTTTTACTAGCAGTGACGGCGATCAGCTATTTTTATCGTGACTGCGACATTGCGGCGGACACTTTTGACGCTATTTTGTGACCATCGTCATTTATACAGCGATCAGTGCTATAAGAATGCACTGACTACTGTGTAAATGACACTGGCAAGGGTTAACCACTAGGGGGCAAGAAGGGGGTTAAAAAAAATCCATAAATAGCTTCCTTCACCTTCCATTTTGCTTTTAAATGTCCTTATTTCTTCTGAGAAATCCTCACTTCTTGTTCTTCTGTCTGTAACTCCACACAGTAATGCAAGGCTTTCTCCCTGGTATGGAGAAAGCCTCTTGAGGGGGTGAGCAGAAGTGTCAGGACACTCTCTACTTTGCAGATAGAGAAAAGAGCAGTGTGTTAGTGGGCGTCCTGACACTCCTGCTCGCCCCCTCCCCCTCAAGAGGCTTCCTCCACACCAGGGAGAAAGCCTTGCATTACTGTGTGGAGTTACAGACAGGAGAACAGGAAGTGAGGATTTCTCAGAAGAAATAAGGACATTTAAAAGCAAAATGGAAGGATGGGGTAAGTGAAGGAGGACTGCACTAAGGTAAAAAAAGATATTTAGGGAAATTTTTTTTTTTACCTTTACAACCCCTTTAACCACTTCAATACTTTAAAACCCACCTCCATACCGGGCCTATTCTGGCACTTCTCTCCTACATGTACAAATCATCATTCTTTTGCTAGAAAATTACTCAGAACCCCCAAAGATTATATATGTTTTTTTTAGCAGACACCCTAGGGAATTAAATGGCGGTCATTGCAACTTTTTTTATCTTGCACCGTATTTGTGCAATCAATTTTTCAAACGGCTTTTTTTTTGTAAAAAAAAAGGTTTCTTAACTTAAAAAATAACAAAACGTTAGCCCGATTTTTTGGTAAAATATGAAACATGATGTTACGCCGAGTAAATAGATACCTAACATGTCACACTTTAAAATTGCGCACACTCATGGAATGGCGCCAAACTTCGTTACTTAAAAATCTCCATAGGCGACACTTTAACATTTTTGCAGGTTATCAGTTTAGAGTTACAGAGGAGGTCTAGTGCTAGAATTGTTGCACACGCTCTAACGCACGCGGCGACACCTCACATATGGGGTTTGAACAACGTTTACATACGTGGGCGGGACTTATGTGTGCGTACGCTTCTGAGCGCGAGCTACCGTTGACAGGGGCATTTTTTTTTTTTTATTATTATTATTTATTTTTTATTTTACTTATTTATTTATTTTTTACACCTTTTTTTTTACATTTTTTTTTTCAATTGCTTTTATTCCCTATTACAAGGAATGTAAACATCCCTTGTAATAGGAAATGTGTGTGACAGGTCCTCTTTATGGAGAGAGGCGGGGTCAATAAGACCTTCCCCTCCCCCCACATCTCTCCTCCAGGCTGGAAAGAATGAGATCGTGAAAAAAAATTCACAGATCTCATTCAAACTAGCCGCAATTGCGGTTTGTTTACTTACGGGGACCCGGGTTTGATGTCATCACATCGCGCCCGGGTCCTCCGACGGTCATAGAGATGACTGGTGACCATCTGGTCACCAGTCATCGCTATGGCAAACATCCGGCGGACGGCGATCATCTCTCCGGGCCCCCCGGTGGGACGGGAGAGCGCGGAGGAGGATCGGATGGCGGCGGGAGGGGGGGATGTCCCCTCCCGCCGCCTGTAAGAACGATCTAGCGGCAGGACCGCCGCTATGATCGTTCTTACGGTGCGCAGGATCGCCGCCGCTAAATAATGATATCTCAATGATGCCTCTGGGTGCAGGCATCATTGAGATATCCCCCCGCAAAGCCCAGAACGTCATATGACGTCCACCTGGGATAACAGGTCCCCGTTTTGGACGTCATATGATGGCATATCAAGTGGTTAAAGGAGTTGTAAAGGAAAAAAAAAGTTTTTTTTGCTGAAATGACTGTTTACAGGGTATAGAGACATAGGGCCAGATTCAGGTAGATGGGCGCTTCTTTACTTTGGAGTAACGTTTCTCATTTACGTTACTCCGCCGACACTTTCGCCGCAAATACTGTTATTCACATAGCACTTGCGCGTAAACTTGCGCCAGAGTAGCGATAATGCGCTGGTGTAACCCAACGCAAGTGGAAGTGGGTGTGATCATATGTAAATGATGGGCGGAGCCCAGCGCAGAGGCTTACGTTCAGCGCATCAACCACGGAGCATGCGCAGTGAGTGAGGCTCCACTCGCCCCCTTTGTGCGCATGCTCACAACTTCCGTCGGCACCACTTCACGGGAAACGTCAGCGCAATGCGTTCCGTTGGGCGTTTAAATGCGCCCGTAGATGCGCCATTCCGGCACTAAAGTATATCCTGTTCCCCCTCCCCGCAGTGATGTTACTTTTGTTCTGAGATGGCTGCTCCCGTTCCCCGCAAACACACAGGAGAAAGCTGAACTCTAAAGGCCAGGAGCTGTCAGCCATCATCTCGGCTATGGAGACCTATGATGTCTTCCTCCATGGCTGTAAAAGTTGACAGACAAGCAGGGACAGAGGTGTTGTCCTGCAATTGGGGGTGCTCAGCTAGCTCTTATCGTTGGTAACGCTGCTGTAGCTGCTCTCCTGCTGACCTGTGGCCATCTGGAGTAAAGATAAAGCAGCCTTTTGTAGAAATAACTTTGCGCCGGACGGACGAGATACGCGCGGCGCATGTAGCCAGCGTATGGTGCTAATCCGTTCGCGAATCGGGAAATATCCCTCATTTGCATATTTGCAGGGGAAATCAATAGGCGCGACTGATGCGCCAAGCGAAACTATGCGCTGACGAGACTCTGGCGTCGGAAAGTTAAGCCGATCGGAAATGGCCCGTTTTCTGTCGCATCTAGTTTGGTGGGTACGGGCACATAGAAACGACGGCGCATCTTCACAGTTACGCGGCGCATATCGAATTACTCCAGCGCAAGTCTTGCTGAATCTGGCCCATAATAGTTAACTGATTCCTTTTAAAAATAGATAAAAATCAATCATATAATGTGCCTGCAGTTTCAGTTTAGTTTTTCATCTAGTTTCATGCTTGTGTGAAGTACAGAGACACAGAGCCAATACAGGGCAGTGTTTGTTTTTAAAATGAAACGGATTGGTTCTGAGGGGTTTTAGACACACAGCAATCACACCTCCTTGATTAGAGATCACAGAGAGAAGCTCCCATGACTTTTTTCATAAGGAAACAGACAACCAGGAAGTGTGCAGAATTACAGCAACATCATAGCAAAAACGAACAATGAGGACATGAAACCAGGACTGCAGTAAGGTAAAGGAAGCTATTTAGCTAAAAAAAAAAATCCTTTAGTGACCCTTTAAGTGTGTCCTAGGGAGTGATTCTAACTGTAGGGGGTGTGGCTTACTGTGACACGACATTGATCACTGCTCCCGATGAGAGGGAGCAGACGATCAGTGTCCTGTCACTAGGCAGAATGGGGAGACGCCTTGTTTTACACTTGCCTCTCCCCGTTCTGCAGCTCTGTGACCCAATCGCGGGACACCGGCGGACATCGAGTCCGTGAGTCCCGCAGGCATGGTCACGGAGCTTGCGGCGGGGGCGTGCGCCCGCACGGCACCAAATTCAAAGTAACGTATATATACGTCAGGGTTTGACAAATTTGCTTGGAATCTAGGAGCCAGCTAAAAAAGTTAGGAGCCAAAAAACGCGCCCCGTCCCAACGCGCAGAAGCGAACGCATACGTGAGTAGCGCCCGCATATGTAAACGGTATTCAAACCACACATGTGAGGTATTGGCACGATTGGAAGAGCGAGAGCAATAATTCTAGCCCTAGACCTGCTCTGTAACTCAAAACATGCAACCTGTAGAATTTTTTTAAATGTCACCTATGGAGATTTTAAAGGGTAAAAGTTTGTCGCCATTCCACAATTTTGAAGCGTGACATGTTGGGTATCAATTTACTCGGCGTAACATTATCTTTCACAATATAAAAGAAAATTGGGCTAACTTTACTGGTGTCTTATTATTTAATTAAAAAAAGTGTATTTTTTTCCACAAAAAAGTGCGCTTGTAAGGCTGCTGCGCAAATATGGTGTGACAGTAAGTATTGCAACGATCGCCATTTTATTCTCTAGGGTGTTAGAATAAAAAATATATATAATGTTTGGGGGCTCTAATTAGAGGGAAGGAGATGGCAGTGAAAACAAAGTGAGAAACACATAAAACTTGCTGTTTTACTTGTAATGCCAACGGCCACCACAAGATGGCGCACCACAAGATCACAGAAGGAAGCTTAGGCCTGCAGAAGGCCGCAAAACCGCGGCCTCAAGAAGGCTTTGCGGCCTTCTAGAGGCCTGAGCTTCCCCGGGCGCCAGGTCACAATTTCTTGTCGCAATTGCGCCCGGGCGCCCGGATTTTGACGAGCCCTGTGCTACACAATGCCCATTACTGATCCTTCCCACAGTGCACCTGTGTTGTGATGAACGTTAAGGCGTGTTGGGCGTGCACCCGATCCTCACACACCACAATGCTTACACATAGGAAATGAATGGGCACAAATACCACAACGTGCATCAAAGCATCAAGCAACGTGCCTCAGAATACACGATAACATAAGCAAAGGTATGAAGTAGTCCATAAAACAGAATTCATTATAAAAATAAAAAAATGCCCATTACAAGCCGTCCCCTGCAGTACTTCTTGTGCGCCACAAGATGTCCTCAATCCTTCACGTTGATTGATCGCCAAAGAGCTGGGACAAAGAGCTGGGACAAGGGGTGGGAAGCGGGGCAGGGCTGCCCAGGGCACTGTGGTATCATGTGAGATTGGGGGGGGGGCACCATAAGGAGGTTGGGGAGGGGATTTATGTTGGGAGGGGGAATTTGGGGGTGGCAAGGGATAAGAATTATTCTAGGAGGGGAAATTAGAGGGTGTGCGCTAGGATTTCAGGGGATTTTTGTTGGGATGGGGGAGAAGACCTGTGCTAGGAGGGGGAATTTTAGGGGGTTTGTGCTAGAAAAGATAATATGATGCGAGGGGATTTGTGCTAGAGGGATAAAGGGGGGGGGGGGAATTGTGCTAGGTTGGGGAATTCGGAAAAATGTGTGCTGGGAGGGGGGGGGGGGATTTGGAGGAGAGAATTTGTGCTAAGAGGGGGAATTCTTTTTGGGGGGGTGGGTGAATTTGTGCTAGCAGGGAAGATTGGGGGTGTTTGTGCTGGGAGGGGAAATTTAGGAGGGGGGGAGGAATTGTGCTAGGAGGGAGGGGGGGGGATTTGTAGTGGGGAAGAGGATTTGTGCTCACAGGGGGTATTTGAGGGGTAAAGGATTTGTACAATTTTTTTGGGGGGGTTGGTTGTACTAGCATTGGGGGTGATTGGGGGTATTTGTGCTAGGAGGGAAAATGTAGAGGGGGGATTGTTCTGGGATGGGAGATTGGGAGATTTGTACTAGAACAGGGGGAATTTTTTGGGGGGGATTTGTACTAGCAGGGATGATTGACAGTATTTGTGCTAGGAGGGGAAATTTAGAGGGGGGGATTTTGCTGGGATGGGAGATTGGGCGATTTTTACTAAGACGGACGGAATTTTAATTTTTTTAGGGGGGGGTTGTACTAGCAGAGATGATTGGGGGTATTTGGGGGCGAAATTTAAAGGGGGGGGATTGTGCTAGGATAGGAGATTTGTACTAGGATGGTGGAATTTTTTGGAGGGGGAGATTTGTGCTGGGGCATATGGGAAATAAGAAGATTTGAGCTGGGGGATTTGGGGTGGGCGGAGGGGTAAATATTTGTGCTGAGAAGGGGATTTCAGCAGGGGGCATTTATTTATTTTGGAGTGAAAGAGGATTTGGGGGGGTTGCAGTTTGGCATTTTAACCCTGGGCTATAGCTGACCTTGCACTAGTCATGCATAATCATTCTAAGACACATTCCGCCCTCAACCTGTGACTGGACAGTGAAAGAGAAGTAGCACAGCAATGAGCCAATCTCTCTTTCTCTCTCTCCTATTAGCATGCTTCTTTTTGGCACCCTGTGCTATAGCTGACCTTTTCCCGGCACTGGTCATGCATGATCATTCTAAGACACATTCCGCCCTCAACCTGTGACTGGACAGTGAAAGAGAAGTAGCACAGTGATGAACCAATCTTTCTTTCACTCTCCTATCAGCATGCCTCTTTGCAACATGTGAACTGATTGTCATTTTTTGCAGTTTGGCACCCAGGTCTATAGCTGAACTTTTCCCGGCACTAGTCATGCATTCTCATTGTAAGACACATTCCACCCTCAACCTGTGACTGGACAGTGAAAGAGAAGTAGCACAGCAATGAGCCAATCTCTCTCTCTCTCTCTCTCTCTCTCTCCTATTAGCATGCTTCTTTTTGGCACTCTGGGCTATAGCTGACCTTTTCCCGGCACTGGTCATGCATGATCATTCTAAGACACATTCCGCGCTCAACCTGTGACTGGACAGTGAAGAAGAAGTAGCACAGTGATGAGCCAATCTCTCTCACACTCTCCTATCAGCATGCTTCTTTGCAACACATAAACTAATTGGCCTTTTGTTCAGTTTGGCACCCTGGACTATAGCTGACCTTTTCCCGGAACTGGCCATGCAAAATCATTCTAAGACACATTCCGCCCTCAACCTGTGACTGGACAGTGAAAGAGAAGTAGCACAGCGAAGAGCCAATCTCTCACTCTCATGTCAGCATGCTTTTTTGCAAAGCATGAACTGATTAGACTTTTGTTCAGTTTGGCACCCTGGGCTATAGCTGACCTTTTCCAGACACTGGTCATTCATAATCATTATAAGACACATTCCGCACTCAATCTGTGACTGGACAGTGAAGGAGAAGTAGCAGAGTGGTGAGCCAACTTTTCTCTCACTCTCCTATCAGCATTCTTCTTTGCAACACATAATCTGATTGGCCTTTTGGGCAGTTCGGCCCACCAAGCTATAGCTGACCTTTTCCCGGCACTGGTCATGCATAATCATTCTAAGACACATTCCGCCCTCAACCTGTGACTGGACAGTGACGGAGAAGTAGCACAGCGATGAGCCAATCTCTCTCTCACTCTCCTATCAGCATGCTTTTTTGCAACACATGAGCTGATTGTAATTTTCTGCAGTTTGCCACCCTGGGCTATAGCTGACCTTTTTTCCGGCACTGGTCATGCATAATCATTCTAAGACACATTCCGCCCTCAACCTGTGACTGGACAGTGACGGAGAAGTAGCACAGCGATGAGCCAATCTCTCTCTCTCTCCTATCAGCATGCTTCTTTTTGGCACCCTGTGCTATAGCTGACCTTTTCCCGACACTCTGAGGCCCCGTACACACGGCCGAGGTTCTCGGCAGAAACCAGTGAGAAGCTCGCTGGGATCCTCATTCTGCCGAGAACCTCGGCCGTGTGTACACTCTCGGCGAGCATCCCGTCGGGAAAGCCGCCGAGAGAAAATAGAGAGCAGGTTCTCTATTTTCTCGGCGGCCCGTCGGGATTAATAGCTGGTCGCCTTTCCCGACGGGATGGTCGCCGATTCTGACGGCCGGCCCAGAACCTCGACGGGCGGAACGATGTGTTGCGCCCCTCGAGGTTCTCGGTCGCGAGTACGCGGCCTAATTCTAACAGCACAGCGTCTTACACATCCCCTTCATTCCACTTCCTTACATAACTTGGTATAACATTTCCTAAACGGTAAATGACGGATTACCTTGAATTACCTTGACCACTGTGTACAATTACGGGTCCTTGCCTGAGGGCACAGCTCTCTAATGACTGCACATGTAATTCCGTACGAGAGATCCGTGCCATTCACACACATATGGTGATTTCTGACACTGGTGGCATTTCTCTGTATGGGGGGACGATTCTCAGAAATTCACGAAACGTTAGGCGGGGTAGAAGTATGGATTAGAGGGGGTTAGGCTTTGTTTAACCTCTTGACAACTGAGGACGTCCCCGGGACGTCCTCGGCTTTGCGTGGTGGTATATGAATGATGGGGGCAGCCACAGGCATCATTCAGATATCACCGTCTTCAGCCGCCGATTCTGTGCACCATAAGAACGATCAAAGCGTCAGTTCCACCGCTTGATCGTTCTTATAGGCAGAGGGAGGGGAAGTCCCCCCCCTCCCGCCGCCATCCGGTGCTTCTCCAGGCTCTCCCGTGCCATCGGGGGCCCGGAGAGCGAATCGGTCGGCGCTGCTGGGAAGCATAGAGATGACTGGTGACCATATTGTCACCAGTCATCTCTATGACCGTTGGAGGCCTGGGCGTGACATTATGACGTCACGCCTGGTACCCGGAAGTAAACAAAGCCGCAATCGCGGCTGTCAGCATGAGATCAGTGATTTTTTTTTCCCACGATCTCATGCTTTACAGCCTGGAGGAGAGATGTGGGGTCTTATTGACCCCGCCTCTCTCCATAAAGAGGACCTGTCACACCGATTCCTTGTAATAGGAATAAAAGTAATTAAAAAAATGTAAAAAAAAGTGTAGAAATAAAAGAAAATTAAATAAAATAATTTTTATTTTATTTTTTATTTAAACGCCCCGTCCCCATTATCGCGCATGCAGAAGCGAACACGCATGCAAGTCCTGCCCACATATGTAAATGCAGTTCAACCCCCACATGTGAGGTATCGTCGCGTGCGTTAGAACGTGTGCAACAATTCTAGCCCTAGACCTCCTCTGTAACTTGAAAATAGTAACCTGTAAAAAAATGTTAAAGCATCGCCTATGGAGATTTTTAAGTACCGAAGTTTGGCGCCATTCCATGAATGTGCGCAATTTTAAAGCATGACATGTTAGGTATCTATTTACTCGGCATAACATCATCTTTCACATTGTACAAAAATGGCCTAAATTTACTGTTTTGTTATTTTTTAAATCATGAAACCACTTTTTTTTCCCCAAAAAAAGGCATTTGAAAAAAAATTTGCGCAAATACCGTGCGAGAAAAAAAGTTGCAATGACCGCCATTTTATTCCCTAGGGTGTCTGCTAAAATATATATATATATATATATAATGTTTGGGGTTTCTGAAGGAGAGAAGTGCCAAAATAGGCCCGGTTGTAAAGTGGTTAAGGTTTATAGGAAAATGTTAACCTGAAATTGTATCTTATTTGCCTTCCCTCGTTCCTCCCCTAATGAACACTTTGTTTTGAGTTACAGAGGAGGCCTGGAGCTAGAATTATTGCTCTCGCTCTAATGATTGCGGCGATACCTCACATGTGTGGTTTGAATACTGTTTACATATGCAGGCGCTACCCACGTAGTTGGGACGGGGCAATTTTTCTGGCTCCTAACTTTTTTAGCTGGCTCCTAGATTCCAAGCAAATTTGTCAAACCCTGGTCTATGGGAATGGTTGATCATTCTTCCAGAAGCGCATTTGTGAGGTCAGGCACTGATGTTGGATGAGAAGGCCTGGGTTGCAGCCTCAGCTCTAATTTATCCCAAAGGTGTTTTATCGGGTTGAAGTCAGGACTGTGTGCAGGCCAGTCAAGTTCACTTTGATGGGCTCTAACAACCTATAGGTGTCCTCAGATGGGTCACAACTAATCTATAAGGGTACTTTGATGGGCACCTAAAATAAAGGGACACTCCAATAAGCACATGTGGATTGAAAGGGGCATTGTGATGGGAACACCTGCTGTGAGGGGGCACTCTGATGGAAACATCTAATGTATGGGGGCACTCTGATGGGGACACCTGTTGTAAGGGGGGTGGGCGCATTTGATGTGAGGGGGTACTCTGATGGGAACAATTAATGTAGGGGGGCACACTGATGGAGACACCTGATGTAGAGGGGCACACTGATGGGGACACCTAATGTAAGAGGGCATTCTGATGGGTGCACCTGATGTAGGGGGGCACACTGATGGGGACACCTGATGTGGGGGGGCACACTGATGGGGACACCTGATGTAAGAGGGCATTCTGATGGGTGCACCTGATGTAGGGGGCACTCTGATAGGGACTCTCGGTGAAGGAGGCACTCTAATGGAGACACATGGTGTAGGGGGCACTCTTATTGAGACAGCTGATATAGGGGAGCACTCTGATGGGGAGACAGGTATGCAGGCCAGTCAAGTTTGCTTCGATGGGCTCTACCAACCTATAGGTGCCCTCAGATGGGTCACAACTAAGGTTATTCTGATGGGGACACCTGATGTAAGGGGGCACTCTGATGGGGACACCTAAGGTGAGGGGGCACTAGGATGGGAACACCTGATGTAGGGGGGCACTCTGATGGGAACACCTGCTGTGAGGGGGCACTCTGATGGAAACATCTAATGTATGGGGGCACTCTGATGGGGACACCTGTTGTAAGGGGGGTGGGCGCATTTGATGTGAGGGGGTACTCTGATGGGAACAATTATTGTAGGGGGCACACTGATGGGGACACCTGATGTAGAGGGGCACACTGATGGGGACACCTGATGTAAGAGGGCATTCTGATGGGTGCACCTGATGTAGGGGGCACTCTGATAGGGACTCCCGGTGAAGGAGGCACTCTAATGGAGACACATGGTGTAGGGGGTACTCTGATTGAGACAGCTGATATAGGGGAGCACTCTGATAGGGAGACAGGTATGCAGGCCAGTCAAGTTTGCTTCGATGGGCTCTACCAACCTATAGGTGCCCTCAGATGGGTCACAACTAAGGTTATTCTGATGGGGACACCTGATGTAAGGGGGCACTCTGATGGGGACACCTAAGGTAAGGGGGCACTAGGATGAGAACACCTGATGTAGGGGGGCACTCTGATGGGGACGCCTGATGTAAGGGGGCACTCTGATGGGAACCCTGATGTAGGGGGCACTCTGATGGAGACACCTGATGTAAGGGTGTATCTGATGTGAGGGGGCACTTTGATTGGCACACCTGATGCAAGGAGGCACTTGGATGGGGACACCAGATGTAAGAGGGAACTCTGATGGGTACACCTGATGAAAGGGTCACTCTGATATGGACACTTGATATAAGGGGCACTCTGATAGGGACTCCCGGTGAAGGAGGCACTCTAATGGAGACACATGGTGTAGGGGGTACTCTGATTGAGACAGCTGATATAGGGGAGCACTCTGATGGGGAGACAGGTATGCAGGCCAGTCAAGTTTGCTTCGATGGGCTCTACCAACCTATAGGTGCCCTCAGATGGGTCACAACTAAGGTTATTCTGATGGGGACACCTGATGTAAGGGGGCACTCTGATGGGGACACCTAAGGTAAGGGGGCACTAGGATGGGAACACCTGATGTAGGGGGGCACTCTGATGGGGACGCCTGATGTAAGGGGGCACTCTGATGGGAACCCTGATGTAGGGGGCACTCTGATGGAGACACCTGATGTAAGGGTGTATCTGATGTGAGGGGGCACTTTGATTGGCACACCTGATGCAAGGAGGCACTTGGATGGGGACACCAGATGTAAGAGGGAACTCTGATGGGTACACCTGATGAAAGGGTCACTCTGATATGGACACCTGATATAAGGGGCACTCTGAAGGTGCACCTTCTAAGAAATGCCATGGCTGGCCTGCTAAAAAATGCTAATTGCTTGTCTATCATGCTCTGAGGGGTGTGGCTGTTACTCAGCTATGCAAGCCTAAAGCACCGGAGTGTGAGGTCAGGAAGCAGCATTATAACTGAGAGTTTTCTAATAGTAATATAAATTTTAACCGAACTGGACAAGAAGTGTGTATTGAGACTTTTTTCTACCATTAAATGCCGTTTCAACCTTTTTTAATCCTTTTTCTATCTCAATGTGGATAATCTTCTCCAGCCTCCTTCTGCCAATTCCGGTCTACATCCCATACAGTGCAGCTTTGGTCGCAAGTCATTGATCTGGACCGGCTTCATGATAGTGACAATGGGGATAGTGACTATGTCTGAGCAATGTATTCTGGCACAGTCACTACTTGTAGAGTCTCCACCAGGTGACAACACAAGAGTGCAATCAACCAACTGTTGTCACCCCTTACAGGAAGTGCTCGAAGAAAGACCTTTATAGAAGGATCACCAATTCATAGAAATAACGCTGTAGATTTGAAGAGATTGTAGACAACTTTGAAAAGTATATTAAAATGCTAAAGCTTATGTATTTGAGGTTTTAGAGATTCTATTTACTTTTCTACTTTTGCTTTTGTTTTTAAGTATTTTCAAGCATTTGCGAATTACAGTCAATAATCAATAAATAATCATTAAAAAATAAGAAGGTGTTCGACTTCACAGGACTTTATTTATTTATTTAGTTCCACTTTCATACTTCCTATGAGGAGGGTCTTCCAGTAGTTGCTGCCGGAAGGTTTTAGTGTCGGCGCATCTTCATAAATCATTTGTTACACTTAATGCAAAAAATATCAATTTACAGGAATTCAGATGGAATTATGGGAAATGTGATTTCAACATTTTATGTTACCGAACTACATGGAAGCCAACCAGAAAAGATAAACATTTATGAATTATTAATTAATTAGCTTCTTATGTATTTATGTATTATTCCTTTTTTTTTTACGAAAAATAATTTTGCTGATGAGCTAACACTTCAGGGTGACACCACCAACTTTTCCCATTTACATCATTACATGAGACTTGTGGCATCCCTGAGAATGAAATCTATCCATTCACTAGAGACCGGTGACCAGTGGCAGCTGGTGCTCAAAATTTTTGGGGGGGCACAAACACTGAAAAAAAAAACATCAATTGCAGCCACTGTGCCATCAAACGCAGCCACTGTGCCCATCAAATGCAGCCACTGTGCCCTTCAAACGCAGCCACTGTGTCCATCAAACGCAGCCACTGTACCCATCAAACGCAGCCACTGTGCCCATCAAACGCAGCCACTGTGCCATCAAACGCAGCCACTGTGCCCATCAAACGCAGCCACTGTGCCATCAAACGCAGCCACTGTGCCATGAAACGCAGCCACTGTGCCCATCAAACGCAGCCACTGTGCCCATCAAACGCAGCCACTGTGCCATCAAACGCAGCCATTGTGCCCATCAAACGCAGCCACTGTGCCCATCAAACACAGCCACTGTGCCATCAAACGCAGCCACTGTGCCCACCAAACGCAGCCACTGTGCCATTAAACGCAGCCACTGTGCCATGAAACACAGCCACTGTGCCCATGAAACGCAGCCACTGTGCCCATCAAACGCCGCCACTGTGCCCATCAAACGCAGCCACTGTGCCGTGTAACGCAGCCACTGTGCCCATCAAACGCAGCCACTGTGCCGTGTAACGCAGCCACTGTGCCCATCAAACGCAGCCACTGTGCCCATCAAATACAGCCACTGTGCCATCAAACGCAGCCACTGTGCCATCAATTGCCGCCACTGTGCCATCAAATGCAGCCACTGTACCCATCAATTGCTGCCAGTGTGCCCATCAATTGTCGTTACTGTGCCCACCAATTGCTGCCAATCCGTCTATCAATTGCTGCCAATGTGCCCATCATTTTCCGCCACTGTACCCATCCATTGTTGCCAGTGTGCCCATCAATTGCCGTTACTGTGCCCATCAATTGCTGCCAGTGTACCCATCAATTGCCGCCAGTTTGCCCATCAATTGCTGCTACTGTGCCCATCAATTGCTGACAGTGGAAAAAACAAGGAGACCCCCTCGAGGGTGGGACTTTTAAAGTGACACAAACAAATGGATTATAGAAAAATAGATATCTTGTTTTTTCTATATTCATTGGGGATGTGGTGACTTACAAACAATTATGCTTTCAGGACTGTGGTGTTCTTTTCTCCTAATTGCTGACAGTGTGCTAATCAATTGCCGCTACTGTGCCCATCAAATACTGCCAGTGTGCATCCCCCCGGCCCGTCTGGCACTTACCCGTCTCGGTGGAGCAGCGGGTCACGGCGGCGTCGTCCTCAACGCTCCTGGATGTCTTCTCTCGTCCTCTCTTCCCGTCCTCTGCTATGATTGGATGCCTTATAGGCATCCAATCACAGCGCCTGCCGTTTCAGCCAACCAGGTGACAGGTAACAGACCCGAGCACCTGATTGGCGGTGTTCGGTGTTAGGAAAGCGAATATTCAATCGTTTTCCTAACACAACGCTGAGTGAACTGCGAACGCCCAGCATGTCCCCCGCTGTTCAACTTTTTGGGCGCCTATTAGAGCCTAATCAGGTGCTTACAAAAAATACTCCACCACTGTAATTTAGGCTATGGTGATAGAGGGGGTGGCAGGAGAGAGGGGACGGTGCCCGCGCGCCCTTATGGATGCATCACTGAGAATGCAGCCTATCCATTCACTAAAGACCGATGACATCACTAATAACGCAGCCTATCCATTCACTAGAGACCGGTGACATCATTGAGAAAGCAGCCTATCCATTCAGTAGAGATTGATAACATCACTGAGAATGCAGCTATCCATTCACTAGAGACCGATGACATCATTGAGAAAGCAGCCTATCCATTCAGTAGAGACCAGTGACATCACTGAGAATGCAGCCTATCCATTCACTAGAGACCAGTGACATCACTGAGAGTACAGCCTATCCATTCACTATAGACCGGTGACATCACTGAGAATGAAGCCTATCCATTCACTAGAGACCAGTGACATCACTGAGAATGCAACCTATTCATTCACTAGAGACCGGTGACATCACTGAGGACGCAGCCTATTCATTCACTAGAGACCAGTAACATCACTGAGAATGCAGCCTATCCATTCACTAGAGACCGGTGACATCACTGAGAGTGCAGCCTATCCATTCACTAGAGACCGGTGACATCACTGGGAATGCAGCCTATCTATTCACTAGAGACCAGTGACATCACTGAGAGTGCAGCCTATCCATTCGCTTGAGACCTGTGACATCACTGAGAATGCAGCCTATCCATTCACTAGAGACCGGTGACATCACTGGGAATGCAGCCTATCCATTCACTAGAGACCAGTGACATCACTGAGAGTGCAGCCTATCCATTCGCTTGAGACCTGTGACATCACTGAGAATGCAGCCTATCCATTCACTAGAGACCGGTGACATCACTGGGAATGCAGCCTATCCATTCACTAGAGACCAGTGACATCACTAGAATGCAGCCTATCCATTCACTAGAGACCAGTGACATCACTGAGAGTGCAGCCTATCCAATCACTAGAGACCGGTGACATCACTGGGAATGCAGCCTATCCATTCACTAGAGACCAGTGACATCACTGAGAGTGCAGCCTATCCATTCGCTTGAGACCTGTGACATCACTGAAAATGCAGCCTATCCAATCACTAGAGACCGGGGACATCACTGGGAATGCAGCCTATCCATTCACTAGAGACCAGTGACATCACTAGAATGCAGCCTATCCATTCACTAGAGACCGGTGACATCACTGAGAATGCAGCCTATCCATTCACTAGAGACCGGTGACATCACTGAGAATGCAGCCTATCCATTCACTAGAGAGCGGTGACATCACTGAGAATGCAGCCTATCCATTCACTAGAGAGCGGTGACATCACCGAGAATGCAGCCTATCCATTATTATGTGTAGTTTGGGATTTTTGTTGTTGTGTCTCTCTCTGTGGTTGTTGAGTGCTGCCTCTTAGCGGGGGGGGGGGGGTCGCAATCAATCTCTCCTGATTACGGGATAGGTTTCCACTATTAGCCTCTACAGAAAAACATCATAAGCCATTAAAAATACGAGAAAGCGACTTTCATTAGGAAAGGATTTCATTAGGAAGCCCACAGCTCGTGTTTTTTCCGGAAAATTGGAGCGCGTTTCCCGCTCTCACAATGGCGCACGGCCCTCGCTGGCGATTTCTTTTTTTTTCCAGAGGACTCGGTATCGTGTTTCATAGCCTATCACTTCCATTAAAAGCCAATTTCAGCGGAAAAAAAAAAAAAATCGCACAATTGCCGGATAATGAGTTCAGCGAGGGCAAGAGGCTCGTAATCGAAAGGACGTCAGGGAAATTGATTTACACGGGCGGGTAAGTGGCATCTGCCCAGCGCTCTCTTCTCCCGAATTTAGGGGAACAAACAAGCATCAGCGGTAATAAATTATTCAGAAGGCATCGAGTACAAACACAGCGTCCGCAACGTGCGCCCTCTCGCCCCCTCCCCCTCTCCAAATCACTTTAGCGTCTTCCGCTGGCATTGCGGAGTTATCTCTCCAAGCAGTAAGTAAACAGCGACCCATCAGCCTCCGCTTTCCCCTCGCCCATTAAGCCCCGGCAGGTGGAATCGCTCCAGGTCCGTAAATCTCTCTTTCTGCCAACCATTCAGCCACAGGCCCGCCGCGGCGGTAATGAAACACTGTGCGTCAGCCCGAAACAAAGCTTTGTCTCATTTAAGGGTTCAATAGAAAAAAAATGCACCATTAGCCTGGCGGAGAAATTATTTTAATGGAGCCATTAGAGGGGCACTCGAGAGAGGACGGCTACTTTGTATCACTAGAGGGGCACCCGAGAGAGGACGGCTACTTTGTATCACTAGAGGGGCACCCGAGAGAGGACGGCTACTTTGTATCACTGATCTCTGGTGACACCAGAAGGAAGAACAGTGGCGGCTGGTGCTCAAAATTTTTAAAGGGGCGCAAATGAAAAAAAAAAAATTGCAGCGTCACTGTGCCCATCAATTGCTGACAGTGGAAAAAACACTCCCATCAAACGCAGCCAGTGTGCCATCAATTGTCACCACTGTGCCATGCCATCAAATGCAGTCACTGTGCCATCAATTGTCACCACTGTGCCATGCCATCAAACGCAACCACTGTGCCTTGCCATCAAACACAGCCTCAGTGCCATCAATTGTCACCACTGTGCCATGCCATCAAACACAGCCACTGTGCCCCTCAATTGTCGCCACTGTGCCAATTGTCACCACTGTGCCCTTTAATTGTCGCCACTGTGCCTATAGTTGCCACTGTGCATGTCACTGTGCCCTTTAATTGTTGCCACTGTGACACCACATAGAAGGAAGAACAGTGGCGGCTGGTGCTCAAAATTTTTGAGGGGGGCGCAAATAAAAAAAAAATTGCAGCCTCACTGTGCCCATCAAATGCAGCCACTGTGCCATCAATTGTCACCACTGTGCATGCCATCAGACGCAGCCACAGTGCGATCAATTGTCACCGCTGTGCCATGCCATCAAACGCAGCCACTGTGCCATTAATTATCACCACTGTGCCATGCCATCAAATGCAGTCACTATGCCATCAATTCGCACCACTGTGCCATGCCATCAAACGTAGCCACTGTGCCATGCCATCAAACGTAGCCACTGTGCCATGCCATCAAACACAGTCACTGTGCCTTGCCATCAAACACAGCCACTGAGCCATCAATTGTCACCACTGTGCCATGCCATCAAACGCGGCCACTGTGTCCCTCAATTGTCGCCACTGTGCCAATTGTCACCACTGTGCCCTTTAATTGTCGCCACTGTGCCTATTGTTGCCACTGTGCATGTCACTGTGCCCTTTAATTGTTGCCACTGTGCCCATCGTCACCACTGTGCCCATTGATGCCACTGTGCATGTTACTGTGCCCTTTAATTGTTGCCATTGTGCCCATTGTCACCACTGTGCCCATTGTTGCCACTGTGCATGTCACTGTGCCCTTTAATTGTTGCCACTGTGCCCTTTGTCACCACTGTGCCCTTTGTCACCACTGTACCCATTGATGCCACTGTGCCCTTTGTCGCCTCTATGCCCATTGTCGCTGCTGTGCCCTGTAAAATGCACTTCCCTTTCTCCTTCCACATCCTTCGATGTCTTCTCCCGCCCTCGATGACGCTTCAGCCAATCAGGTTACCGATAACCAGAATCGGTGAACCCAATTGGCGCAGACGGCCTTCAGTCTTATCCAAAGAAACGCACCCCCGTACGTTCCCTGGATAAAGCATCCGGCAGCCGAGGGCTGTACTAGGAAAACCTATCAGAGCCACGGTTGTACGTCACCGCGTTCTTGGCGTTCGGAATACATCGCTTCCCTAACACTGACCCGCCCCCCAGCCAATCAACCATCAATTGCTGCCACTGTGCCCATTAATTGCCACCAGTTTGCTCCATCACATGCTGCTAACATACCCCCCCCCACCGCCCGGCACTTACCTGTCTCGGGTCAGTGCAATCTCAGAGTCCTCAATGTCTTCTCCTCTTCTGCTATAATTGGACGCCAGATAGGCGTCCAATCACAGCGCCTGCTGCTTCAGCAGCCAATAAGGTGACAGGTAACCAGACCCGGTGCACCTGATTGGCTGAGAGGCGGGCCAGTGTGTTAGCCAAGCGATTTATTCGATTCCCTAACACAGCACTGTGTAAAAGGCAAATGCACAGCAGTGTGCCCGCTGTTTAACAATTTGGAAGCCTATTAGAGCCCACATGCTCTAATCAGGCACTTCCAAAACACCCCCACCGCTGTAATTCAGATGCCCAGCCCCCAACAGGGGGCCTGACACCTGAATAGGGGGCAGCAGCAGCGACCATAGATTGATTCATGCAATGCAGGTCTGCACGCAAACACAGCCTACCTGGGAACGCCCACTCCTCCAGATGGACAGCTACCCATCAAAGTGCTGTATTTTCAATAACTTCTCTCAAGAGCCTGCCCACTGCTTTCATCAGGGCTGAGAGCTAACGGGAGGAGTACGGAGTCAGGGTGCTGTGAGGTTCTCAGGAAGCTATGTACAGCGCCCTGCCAGCCCCTCCCACAGTGGCGGCTGGTGCTCAACATTTGTAGCCTCACTGTGCCCATCATACGCAACTACTGTGCCATCAATTGAAGCCACTGTGCCCAATAAACCCAGCCACTGTGCCCATTAAACGCAGCCACTGTGCCCAATAAACGCAGCCACTGTGCCTGTCAAATGCAGCCACTGTGTCATCAATTGTCGCCACTCTGCCAAGCTATCAAACAAGCCACTGTTGCATCAATTGTCACCACTGTGCTCATCAATTGTCACCACAGTGGCATGCCAAACGCAGCCACTGTGCCATGCCATCAAACGCAGCCACTGTGACATCAATTGTTGTCACCACTGTGCCCATCAATTGTCGCCACTGTGCCCATCAATAGTCAACTATAGCCACTGTGTCCTGTTAAACGGTGCCACTGTGTCCTGTAAAATGCCCCCTTCCCCCGCCCGGTACTTACCTTTTTGGGTTCAGCCGTCCTGCTTCCACCATCCCTCGATGTCTTTTCCTGTCGCTGGCTCTGATAGGCACTTCCACAGCCAACTAGCTGCCGTTATTCAGATGGCCGGCGCTCATCAGGGGGCCGGACATCTGCATAGTGGGCGGCAGCAACAAAACATAGATCAATGCAATGCATGAATCCATGTAATGTATTAAAATCAGTGGCGGTGCAGGAGAGAGAGGGGGCGGCGCTCCGGCGCTCCCTCTATGGACACCCCACCACTGCCCTCCCACCAGCCATGATCTGACTGCATTACACAGAGAAGCACAGAGACCCAGTGATGACGCCACTGGGTCTAAAACTAGGTGCGTAAAGAAATCAGAAAGTTTTGATTTAATCATTTCACGACTATGTTGCTGTTGGGGGGGGGGGGGTTGTAAGCAGGGAAGGTAAAATCTATTGGGATTAGAGTTCAGCTGGAAGAATGTGAAGGTGATTCTCTGGCAGAGGGCGGTACAAGGAAAGGAAAGTTGACTCTCCGTCACGCCCGGGTGCCCCCCCACCAATCCCAGCCCGGTGGCCGTCGCTGGGGTGACGGTGTGACTTTCAGAGGCTCCATGCCTCATTTAGTCTTTAGTAATAACCTAATTGGACTGGAAAAATGCAAGGACAGGAGCGTGAAAGCAAAAAAGCAAAACAGCTTAGCCGAGTTTACCGAGCCATCGGAAAAAAGAGAGAGAGAGATGCCACAGATAAGGGCAAATTTACACATTTGCTGCCCGTGATTAGTTATAAACGATCCAATGGTGGAAAAATTAACATTTAACCCTTCGGCAGGCCGGCCACGATGGGATGTCGCTGGAATGAATGAGATTCTGGGCGTTGAGGGAGGACCAAGTTGGGAACAGTCTCCGTGTTATAAAGGAGAAAGCTGAAGTAGGATGGCCAATACAATGTATATTTTCTCTAAGAAGAAACATTTATATTTCAGTGATGTCAGCAGTGGTGGCTGGTCCTCAAAATTTTTTGGGGGGGCGCAAACAAACGAAAAACAAACAAACAATTGCAGCCTCACTGTGCCCATCAAATGCAGCCACTGTGCTCATCAATTGTCACCACTGTGCCATGCCATCAAACACAGCCACTGTGCCATCAATTGTCACCACTGTGCCATGCCATCAAATGCAGCCACTGTGCCCATCAATTGTCACCACTGTGCCATGCCATTAAACACAGCCACTGTGCCATGCCATCAAACGCTGCCACTGTGCCCATCAATTGTCGCCACTGTGCCATGCCATCAAAAGCAGCCACTGTGCCATTAATTGTCACCACTGTGCTATGCCATCAAACGCAGCCACTGTGCCCATCAGTTGCCGCCACTGTGCCCTTTAATTGTCGCCACTGTGCCAATTGATGCCACTGTGTCCTTTAATTGTTGCTGCCCCCCTCGTGCGGCACTAACCTTTCTGGGGGTCAGCCATCCTCCTTCCACGTCCCTCGATGTCTTCTCCTGCCCTCGATGCCGCTTCAGCCAATCAGGTTACCGGTAACCAGAACCGGTGAACCTAATTGGCTGAGACGCTTGTCAGTCTTATCCAAGGACCGCACCCCCCCGTGCGTCCCTTGGATAAGTATTTGGAAGCCAATTACAGCCTGAGGGCTGCTGGCTCTGATAGGCACTTCCACAGCCAACCAGCTGCCGTTATTCAGATGGCCGGCGCTCACCAGGGGGCCAGCCATCAGAATAGTGGGCGGCATAGTCGGCAGCAGCGGCGACAATACATAGATTCATGCAATGCACAAATCTATGTATTGTATCAGTGGCGGTGCGGGCAAGAGGGGGCGGCGCTCTGGTGCCCTCTATGGATGCACCGCCACTGGATGTCATTGATGTCATTCAGAGCCCTTTGATATCTTTGTGTTGCGTTAACAAGCATGGCAACAGACATTATATTCATTGCACTACAGTTTATGACATCCCAATTCTCGTGGCTCCTCCTCGCATCAGATAACCGCCTAGGAAAAGCGCTCTCCCGGGGGGGTTACCTTGCGCACACGCACCCGAGCCCAGCATTCAGCGTCCATAGACACGAATGCCGGACTCGGCCCTGCCCCCCCGGCGCCCACGTAATTGGATTTGATTGACAGCAGTGGGAGCCGACTTCTACGCTGCTAGCAATCTATCCAATCAAGAGCTGAAAACCCCGTACAGAGACGGACAGCTCGTCCCCGCCGAGGGGAATACGGGGGCTCAGGTAAGTAAAACCGGGGAGGGGGGGGCATAGGATGCATTAAGGTGAAAAAACAGGAGGGTTTACAACCAGGGCCGTCTTAATAGCATCATTGGCCCCTGGGCAAAGTAATGCTCTGGGGCCCCTACAATGGAGAGAGTGCAGGTAAACATAAATCAAGTAGGTAGGAGGTAGGGGATATCTAGGGTGTAGAGGGGTCAGAGTGCTGGGGGGATATCTGGGGTGTAGAGAGGTCAGAGTGCTGGGGGGATATCTAGGGTGTAGAGGGGTCAGAGTGCTGGGGGGATATCTGGGGTGTAGAGAGGTCAGAGTGCTGGGGGGATATCTGGGGTGTAGAGGGGCAGCCTGGGCTGCCCCCTTTTTTGGAGCAGCCTAGGCTCAAGGACCAGCTGCTTTGGGGAAAGGGCAGGGGCCCCCCATGCAGCTGGGGCTCCTGGGAAGTGCCCAGGTGTGCCCTCTTATTAAGACAGCCCTGTTTACAACCCCTTTAACCACTTCAATACCGGCACATAGTCATATGACGTCCTTGGCTTTGTGGGGGGATATCTGAGTGATGGGTGCAGCTAGAGACATCATTCAGATATCATTATTTGCCGGCGGCGATTCTATGCACTATAAGAACGATCATAGCGGCGGTTCAGCCACTTGGTCGTTCTTTTGGGGCAGGTGGGAGGGGACATCCCCCCTCCTGCCGCCATCCGGTGCTTCTCCGGGCTCTCACGTGCCATCGGGGGCCCGGAGAAAGAATCGTCTGCCCACCAGATGGTCACCAGTCATCTCTATGACCGCTGGAGGCCCGGGCGCGATGTGATGACGTCACGCCCGGGCTCCCAGAAGTAAACAAAACTGCGAATGCGGCTAGTAAGCATGAGATCGGTGATTTTTTTTTTCACGATCTCATGCTTTCCAGCCTGGAGGAGAGATGTGGGGTCTTATTGACCCCGCCTCTCTCCTTAAAGAGGACCTGTCACAGTGATTCCTATTACAAGGGATGTTTACATTCCTTGTAATAGGAATAAAAGTGATCATAAAAAAAAGTAAAAAAAAGTGTAAAAAAAAAAAAAAAAAGTAAAATAAAAATATATTTTTTAAACCGCCCCTGTCCCTTATAGCTCGCGCTCAGAAGAGAACGCACACATAAGTCCCGCCCACGTATGTAAACGCCGTTCAAACCTCATATGTGAGGTATCGCCGCGTACGTTAGAGCGTGTGCAACAATTCTCGCACTAGACCTCCTCTGTAACTCTAAACTGGTAACCTGTAAAAAATTTCAAAGCTATGGGGATTTTTAAGTACCGAAGTTTGGCGCCATTCCATTAGTGTGCGCAATTTTAAAGCGTGACATGTTAGGTATCTATTTACTCGGCATAACATCATCTTTTATATTTTACAAAGACATTGGGCTAACTTTACTGTTTTGTTATTTTTTTTAATTCATGAAACCATTTTTTTTTTAGAAAAATTATTGCGCAAATGCCGTGCAAGATAACAAGTTGCAATGACCGCCATTTTATTCCCTAGGGTGTCTGCTAAAAAAAAATTATATAATGTTTAGGGGTTCTGAGTAATTTTCTAGCAAAAGAATGATGATTTGTACATGTAGGAGAGAAGTGGCAGAATAGGACCGGTATTGAGGTGGGTATAAAAGCCCAGTATTGAAGGGGTTAATGTTCAATTTCAGGCCAGCTTTTGCGCCCTCCTTTCTAATCCTTCCTTAAAACATAGTTACGTAGTAACATAGTTAGTCAGGTTGAAAAAAGAAACAAGTTCATCCAGTTCAACCACAAAAAAATAAACAAAATAAAAAAAAACACAGTACAGTCCCATACACCCAACGCCATACCCACAAAGTTCTACCAACATAAAAGTCAGCAGCTACAAAAAGTGTATTATTAAGTGTTATTAATCGGACGCTCACATGTCCCAAGTTCCAGCGATGCGGACGTACGAAGCTCCGCTCATCTCCCCCTCGCCGGCATCGTGACTGTGGGTGCCTGGCTGTGGTTTCACAGCCCGGCATGCACTGCGCATGTGTGAGCCGCGCTGCGCGCCATGATTGCCCGGGCATTTACTTTGGACCTGTGACATGTCCCAGATGATTGCTGAGAGGGATGGGGGAGAGGTGAACCTCCTTCCGGTGCCACGGTGCCCTGGAAGGAAGTGGGAGCTGGAACCCTCTAAAAAGAAGGTTTCTGCCCCCCCCCCCCCAAAAAAATGATATGCCAAACGTGGCATGTCAAGGGGTCACCTTCCATTAACCACTTAAGAACCACCTCCTGCACATATACGTCGGCAGAATGGCACGGCTGGGCACATGCACGTACAGGTACGTCCTGCGCTAGTACCCAGCCATGGGTTGCGGGCGCGTGCCCGTGGCGCGCTCCCGTGACCAGGGCCGGACTTACCATTGGGCCTAAATGGGACTGGGCTCAAGCCCATGGGCCCCGTCCAATAGGGGGCCCCGGGTGGCAACCCTCTAAAAAAAAAAAAAACTAAAAATTTTGGTTTTTTTAGGGGTCCCGGAGGCCCCCAGGGCCCCGGACAGCAACCCCCACTTTTTTTTATTTATTTTTTACAAACCTCCCTTTTTTATGCATTTTTTTATTTTTTATTAAAGGGCCCAGAGGTTTCTTTTTTCTTTTTATTAAAGGGCCCAGAGATCCCCCTTTTTTTATATATATATTTTTCTTTATTTTTATTTTGTAAAAGCCCCCCCCCCCTGCTTCTCAATTTGCGGCAGCCCCCCCGCTTCTCAATTTCAGGCGGCAGCACCCCCCCGGTTCTCTGCTCCAGGGGGCCCATGCCTTAAGCTGTGTAAGGGGCCCCAAAATTCCTGATGGCGGCCCTGCGCATACCTCCCAACATGCACGGATTCTGCGGGACTTTTCCACACAGACCGCTTCTTCCCGCAGTCCCGCAAAAGGGTAAATTTTCCCGCACTGCAATAGGAGGCAGCACGGAAACAGGAGGAACCGGAGCGGTGTGTGGAGGTCTGTGGCTGCTGAAGGGAAGAAAGCCAACAGCCGGGCTAATGACAGTCTGTGGCCCTGGCTGTCGGCACAGGTGAGAGGCACTCCGCCAGCTCAACTGCAAAACCTCCCCCCAGGAGGAACCCGGAGCGGTGTGGGGATGTCTGCTGAAGGGAAGAGAGCCGACACATTCCGCGCACAGATGAGAGTCTGAGAGTCACCCCCCCGCTCAACAACTTTAAGGCCCCCCGCTCAACAACTTCAATTTGCCCGCGCAACAACTTTAATGCGCACCCCCCGCTCAACAACTATGATCCCCCCTCGCTCCAGGGGGCCCCTTCAACACTCAAGCCCAGGGGCCCCCACCACCCTAAGTCCTGCCCTGCCCGTGACCCAGTCCAAAGCTGGATCGGTCCCCGGAGCTGAGGAGCTTCCCCGTTCTTCACTGTGGCGGCGTCATCGATCGTGTGATCCCTTTTATAGGGATACACAATCGACGGCGTCACACCTACAGCCACACCCCCTACAGTTGTAAACACACATTCGGTCACAAATAACCGCTTCAGCGCCCCCTTGTGGTTAACTCCCAAACTGCAATTGGCATTTTCACAATAAACAATGCATTTCAAATGCATTTTTTGCTGTGAAAATGACAATGGTCCCAAAAATGTGTCAAAATTGGCAGATGTGTCCGCCATAATGTCGCAGTCACAAAAAAACAACCGATAAACGCTTATTGCAATTTTTTTTTACCAAAAATATGTAGAAGAATACGTATCGCCCTAAACTGAGGAAAAAAAATATTTTTTTTATATCTTTTTGGGGGATATTTATTACAGCAAAAAGTAAAAAATATTGATTTTTTTTCAAAATTGTTGCTCTATTTTTGTTTATAGCGCAAAAAATAAAAAACGCAGAGGTGATCAAATACCACCAAAAGAAAGCTCTATTTGTGGGAAAAAAAGGACGCCAATTTTTTTGGAAGCCACGTCGCACGACCGCGCAATTGTTTGTTAAAGCGACACAGTGCCGAATCGCAAAACCTGGCCGGGTCTTTTAGCTGCCTAAAGGTCCGGGTCTTAAGTGCTTAAAGCGGAAGTTCAAGTTTTGGGTGGAACACTGCATTAAGAGACTCTTTAGTTCTACTTCACTTTCTGCCATTGGTGTGGTATCATCTGCATATCTCAGGTTGTTGTTTTTTCTTAATTCCAACTTGTGTGATCCACTTCAATACGGGACACTTTTACCCCCTTCTTGCCCAAGTTTCAGCTTTATACTTATATGTGCCTCCTTTATTCATCAACCATGTGAGTTGCTAAATGTTGTACCTTCATTAAATGTAACCATATTACTACACTTAGAGGCGCCTCTCTTCTATTTTATACTCCGGAGCTCCTGCTGGATTTTGTTTCTAATCCCCTTGTGGGGGCTTCCATTTGTGGATGGACATTTTATCGTTACACAACCAATCACATTGCTAGAATCTTTATACACATATACAGTGGAACCTCGGATTGCGAGTAACACGGTTAACAAGCGTTTCGCAATATGATCGCTGTATTTTGAAAAATCCTGACTAGGTTTGCGAGTGATGTCTTGCAAAACAAGCAGGATTTAGGCCAAAGCGATGTGGAGTACTGTGTTTGCCCTGAGGTGGCCGGAGCCGTTAGGAGCCGCTTGGAAAAGCTCGAAAACCTCGGAAATACTTTGTGGAGAGAAGCTCCTCTCCATTCATAAACTGAAGCAAGTTACGATGTTTCAGTTATGTGTATGGACATAGTCAGTGATCACCGACTCTGTCCATTCGGAAAAGGTAGGAGCCGGATTTCGCATCTATCTACCTCCGCTCTCCATCCTGACAAATTGAGGGGGGAGAGTGGCACGGAGGGGGAGCGGCATAGATGGGGAGAAGACGGCACGGAGGGGAGAAGACATCACAGGGGGAGAGCGGCACATACGGGGAGAAGACATCACGGGGGGAGAGCGGCACGGACAGGGAGAAGACATCACGGGGGGAGAGCGGCACGGAGGGGGAGAAGACATCACGGGGGGAGAGCGGCACGGACAGGGAGAGGACATCACAGGGGGAGAGCGGCACGGACAGGGAGAGGGCATCACGGGGGGAAAGAGCGGCATTGACGGGGAGAAGACATCACGGGGGGGGGAGAGCGGCACAGAGGGGGAGAAGACATCACGGGGGAGAGCGGCACGGACAGGGAGAGGACATCACGGGGGGAGAGCGGCACGGACGGGGAGAAGACATCACGTGGGGAGAATGGCACAGAGGAGGAGAAGACATCACGGGGGAGAGCGGCACGGACGGCACGGAGAGCGGCACGGACAGGGAGAGGACATCACGGGACTGGGAGATCGGCACATCACGGGAGAGCGACATCACGGGGGAGAGCGGCACGGACATCGGCGGCGGACATCACGGGGGGACATCACGGGGGGAGAGCACGGACGACGGGGAGAGCGGCACGGATCACGGGGGAGAGAGCACACGGCGGCACGGACGGGGAGAGGACATCACGGGGGGAGAGCGGCACGGAAGAGGGAGAAGGCATCACGGGGGAGAGCGGCAGCGGCAGGCAGGACATGGACGGATCGGCACGGACTGGAGAACGGATCACGGGGGGAGAGAGCGGCACGGACAGGGAGAGGACATCACGGGGGGGGATCGGGGGGAGAGCACGGACGGGGAGAGGACATCACGGGGGGAGAGCGGCACGGACAGGGAGAGCGGCACATCACGGGGGGAGAGCGGCACGGACATCACGGGGGGAGAGCGAGAGCGGCACGGACAGGGAGAAGACATCACGGGGGGAGAGCGGCACAGAGGGGGAGAAGACATCACAGGGGGGAGAGCGGCACGGACGGGGGGACAAGATGGCACGGAGGGGGAAAACACATCACGGGGGGAGAGCGGCACAGACGGGGGGACAAGACGGCACGGGGGGACATGACGGCACGGAGAAGACTTGTAACTCCCCCCACCACCCGATACTTGACTGCCCAGGTATCGGGTGAAGCATCGGGAAATGTTTGGTGTGGGTACCGATACGCATACTAGTATCCGTATCGGGACATCCCTATATATAATTGTACACACACACGTGTGTTTGAACTTTGGGGCGCACACCCTAACGCTATAGGCTGCGCACTCCTGCGGTCATGTGGTCCATGTTATTTGGCAGCACATTATTTTCAATGGGCGGCTTTCATACAACACGAGTTAATACTCAGCCTAACTAACATGTGTTACCAGACTGCAGAGAAGTAAATGGGCCTTGAAGCAGAGTAATCAGCCAAGTGTAATCTGCACACTGTGTTGACAATAATCCAATGTGTACCGAATCTGTTATACAAACACCACTTGAATAGTTACAATACGATACATTGTAACTCCAATGAATTATAAATACAATGTAATAGTAAACTAGGGAGTAACCGGAACACATAAAATCAACAACATTGTATAAATATCTCTCCAATTCTACACCAGCAGAAGTTACCAGCCCCAGCCTCTCAGTTCAGGCCCCGTTCAGACATTGCATTGTGGGAACGGATGTCGCAGCCAGGGCCGCCACCCGGATGGCAACCCCCCCTTTTAAATAATTTATTTTTTATAAAAAATAAAAAAAATCATTTTTTTTTAAATAAAAAATAAAACAAAGAAAATGTTTGTATTAAAGGGCGCAGAGGTCCCCAGGGCCCCTGATGGCAACCACCCCTGAATATGATGGGCACAGTGGCTGCATATGATGGACACAGAGGCTGCATATGATGGGCACAAACGCTGCAATTGATTGGGCACAGTTGGCTTCATTTGCAGGGCACAGTGGCGGCATTTGATGGGCACAGAGGCTGGATATGATGGACACAGAGGCTGCAAATGATGGGCACAGTTGGCTGCATATTATGGGTGCAGAGGCTGCAATTGATGGGCATAGTGGCTGGATTTGATAAGCACCTTGGCTGCATATGATGGGCACAGTGGCTGCATTTTATGGGCACAGAGGCTACATATGATGGGCACAGAGGCTGCAATTGATGGGGCACAGTTGTCTTTATTTTATGGGTACAGAGGCTGCAATTGATGGGGCACAGTTGGCTGCATATTATGGGAAAAGAGGCTGCAATTGATGGGGCACAGTGGCTGCATTTTATGGGCACAGTGGCTGCATATGATGGGCACAGTGGCTGCAATTGATGGGCACAGTGGCTGCATTTGATGGGCACAGTGGCTGCAATTGATGGGCACAGTGGCTGCATTTGATGGGCACAGAGGCTGCATATGATGGGCACAGAGGCTGCAATTGATGGGGCACATTTGGCTTAATTTGTTGGGCACAGTGGCTGCATTTTATGGGCACAGTTGGCTGCATTTGATGGGCACAATTGGCTGCATATGATGGGCACAGTTGGCTGCAATTGATGGGCACAGTGGCTGCATATGATGGGCACAGTGGCTGCAATTGACGGGCACAGTGGCTGCATTTGATGGGCACAGAGGCTACAACTGATGGGGCACAGTTGGCTTCATTTGCTGGGCACAGTGGCTGCATTTGATGGGCACATAGGTTGGATATGATGGACACATAGGCTGCATATGATGGGCACAACTGGCTGCATTTGATGGGGCACAGTTGGCTGCATATTATGGGCACAGAGGCTGCAATTAATGGGCACAGTGGCTGCAAATATTGGGCACAGTAAGGCTGCTATTAATGTTTTTGTTTCAGTATTTTTCCGAATTTTTCAGTTCATTTGCGTCCCCGCCCCAAATATTTTGAGCACCAGCTGCCACTGCTTCTGGGTGCAGCTCACACCCCCACCCCCTTATACTTACCTGAGCGACCCAGCGATGTTCATGAAAGCAACGGCTTTTTTGCGTCTCTCTGTCTCCTCATTGGCTAAGTATAGCATGTTTTTCGTCTTTTATTTGCAAACTGGTGGCTGGGTGGGGGGGCATGATGGGATTTGTAGTTCAGAGTTTAGTGTGCATTTGTAACGCACTGTGCTTAAGTGCGACTCTCCATCGAGGCCGGTGAGCGTCCCCCATACTGTGATCACCACTGACGCAGGTTAATCAGTGATCACAGGAAGTCAGGAGTGGGGGAGGGGAGACATCTAATCACTTTGTATTACCTATTCTGCTAATTTTCCATCCATGACTGCTGCCTCTAGTACAGAAGAAAAGAAAATATTTCCTACTATGATTGCAACCCCGCCTCACCGCCACACCACCACAGAAAAGGACGCCGGTGAAATCAGCAAATCAATGGAAGTAGTTCCAAAGTTTCCAACACGTGAAAATAATTAGGGGGAACACCTCCTGAACGCGGCGTGCTTCTCCTGTCGCTTTTCGAATACGTGCGTCAAAAAAATGGGTGTCGCTCTTGCAGGTCCCGTGATACTGCGCAAAAATCATTTTTAGAGCACATAGATGCAGCACAAATTCTTACTCATGTATAAAACTTTATTAGGTACACCTTCCTAATGCACACTCAGTGGCCAGTCCACTTTATTAGGTACACAGGGCTGTCTTAATGAGAGGGCACACCTGGTCACTGCCCAGGGGCCCCAGGTGCATATGGGGGCCCCTGCACTTTCCCCAAGCAGCTGATCCTTGAGCTCACGCTGCCCCGAAATTGGGTGCCCCATGATGGCGCTGAGAGTGATTGATACACAGTCTGCCTCCTACCTACTTGATGTCTGTTTACCTGCACTGTCATCATTGTAGGGGCCCCAGAGCATTACTTTGCCCAGGGGCCCATGATGCTATTAAGACGGCCCTGCTTGCTAGTACCGGGTTGAACCCCCTTTTGCCTTCATTCTTGGCAGAAAAGATACAACAAGGTGTTGGAAACGTTCCTCAGAGATTTTCCTCCATAGTGACATGATGACATCACACAGTTGCTGCAGATTTGGCGACTGCACATCCATGATGCCAATCTCACCACATCCCAAAGGATCTCTATAGGATGAGATGTGGTGACTGTGGAGGCCATTGGAGTCCAGTGACCTCATTGTCCAGTGGTGAGATGATTGAATTCCAGTGACCTCATTGTCCAGTGGTGAGATGATTGGATCTTTGTGACATGGTGACATTATCCTGCTGGAAGGAGCCATCAGAAGATGGGGACACTAGTCATAAAGGGATGGACATGGTCACCAATAATACTGGGCCGTAGGGTTTAAATGATGCTCAATTGGTACTAAGGGGTCCAAAGTGTGGCAAGAAAGTATCCTCCCCCCACACCATTACACCCCCACCACTAGCCTGAACCGGTGATACAAGGCAGGATGGATCCAGGCGCCAAATTCTGACCCCTCCATCTGAATGTCGCAGCTGAAATCCAGACTCATCAGACCAATCTTCTGTTGTCCAATTTTGGTGATCCTGTGCCAATTGTAGCCTCAGCTTCCGGTTCTTAGCTGACAGTAGTGGCACCCGGTGTGATCTTCTGTTGCTGTAGCCCAGCTGCTTCAAGGTTCAATGTATTGTGCATTTAGAGATGGTATTCTGCATACCTTGGGTGTAGCGAGTGGTTATTTGAGTTACTGTTGTCTTTTTATCACCTGAAACCAGTCTGCCCATTCTCCTCTAACATCAACAAGGCATTTTCCTCCACACAACTGCCGCTCACTGGATATTTTCTCTTTTTCCCACCATTCTCTGTAAGCCCCGAGAGATGATTGTGCATGAAAATCCCGGAAATAATCAGACCACCCCGTCTGGCACCAACAACCATGCCAAGTCCAAAGTTGTCTTCACCACATCCAAATACCTAAATGCTTTGAGTTGCTGCCATGTGATTGGCTGGTTAACAATTTGTGTTGCCAAGCAATTGAACAGGTGTACCTAATAAAGTGGTGGTGAGTGTAGCATGTTGCAGTGATGTTTATAATGGAACCTCAATGGACAAGTGTGGTAGGTGCAATACAATGAACAATGCTACATGCAATATGCTGGTATGATAATTTTCAGAGTGGGAAAAATGATGAAGCAAATGTTTTGTCGTCTTGTGACCCCCCCATGTCAATAATCCTTGGAAGCCAACTGATATAGATACTGATAGATTTAGCATTAGGAATGGGGATGAGACAGATTTTCATTCCCAACAGATGCACAAGTGGTCAGGGTCAGGTTTCATTCAGTTCCAATGTTATTTTTCATTCAGTTCCAATGTTATTTTAGAACAGCAGAGGGAGGAATTTATTAATGTAGCCAAAATCTTATACTATAACCAGGGGTGGACTGACAACTCATGGGGCCCCCGGGCAATAGAAGATTATGGGGCCCCCAGGCTTACAGATGGCCACCACACCAGGAGGCAATGCAGAGGCAGGGAAGCTAAAATCTCAGGATTTTCACATCAAAAGCATGTCAGTTTCGGACATATCAGGGACAGATGTAAAAAAACACAGATTTTTACATACTGTCCCTGGTTTTATTGAGCCTGGCAACCCTGATGGGGCCCCCTAGTAGCATGGGGCCCTCGGGCAGTGCCCGAGTGACTCAATGGTCAGTCCGCCCCTGACTATAACTCAGGGCTTGACGAAATCCGGGCGCCAGGTCGCAATTGCGACTAGAATTAGCGACCTGGCGCCTGGAGAAGGAAGCAAAGGCCTGCAGAAGGACGCAAAGCCACGGCTTCAATTACCGGCCGGCATGGTCCGACACGATCACGCGGCGGAGGAGGTGGGGGCACATGGAGACACAGGATACCCCATGGCCAGGGTTGTCTCCATGCACCCCCACCTCTGCCGCCACGCGATCTCGTTGGGCCACGCCGGCCGGTAATTGAGGCCGCGGCTTTGCGACCTTCTGCAGGCCTATGCTTCCTTCTGTGAACTGGCGCCATCTTGTGGTGCCCGTTGGCATGACAAGACTAATGGAACTTCCCCTGTGTTATCACTGCCATCTCCTTCCCTCTAATTAGAACCCCCAAACATTATATATATTTTTTACACCCTAGAGAATAAAATGGCAGTCGTTGCAATACTTTCTGTCACACCGTATTTGCGCAGCGGTCTTACAAGCGCACTTTTTTGGGAAGAAAAATAAGACAACAGTAAAGTTAGCCCAATTTTTTTATATTGTGAAAGATAATGTTGCGCCAAGTAAATTGATACCCAACATGTCACGCTTCAACATTGCGTCCGCTCGTGGAATGGCGACAAACTTTTACCCTTTAAAACCCTTTTAAAATTCTACAGGTTGCATGTTTTGAGTTATAGAGGAGGTCTAGCGCTAGATTTATCTCTCTCGCTCTACCAATCGGGGCGATACCTAACATGTGTGGTTTGAACACCGCTTTCATATGTCGGCGCTAGTCGCGTATGTGTTCGCTTCTGCTTGCAAGCTCTTCGGGACGGGGCGCGTTTCTGGCTCCTAACTTTTTTTAGCTGGCTCCTAGATTCCAAGCAAATTTGTCAAACCATGATATAACTATCTCATAATCTCTCTAAATGTTCCTGCCTTGCCACGGCTCTGCACCAAAATTGATAAATGTCCCCTGGAGAGCAGAGATGAATTAACCACTTCCCGCCAAAGTTCATCATATGACGTCCTTCAATTTGTGCAGGGATATGATGGGTGCAGCTACAGGCATCATCCAGATACCGTCTTTTTCAGCCGGTGATTCCCTACACCATAAGAATGATCATAGCAGCTGTTCCACTGCTTGATCATTCTTACGGGCGGCGAGAGGGGACGTCCCCCCCTCCCGCCACGGAGTATCTTTGATAGTTCGGAAGCCGGCCACTACATATGATGTCACGCCCGGCCTCTTCATTCAAACAAATGGAGCCGCCTCGACTGGGAAGCCTTGATAATTTTATTTTTCAGGCTTCCCAGCCTAGAGGTGAGATGTGGGGTGTTATTGACGACCCCCCACCATATCTCACTGTAAAGAGGACCTGTCATGCTATATTCCTAATACAAGAGATGTTTACATTCCTTGTAATAGGAATAAAAGAATATCATTTTTTTTCTTAAAGTGTCAAACGAAAAAAAGAAAAGTAAAATTAACAATAAAAATAAATAAAATAAAATGTAAAGCGTCCCTGTCCCTGTGTACTTGCACGCAGAAGCGAAGGCATACATAAGTCCCGCCCACATATGAAAACAGTGGGGAGTGTTTGTGCTGGAAAGGGGCGTGTAATAAGATTTGTGTTGGAGAAGATTAGGTGGAGAGGATTTGTGCTATAAGAGGGGGAGAGGGTTTGTGTTTGGAGGGGCGATTTCAGGGAGGGAATTTGTGCTTGGAGGAGGCAATGGGGGCTGTAAGAGGATTTGTGATAGAGGACCTATTGCAGAGGAGGCTCTAGGCTTTGTGAGGCCTTAGGCAAAACTTGACATGGGGGCCCACTCACACCCATGATGGGAAAAATTATTTAAGGACAATAGCCTCTTCCCCACAACCCTGGCCAGTGGTTGTGGGGGTCTGTGGGCAGGGGGCTTATCGGAATCTGAAAGCCCCCTTTAACAAGGCGGCCCCCAGATCTTGCCCTTTAATAACTAAGGGCCGAGGGCACCCGGTGATGTCACCTGGTGAACCCGCCCTCTTGTGACGACTCTGACTGAGGGCATGCTGGGTCATTGACGTCACAAGGGGTGGTGTCACGGATATTCACTGGTTGTTAGGGACGCTGGCGGCCCCGCTCATGAGTCAGGGTTTAAAAACGCTGCCTGAGCACAGCAGCGTTAAGGTCCCCTGTCCCTCAAAACTGTGGTAATGCATTGGGGAAATTAGGTGGCCGTGAGGCCCCTGTGAGGTGCGAGGCCTTAGGCGACCGCCTAATTTGCCTAATTAAAGAGCTGCCTCTGACGTATTGGACAGAGCAAAGCTAATTGGGTTTCTAGATGAGAGATTCCCTTTGTCAGTCCATGGGTGATGGTTCTACACTTTTGACCTTCGCTTTTTTTAAAAAGCCAATAGAACAGCATTCGTATTTCTGCATACACACTCTGAGTGTATTCCAGTAATCATTACAGAAGGCTCAGTTGGGCGTTTGTCGGCACTCATAGTCCTTCGCTTTAATTTCCCGTGTGCTTTGGTGACTTGGCTCCTGGGATTTGCCCAGACTCGTGTTTTTACTGATCAGGTTTTATCCCGTGTAGAGCGCCATTCATTCATCATCACGGTCCTATCACATGATCTAGGCGGGAAGCCGTGAGATGGGAATGTGAGGGATGGAATGCATGTTCTATACATTTTCTTCTATCATAGGGGGGTGGGGGGTACATTATTACACATGTAGGCTCCTTCACGTGGTGCGCTCTCCTGCACTCATCAGTTCAATAACCCCTCGCAGTTCATTGTGGGGAGCAGCTGCATGGTGATTGGTGGAGAGTCTAGGGCCTGACTTCTAAATAGGTAATAATTAATACAGTATTCATTCTTTAGGAGTAAAACAACCAGCCTCGGGCCCCGGGTAATATGGAACTGAATGACCTCTTTTACCGTCACCCAAAGTGTATATATTAAAGGCTGTTATACAGTTATGGAGAGTCGGTAAGCAAAGCTGATTGGGTTACAAGACTATTCATTAGTGGTGTGGCCAGTGGCGGCTGGCGCTCCAAATTTTTTGGGGGGCGCAAACAAACGAAAAAAAAAAACCATCAATTGCAGCCTCTCTGTGCCCATCAATTGTCACCACTGTGCCATAAAACGCAGCCACTGTGCCATTAAACGCAGCCACTGTGTCATCAATTGTTGCCACTATGCCATCAAATGCAGCCCCTGTGCCATCAATTGTCACCACTGTGCCATTAAACGTCGCCACTGTGACATTAAACGTCGCCACTGTGCCATCAATTGTCATCACTGTGCCATCAATTGTCACAACTGTGCCATCAAACGCAGCCACTGTGCCATCAATTGTCACCACTGTGCCATCAAACGTCGCCACTGTGCCATCAATTGTCACCACTGTGCCATGAATTGTCACAACTGTGCCATCAAACGCAGCCACTGTGCCATCAATTGTCACCACTGTGCCATTAAACGTTCTCCACTGTGCCATTAAACGTCGCCACTGTGCCATCAATTGTCACCACTGTGCCATCAATTGTTACAACTTTGCCATCAAACGCAGCCACTGAGCCATCAAACGCAACCACTGTGCCATCAATTGTCACCACTGTGCCATCAAACGTCGCCACTGTGCCATCAAACGTCAGCACTGTGCCATCAACTGTCACCACTGTGCCATCAATTGTCGCCACTGTGCCATCAAACGCAGCCACTGTGCCATTAATTGTCACCACTGTGCCATCAAACGCAGCTACTGTGCCATCAAAAGACAGCCACTGTGCCATCAATTGTCACCACTGTGCCATCAATTGTCACCACTGTGCCATCAATTGTCACAACTGTGCCATTAAACGCAGCCACTGTGCCATCAATTGTCTCCACTGTGCCATCAAACGTCGCCACTGTGCCATCAATTGTCACCACTGTGCCATCAAACGCAGCCACTGTGCCATTAAACGCAGCCACTGTGCCATCAATTGTCGCCACTGTGCCATCAAACGTAGCCACTGTGCCATCAATTGTCACCACTGTACCCATCAATTGCCTCCAATTTGCCCTGTAAAATGCTGCCAGATTGCCCCAAAATACCGCCAGATTGACCCCCCGCCCGGCACTTACCTTTTCACGGGTCAGCCATTCTCCTCCACGATCCCTCGATGTCTTCTCCCGCCCTCGATGTCGCTTCAGCCAATCAGGTGACCGGTAACCAGACTCGGCTGTGATAGACACTTCCAAAACACACCCACCGCTGTTATTCAGATGGCCGGTGATCTGCCAGTCTGGTTCCATCTATCTGTTTTGTTCCAGCTGAGCACGCCCATCCGACGGAAACTGCCGAGCGCGTGTGTTAGCTGCCAGATGCGTTCGCTCCTGATCGTTCGGATGGTAGGTAATGCACGCTGCCGCTCGGCAGAAAGGGGAGGAATGTATTTTTTTTATTTTTATTGCTAACTAATCTGTTAAACAGCCGCCGTGGCCGAGAGCATAGACAGCTGACGATCGGCTGTTGAGTTCGGCTATTTCCGTAGACTATCACTGCGCATGCGCAGTTGGTAACTGCTCATGCGCAGTTAGTTCTGGAACAAATCTCATAGTGGAACAAGGCTGACAAGTCACCGGCGCTCAACAGGGGGCCGGACACCTGAATAGTGGGCAGCAGCGGCAACAATACATAGATTCATGCAATGCATAAATCTATGTTTTGTTGAGCGACGGGTGCAGGAGAGAGGGAGCGGCGTTCTTGCTCCCACTATGGACGCACCGCCACTGGGTGTGACCGAAAGTCCTACATATAGGGACCATCAGACAAATATAGAAAGCAACAAATAGAATTCCCTCTGCCAATTATGAGCTGATCACCACTGATCACTAATGTAAGGGGCATTCTTCTCACTGATCACTAATGTAAGGGACATTCTTTTCACTGATCACCAATGTAAGGGACATTCTTCTCACTGATCACCAATGTAAGGAACATTCTTCTTACTGATCACCAATGTAAGGGACATTCTTCTCACTGATCACCAATGTAAGGGACATTCTTCCCACTGATCACCAATGTAAGGGACATTCTTCCCACTGATCACCAATGTAAGGGACATTCTTCTCACTGATCACCAATGTAAGGGACATTCTTCTCACTGATCACCAATGTAAGGGACATTCTTCCCACTGATCACCAATGTAAGGGACATTCTTCCCACTGATCACCAATGTAAGGGACATTCTTCCCACTGATCACCAATGTAAGGAACATTCTTCTCACTGATCACCAATGTAAGGGACATTCTTCTCACTGATCACCAATGTAAGGGACATTCTTCCCACTGATCACCAATGTAAGGGACATTCTTCTCACTGATCACCAATGTAAGGGACATTCTTCTCACTGATCACCAAAGTAAGGAACATTCTTCTCACTGATCACCAATGTAAGGGACATTCTTCTCACTGATCACCAATGTAAGGAACATTCTTCCCACTGATCACCAATGTAAGGGACATTCTTCTCACTGATCACCAAAGTAAGGAACATTCTTCTCACTGATCACCAATGTAAGGAGCATTCTTCCCACTGATCACCAATGTAAGGGACATTCTTCTCACTGATCACCAATGTAAGGGACATTCTTCCCACTGATCACCAATGTAAGGGACATTCTTCTCACTGATCACCAATGTAAGGGACATTCTTCTCACTGATCACCAATGTAAGGGACATTCTTCTCACTGATCACCAATGTAAGGGACATTCTTCTCACTGATCACCAATGTAAGGAACATTCTTCTCACTGATCACCAATGTAAGGGACATTCTTCCCACTGATCACCAATGTAAGGGACATTCTTCTCACTGATCACCAATGTAAGGGACATTCTTCTCACTGATCACCAATGTAAGGGACATTCTTCTTACTGATCACCAATGTAAGGGACATTCTTCTCACTGATCACCAATGTAAGGGACATTCTTCTCACTGATCACCAATGTAAGGGACATTCTTCTCACTGATCACCAATGTAAGGGAAATTCTTCTCACTGATCACCAATGTAAGGGACATTCTTCTCACTGATCACCAATGTAAGGGACATTCTTCTCACTGATCACCAATGTAAGGGACATTCTTCTCACTGATCACCAATGTAAGGGACATTCTTCCACTGATCACCAATGTAAGGGACATTCTTCCACTGATCACCAATGTAAGGGACATTCTTCTCACTGATCACCAATGTAAGGGACATTCTTCTCACTGATCACCAATGTAAGGGACATTCTTCTCACTGATCACCAATGTAAGGACATTCTTCTCACTGATCACCAATGTAAGGGACATTCTTCTGATCACCAATGTAAGGGACATTCTTCTCACTGATCACCAATGTAAGGGACATTCTTCTCACTGATCACCAATGTAAGGGACATTCTTCCCACTGATCACCAATGTAAGGAACATTCTTCCACTGATCACCAATGTAAGGGACATTCTTCCCACTGATCACCAATGTAAGGGACATTCTTCTCACTGATCACCAATGTAAGGGACATTCTTCCCACTGATCACCAATGTAAGGAACATTCTTCTCACTGATCACCAATGTAAGGGACATTCTTCTCACTGATCACCAATGTAAGGGACATTCTTCTCACTGATCACCAATGTAAGGACATTCTTCCACTGATCACCAATGTAAGGGACATTCTTCTCACTGATCACCAATGTAAGGGAACATTCTTCTCACTGATCACCAATGTAAGGGACATTCTTCTCACTGATCACCAATGTAAGGGACATTCTTCTCACTGATCACCAATGTAAGGAACATTCTTCTCACTGATCACCAATGTAAGGGACATTCTTTTCACTGATCACCAATGTAAGGGACATTCTTCTCACTGATCACCAATGTAAGGAACATTCTTCTCACTGATCACCAATGTAAGGGACATTCTTCTCACTGATCACCAATGCAAGGAACATTCTTTTCACTGATCACCAATGTAAGGAACATTCTTCTCACTGATCACCAATGTAAGGAACATTCTTCTCTGACCCTATAGCATGCTGAGACTTGTAGTCCATCTACATATGGGGGGGGAGGGGAGGGGGTGTTCCTGGCCCGGTAGCAGCTGGCGAGAGATTAGAGTAACACAGCGGAATAGAAATGTGTTTACATGCTGAGCAGAGCAATGTTTGTTCTGTCAGACATAATAGATGCGGCACAATAATGGTTTGAGCTGGAGGTGTCAGCTAGGAATACATTCACTTGGGGTCAGGTCACCTCATTACATTACATTCCGTTCTCAGGTTAATGGCACACCTGCCAGCAGAGGACCATTTAACTCCATATTGACTGCCAGGCAGAATCCTTGGATTCTCACCCTGCATGGAACCTTGCCCAATGCCAACTACTACTACCAGCATTATTGATCTCCTCTTCTGAAAATGCCAGTTGTCCTGCTATCATTCCATTTCCTGATAAGACATTGACAACCGAAACTGTCACGTTCTACACCAGGGGTCTCCAAACTTTCTATACAAAGGGCCACTTTACTGTCTCTCAGGCTTTAGGGGGCCAGACCATGGCCAGTGGGAGTTGAAATTGCCCCATCATCAGTTTTATGGTAGAAATAGTGCCTCTTTTTTTGTATTAACCACTTCATTTGACTTGATTTGGCTGGCCAAAGACCAGAGCACATTTTGCGATTCGGCACTGCGTTGCTTTAACTGACAATTCCGCGATCGTGCGACGTGGCTCCCAAACAAAACTGACGTCCTTTTTTCAGGGAGGTTTTTAGTCCAGAGACGTATCCGCAATGTGTGAAGTGTGTGTGCCGGGTACAAGGGCCCCAAGACCCCACTGACTGCACACATTGAGGATTGGGGATAGCAAGGGGCTGTTTGTGCTCTCTGTGAACATTGGGGCTCTAATACGAACTTAGAGACTCTAATGCAAACTCAGGGCTTTGATATGAATGTGGGGGGCTCTGATATGATTGTAGCAGCTTTAATGTGATTGCAAGGGACTCTGACTTGAAAATTGGGGCTCTGATGTTTATTGGGGGATTCTGATGTGAATATTTGGGCTCTGATGTGGTTGTGGGGGATTCTGGTGTGATCACGGGAGCTTGAATATGAACTGGGGGAATCTAATGGGAAATGGCGGGCTCTGATGTGAATGTAGAGGCTCATATGTGAACTGGATGGCTCTGATGTCAACGTGGGAGCTTTGATGTGAACATTATGGCTCTGATGTAAACTGGGGGGCTCTGATGTGAACATGGGTCCTTTAATGTGAATGTGGGAGCTCTGATTCAAACTGGGGCACTGTGATGTAAACAGGGGAGCTCTGAGTTGAACGTGGGGGCTCTGATGTGAACTGGGGGACTTTGATGTGGATGTGGGGGCATTCATATGAATGTGGGGGCTCTGATGTGAGCTGGGGGACTCTGATGTGAATGTGGGGGCTCTGGTGTGAGCTGGGGGACTCTGATGTGAATGTGGGAGCCTACATATGAATGTGGGGGCCCTGATGTAAACATGGGGCCTCTAATCTGAACTGGGAACTCTGATATGAGTGTGGGAGCTCTGATATGAACTGGGGGGTCTCTAACATGAATTTGGGGGTATTCATATTAATGTGGGGGCTTTGATGTGAACTGGGAGACTCTGATGTGAATGCGGGGTCTCTAATGTCATTGTAGGGGCTCTGATGTGATCACGAGGGCTCTGATGAGATCATTGGGGGCTCTGATGAGAACGTGGGGGCTCTGATGTAAACATGGGGGCTCTGATGAGAACTGTGGGACTCTGATGTATACTGGGGGGCTCTGAGGTGAATGTGGGGACTCTGATGTGAAAGTGAGGGCTCTTATGTGAATGTGGGGGCTCTAACATGAATGTGGGGGCACTAATGGGAATATGGGGTCTCTGATGTGTACTGGAGGACTCTAATGTGAATGTGGGGGGTCTAATGTGAACATGGGGACTCTGATATTAACTGGGGGCTCTGATGTGAACTGGGGGGCTCTGATGTGAATGCGGGGGGCTCTGATGTGAACTGGGGAACTCTGATGTGAATGTGGGGGCTCTGATGTGAACTGGGGGGCTCTGATGTGAATGTGGGGGCTCTGATGTGAACTTGGGGTCTCTCATGTGAATTTGGGGGCTCTGATATTAACTAGGGGCTCTGATGTGAACTGGGGGGCTCTGATGTGAATGCGGGGGCTCTGATGTGAACTGGGGAACTCTGATGTGAACTGTGGGACTCTGATGTATACTGGGGGGCTCTGAGGTGAATGTGGGGACTCTGATGTGAACGTGAGGGCTTTGATGTGAATGTGAGGGCTTTGATGTGAATGTTGCGGCTCTGATGTGATCAAGGTGGCTCTGATGAGAACTGAGAAAATCTGATGTGTACTGGGGGGGCTCCGACCTAAATGTGGGGGCTCTAACGTGAATGTGGGGGGGTCTAATGTAAATGTGGGGGGTCTAATTTGAATATAGGGGCTCTGACATAAATGTGAGGACTCCAATGTGAATGTGGGGGGTCTAATGTGAATGTGGGGGGGTCTAATGTGAACATGGGGACTCTGATATGAACTAGGGGCTCTGATATGAACACGTTTTAACATTTGTGCATTTATTACACTGCTGTGGGCCATACTTTTTTCTTATGTTTTTTCTCCTGCAGAATCCTCCGCTCCCCCCACATCAAAGGGAGCCGAGCTTCTTTCATGATTCTATTTACAAACCTAATAATCCCGTTATATATCGATCCTCATCCCGCTGGAGGAAACCGGGGACTGCGCCAAGCAGTGAAAGCCTCCGCCTCTTACTAAACAATTTGTTTAAATGGCGCAGACTATTTCCTGACCATCCCTGTGAGACGGCCGTGAGTTGCCCTTACAGCAAAATCTGAAAATGTATTTAAAATAAAAAAAAAGAGATTGCACTGCAGTTTGCGGAAAATGTATTCAATTTGCAACATTTGTTAAGAAAATAATAAAGAGACCCCGTCACCCCGACACCAACTTATATATATTTCAGGTAAAAAACCCAGAGAATCAAATATTTTCAATGCTTCCTTGCAGAGTTTTTCCATAAAAAAATATTTATATATACAGGTGGAACTCGAAAAATTTAAATATCGTTCAAAAGTTCATTTATTTCACTAATGCAACTTTAAAAGGTGAAACTAATATATGAGAGAGACTCATTACATCAGGCATGTCCAAAGTCCGGCCCGTGGGCCAATCGCGGCCCGCGTTCTGGGTTTGGACGGGGCCCGCCTGGTCATTTTGAAATGTATATCTTTTGTGGCTCCCAACGAATCCCCGAGTGCCGGGGGCCACAAAAGGTGTACATGCTGACTGAACTTGGAGGACACAGGGAGGGGGCGGGATGAGTACTGTATAGGAGTACAGTAAAACCTCGGATTGCGAGTATAATTCCTTCCAGAAACATGCTTGTAATCCAAAGCACTTGTATATCAAAGCATTTTTTTTACACGGTATAAAAGAGAAAAGAGGCGCCTCTCTTCTGTCTGTTGTGACATGACGCTACTCTTATATCAAGACATTGCTTGTATATCAAGACAAAACTTAGTAAAAAAATTTGCTTGTCTTGCAAAACGCTCTCAAACCAAGTTACTCTCAAACCAAGGTTTTACTGGGGTTTTTTTTCTGTTTACACAGCGACCTCTGTAAAAGGAAGTCCCGTCTCCTGCGCTGCCATTGGACAACTGTTCTGTCCATCATAGGAGGCGGGGCTTTCTATTAAAGAGGCCGCCGATAAAACAGGAGTTTCTCCTGTATGTTGGTCGGCGCTCGTCCCGCCCCCTCCCTGTCTCCTCCAAGGCTGCAGATGTGCGTGAATCAGGCTGCACTGATGGCAATGGTGAGTCTGCATTCTGGGCAAGGGGGTACTGCATTCTGGGCAGGGGGGGTCTGCATTCTGGGCAAGGGGGTGCTGCATTCAGGGTAAGGGGGGTGTTGCATTCAGGGCAAAGGGGGTGTGGCATACAAGACAAGGTGGGGGGGTTGCATTCAAGACAAAGGGGGTGCTGCATTCAAGACAAGGGGGGCTGCATTCAAGACAAGGGGGGTGCTGCATTTAAGACAGGGGGTGCTGCATTCAAGACAAGGGGGTGCTGCATTCAGGACAAGGCGGGTGCTGTATTCTGGACAAGGTGGGTGCTGCATCCAGGACAAGGAGGTGCTGCATTCAAGACAAGGGGGTTCTGCATTCTGGGCAAGGGGGCGCTGCATTCTGGGCAAGGGGGTGCTGCATTCTGGGAAAGGAGGATGATGCATTCAGGGCCTTAAAAATAAGGCTGACAGGTCCTCTTTATGAACGGATCAGGGGTTGAAAATCTCTTTACGTTTAAAAGCAAAAAATCAAAGAAAAAAATTGATCTTTTGTTTAAAAAAAAAAAGTCTTGTTTACTTCCACCCTGGATCATGACGTAGCTCCAGTCCTTAATGGACTTGAATGCTGAGGGACAGTGCTGAAGGGAATTCAATTCTGAGGGACAGTGCAGAAGAGACTTCAATTCTAAGGCCACGTACACACGAGACCAGTTTCAGCGGACATGTTTGATCGTGTGTACGGCCTATCGGACCGTTTTCCAGCGGACCAAAGTTTCAAAACATGCTTTGAAACCTGTCCGCTGGAAACCTCGGACAGGTTCGATGGTTAGTACACAAAATCATCGGACCAAAATCCCGCGCATGCTCAGAATCAAGTCGACGCATGCTTGGAAGCATTGAACTTTGTTTTTTCATCACGTCGTTGTGTTCTACGTCACCGCGTTCTGGTCCCAGGGGATTTTGGTCCGATGGTGTGTACACACATCACACCAACAGACCACTTCAGCGTGGTCCGATGAAAACGGTCCGTCGGACATGTTTCATCGGACATGTCTGATCGTGTGTACGCGGCCTAAGGGACAGTGCTCAAGGGACTTCAATGCTGAGGGACAGTGCCAAAGGGTCTTCAATGCTGAGGGACAGTGCGAAAGGGTCTTCAATGCTGAGGGACAGTGCTCAAGGGACTTCAGTGCTAAGGGACAGAGCCGAAGGCACTTTATTTCTGAGGGACAGTGCTCAAAGGACTTCAGTGCTAAGGGACACCTTCAGTTCTATCAGTGCAGGCTTCAGAGAGGACTGAGGGTATAGTGGGGTTGGAGATCCCAGCTGATGAGGAGTAAGGAGAGGTCCGCTTTGTTCTTTGGTGTGGGTCTTTGAGGTACGCTTGCCAACGAACTGCATGGCAGGTCGACATATGTCTGGTCAAGCATGTGGTGCCCAAGCGAGTGATGTTTTGGAGACGTGAGATACGATTGCGACATATGTTGCAAATAGCAGCGGTGCGATCTGATGCACTTGTCTCAAAAAAGAGCCACACCAAAGAACTTTTGGAATAACCGGAGAGACAGCAGCGCCCTGCACATGCGGAGCTCTGCCTTGTGATGCAGTCGGTGTACTGCCCTTAACCTGGCCCCTGGAGGGCATCCTGCCTTGTTGGAGATGTGCCTCCTCCTCCTCCTCTCCTATCAGGCACCCACGTGGAGTCAGTGACCTCATCATCCCCTCCCTTCTCATCACTGTAGAAAACCTGGCAGTATGCTGCAGCTGGGAAATCATGACTGCCAGATTGCTGTCCTTATTGGGCACCCCCTCTCTCTGGGCTCACATTACTGCCTTCCTTTAGGTGGGTACCATCATCAGAGCCTTCAAATCCTCCTGCAGCATGTACCCAACACTGTGGTCAAACAGTTCGGGGGACTCCTCGGGAGGACATGGTGGGGCTAGGGAAGGAGTGACTGATGCCATTGAGCAGAGGGAAGAGGCCGCGTTGGCAGCTGCTTTGCCAGACAAAGTACCCTGAGCCTGGGTGAGAGAGGATGAGGAGGATGAGGACGGCTTGGTCATCCACTTTACCAAGTGTTCGGCATGTTGCGGCTCAACACGGCCAGCTGCCGAAAAAAAAGGACTAGCGTGTCCCACGGCCACGTGCTGATGAGGATTCACCGTGTCCACGACCAGCACTGTTGCATCTAAATGCAGAGCCTGCTTGCCCTCTTTTTTTGGCTTGTGACTCTCTGCCTCACCTTGTTGTCCTTCCAGACATACTAATGGCCTGCAGGGAGATGTAGCTGCACAAATACTGACAATACTTGCAGATCCCTGCCTGTGGTATAAGTATGAGAACACCAGCAATTGTATTCACATAGCTTTAGGTGCACACTGTGCAAAGGACAATTAAACTGAATGCTGTATGTCCCTGCCTGTATTTGTATGAGAACACCAGCAATTGTATTCAGGTAAGCTTTAGGTGCACACTGTGCAAATAACACTAAGGAGAAGCATACAGGAACGGATCTAGCTAAACTCAATACAGTGTATAAATATATATATATACAACACCTGGGATGTATATATATCCTCTACATACTGTAACTGTAACTGACTCGCCTGCCTGCTCTAACTCATTTGAAATGACACTGTCTCTCTCTCTCTCTCTCTGTCTATCTTTAACCACCGCTGCAGCACACTACACAAGGGCGCCACACAGGTGGTCTTATATAGTGTGGGGCATGTACTAAATCCCCTGAGGCATAATTGGCCAAAGCAACCCTGGCTTTGGCCAATTACGGCTCTCTGTACAGGATGCGTTGTGATTGGCCAAGCATGCAGGTCATAGTGCATGTGTGGCCAATCATTAGCCAGCAATGCACGTGAATTATGGGCCGTGACGCGCCACTCGAAATTGGCGCGCACGACCCATAACGTTCGCAATTCGACAAACGGTCGAACACACGATGTTCGAGTCGAACACGGGTTCTACTCGAACACGGAGCTCATCCATAGTGCTGAGGGACAGTGCTCAGGGGACTTCAGTGCTAAGGGACAGTGCCAAAGGGACTTCAATGCTGAGGGACAGTGTTCAAGGGACTTTAATGCTGAGGGACAGTGTCAAATGGACTTCAATGCTAAGGGACAGTGCTCAAGAGACTTCAATGCGGAGGGACAGAGCCGAAGGGACTTCAATGCTTAGGGACCGTGCCGAAGGGACTTCAATGCTTAGGGACCGTGCCGAAGGGACTTCAATACTGAGGGACAGTGCTCAAGTGACTTCAATGCTGAGGAACAGCGCTGAAGTGACTTCAATACTAAGGGACAGTGCCAAAGGGACTTCAATGCTGAGGGACAGTGCTCAAGGGACTTCAATGCTGAGGGACAGTGCCAAATGGACTTCAATGCTAAGGGACAGTGCTCAAGAGACTTCAATGCGGAGGGACAGTGCCGAAGGGACTTCAATGCTTAAGGACCGTGCCGAAGGGACTTCAATACTGAGGGACAGTGCTCAAGTGACTTCAATGCTGAGGGACAGTGCCAAATGGACTTCAATGCTAAGGGACAGTGCCGAGGGGACTTCAATTCTTAGGGACAGTGCTGAAGGGACTTCAATACTGAGGGACAGTGCCGAAGGGACTTCAATGCTTAGGGGCCGTGCCAAAGGGACTTCAATACTGAGGGACAGTGCTCAAGAGACTTCAATGCTAAGGGACAGTGCTCAAGAGACTTCAATGCTAAGGGACAGTGCTCAAGAGACTTCAATGCGGAGGGACAGTGCCGAAGGGACTTCAATGCTTAGGGACCGTGTTTAAGGGACTTCAATGCTGAGGGACAGTGCTCAATGGACTTCAATGCTGAGGGACAGTGCTCAATGGACTTCAATGCTGAGGGACAGTGCTCAAGGCACTTCAATGCTGAGGGACAGTGCCAAATGGACTTCAATGCTAAGGGACAATGCTCAAGAGACTTCAATGCTAAGGGAGAGTGCCGAAGGGACTTCAATGCTAAGGGACAGTGCCAAATGGACTTCAATGCTGAGGGACAGTGCAGACTATAGTAGAGGTGTCTGTAGGTCACCTGGACCTCTATGATCTTGGCTCCTACAGAAAATTGGTTGAAATTGGTAGAAAAATGTCCATGCATTTGGTCAGTTTTAGCCATAATTAAGCCATCTTGAAAAAAAATATACTGTTAATTGAAGAATTTTCTGCAAACTCATCCTTGCAACAGACTGGCGTCACCCGGAAAAAAAACTATTTGTGGAATTTTTGGGGACTTTTTTTGAAACAGTCTATATTCTCTTACATCCACCTTGATGCCATAAAAAAAATCAAAGATGGCACCCATTACCCATGTAGTCATACAACTTAATTTTTTTCAGTTTATTTCGCTCCATTAAATAATCTATTTTCTCAATATAGAAAGATCTCTCTGTTGAATATATATATATACGTATATATATATATATATATATATATATTTATATATATATATGCAGGCCCGGATTTCCCACAAGGCCACCGATGCCAGGCCTTGGGGCGGCGGAGGCGCCAAGGGGCGGGAGCGGCATGGAGTCCCCCAACACCCAGAACACACAGTTGTGGGGGAATAACAAGTGATTGTGGCGATGTCGGTGATGTCGGCAAAATCACTTGTAAAATGTGTGCTCCCGTCCATCCTCCCCTCCCCCTACATACCTCTCTCTGCTGGCTCTGTCTTCGGGACTCCCCCCTGGCCACCGAGCCTGTCTCCTGTCCCTCCCCCCCGAAGTACACAGTGAGAGGAGAGAGCTGTGCTCTTCCAATCTCAGCTGTGACAGGAGTTCTAGCACAGTGCTAGGACTCCTGTTTTGGAGGTGACAGGGTCAATAAAGAGAACCTGTCACCTCCAATTGCTTTCACACAGGGAATTGTTTTCTCCTGTGTGATAGCAATAAAGTTACGTGAAAAAAATCGAATAAAATAAATAAATAAGAAGAAATAATAATTAAATGAATAAAATAAAAAAGTTATTAAAAAGTAAAGAATAAATAAATAAATAAAAAACAAAACAAAATCATACAAAAATAAAGTAAACGTAAATAACAATAAAAAAAAGTGATAAATATTTGTACCGTGCCACCCCTGCCATTTGGTTTCTATTCTCCGTTGATTTGGGGGGGGGGTGGCTCGGTTGGCGGGGAGGGGGTGCATTGCAGAACCTGGCCTTGGGGGCGGCAGGGAGAGCAAATCCGGCCCTGTATATATATATATGTATGTGTGTGTGTATATATATATATATATATATATATATATATATACATATATATAAACATATATATACACATACATTTTTTTTTTTTTTGGAGAAGTCTAAGGAACTGACCTCTGTTTTATGTCTACGCCTCAATTAGAAGGGTCTTTCTTCTTCTTTTTTTTTTCTAATCTTGCCTTCTGTGACACTTAAATGTGTCAGAGGGAACGGGGAATGAAATGAATGACGCTTTCCTTCACAAAGGCAGGAATTGCCGACAATTATATGTGGCAGACACGAAGGGGAAGACATGAAAAGGTTCCTCGGGGACATGCCCTTCATCAGGAATCACACAAAAGATTTTATTTTTTTTCCACTAACCAACGCAAAAAGGTTACTTGTCACAAAATCAATTCTTCTAATTGACCGGTCATCAGACCTGGTTATCCCAATCCCAAGATGTAATTGGTCATTTACAATAAGGAACAAAAAAAAAACCGCACCATGAGGTTTAATGAGAGAAAACACTTTGGTAACTCATTGACAAAAACCTCTTTCCACCGGAGGAAAGTACTTAAATAATGACTTGCCCCCCGGCTTTAATGTATATGGTAATCCGAAAGATTCATTCCAGTTATTTGCTCTCTTTAGGTCTGTTATATAGATCGCTGAACACATAAGCTTGTATCAAAAATTAACTAAACACTATGGCCCAGATTCATGCACATTACGCCGCCATAGAGCAAACGCCGTACGCCACGCCGACGCAGCGCGGAGAGGCATGCACTGTATTCAGCAAGCCAGTGCTCCCAACGTTGCACTAGCGTGGCGTGGGTTTCGAAGGCGCACGCCGGCGTAGGTGGAAGTGGGCGTGACCCCATGCAAATGGTGGTCCGAGCGCGGTGCAGTGTTTTACGCCCGGCGTATCACGAACTGCGCATGCGCCGTGACATCGCCGTGACGTGGACGCATGCACAAGTAGACATGTGCAAAAGGAAAACATTTGTTCTGTTTAGTTTCATTTTAATTCGTTATTTAATTAATTTCGTTAAGTTAGATTAGTTAAATTTGTTAAATTAGTTTTCGGAATTCGATCGTTTTCGACCGAATTCGAAAAACCCGGTCGAATTCAATCGTTTTCGACCGAATTCGAAAAAACCGGGTTGGTTTCGAAAACATTTCTACCGGATTCGATAATATTTCTACCGGATTCGAATTCGATCATATTTTGATCGGATTCGAAAATATTTCAACAGAATAATATTTCATCCGCTATCGTTAATATTTCAACCAAAATCGATATTATTTCCACCGGATTTGAAATTATTTCAACCGAATTTTATTGTATGTATTTGTATTATTGTATTTGATTACATTCTATTAAATTCTATTCTGTTCTATTACTATTCTTTGATTTTCATTCTATTGTTTTATTAGTTAATATTCTATTTTATTGTATTCTTTTTTAGAAACCGATTTATATTTTTTAGATTTTGATTCAAATTTGTTTTCGATTCAAATTGTTTTCGAATTCGATTCGAATAGAATTTGTTTTCGAATACAATTAGATTTTTTTCTAATTCGATTCAAATTTGTTTCGAATTCGAATTTCGTTCGCGTTTTTTCGAAATTGTTTAAATTCGTTAATTTTGTAATTCGGAAATTCGGATGCATCCGAATTTCCGAATAATGAAAAATTTGTCCGAATTCAAATTCGTAACAAAACGAAATGCACATGTCTAATGCACAGCACCCTCCTGCGCCTGCTCACAACCACGCCGGCACAACTGCCTAAGCTACGCCGGATCACCACGTACGCCGTGAACATAACGCACGCGCAGCCAGACACACGTCCAACGCACAATACGCCGGCTTGTGTTCTCTGGTTCAGACCTTTGCATGTCTGTTGCCGGGTTGCGCCTCATCTATGCGGAATAACTTTACGCCGGACGTACAACTTACGCGCATCTCGCGTTGCATGCGTTGGGCGCACGCACGTTCGTGAATCGCCGCATTTCCCTCATTTTCATGTTTGATTGGCTAATCAATGGGAGCAGCACCATGCGTCCAGCCCATATGTGCGCCCACCCTACGCCGGCGTGTGCAAGTTACGTCGGCGGGGTGTAGCCTGTTTTTAGGCGCATGTTGGTTTGTGGGTCTGTCGCACACATACGCCGGCGCACATTTGCACTTACGTTGGCGTAATGTGCTATACATCGGTGTAAGTGCTTTGTAAAATCTGGGCCATCAAGTCCACTCAGCGTGGGGGATATAGTGCAAATAAATAGCTGTTGATCCTGCCAGAAATCTTATAAGCTGACACTTTCCTTTTCTACACTGTTAATAATAATATTGTTCCCAGCGATCTCTGAGGACTACAAAAAGGGTTGCAGGGCCAAGTCGTCCCATCTGTGCCAATAGACTTAGACTGGGCAGCTCGGGAGCGGGCACGCATGGGTGCCCCCATTCAAAGCCACTCGCTGAAGAGGAGAGGTCTTGAGCACCGGTGGGGGACCCTGGAAAAGGAGGATCAATTGTGTGCAATGGATTTGCATAGAGCAGGTAAGTACAACATGTTTGTTATTTTAATAACAATAATAAAAAAATAAAAATAAGATTTAATGCCGTTTCAATTCTTAAATAATATCTAAATCCAATATTAAAAAGCCATACATTTCAGCTTTTGGTGGCTGCATTTATTTTTTAGGGGTTTTCCCCCCTTATTATCACCTGGTGATCCTGCCCTGGCCTAGAGTGACAATGCTCATCCAACATATTAGGGAAGATTTACAAAAACTTGAGCACTCAGAATTTAGTGCAGCTGTAGTAATCAGCTTCTTAATTTCAGTTAGTTTAATTAAAGTGATATTAAAGTCTCAATTTTTTGGGGTTTAAAAATAACAAACATGTTACCTGTGCTCTGCAATGGTTTTGCACTGAGCAGCCCTGATCCTCCTCTTCTCGTGTCCCTCGCCGGCGCTCGTGGCCCCTCCCTCCTGCCGAGTGCCCGCACAGTTAGCAGCTTGCTATGGGGGCACCCGAACCGAGCTGCTGCTCTATATGTCCATTCAGCCCCGGCCATGTCCCCTCTCTCTCTCCTCATTGGCTCATGGACTTTGATTGACAGCAACAGTTGCCAATAGCACCTGCCAGGGACGATCCTAGGGTCACAGGCTCCTGGGTGCAGAAATATTTCTGGTGCCCCCACATGGGTGTGGTCATTTTACTAACTCCTCCCCTTTATAAATGTTTCTATGGCAATGACTCAACCACAGAGATGCTCCCCCAGGAAGTCTTCATTACCCTGGGATCCTTACATGATCTCTTAACAATAAACACAATTCAGGAAGAGAAGCAGAGTACTTTATTGGGACCGGGAGGGGGGCCTCTGTGATAGAGAGTCTGTTAGAAGGACCCCCGGACATACTATAGACATTATACAGGACATGGTCAGAGACTGCAGACATAGAACAGGAGATGGCCAGAGACTGCAGACATAGTACAGGAAATGGTCAGAGACTGCAGACATAGAACAGGAGATGGTCAGAGACTGCAGACATTGAACAGGAGATGGCCAGAGACTGCAGACATAGTACAGGAAATGGTCAGAGACTGCAGACATAGTACAGGAAATGGTCAGAGACTGCAGACATAGAACAGGAGATGGCCAGAGACTGCAGACATAGTACAGGAAATGGTCAGAGACTGCAGACATAGAACAGGAGATGGTCAGAGACTGCAGACATAGAACAGGAGATGGTCAGAGACTGCAGACATAGAACAGGAGATGGTCAGAGACTGCAGACATAGAACATGAAATGGTCAAAGACTGCAGACACAGTACAGGAGATGATCAGAGACTGCAGACATAGTACAGGAGATGGTCAGAGACTGCAGACATAGTAGAGGATATGGTCAGAGACTGCAGACATAGTACAGGAGATGGTCAGAGACTGCAGACATAGTACAGGAGATGGTCAGAGACTGCAGACATAGAACAGGAGATGGTCAGAGACTGCAGACATAGAACAGGAGATGGTCAGAGACTGCAGACATAGAACAGGAGATGGTCAGAGACTGCAGACATAGAACAGGAGATGGTCAGAGACTGCAGACATAGAACATGAAATGGTCAAAGACTGCAGACACAGTACATGAGATGATCAGAGACTGCAGACATAGTACAGGAGATGGTCAGAGACACATCAGTTCTGGACGGACACAAACAAGGAGAGGGGAGAACTCTGCCACTTCAGAGCCCCCTCCTCTGCAGGTGCCTGGGTGCAAAGCACCCTGTGCACCCTGCCTAGGATCGGCCCTGGCGCCTGCTGCTGTCTCAGCCAATGAGGAGGGAGCGTCTCGGACAGTCGAGCCTCTTGTGCAACATTGCTGGATTGAGATGAGGCTCAGGTAAGTATTAGGGGGGCTGCTGCAATCAGAAGGTTTTTTTTATCTTAATGCATTTGATGCATCTTCTGCCTTTACAACCACTTTAAAGGAGTTCTCTGAGCTAAAACTTTTAACCCCCGCTGTGCCCGGGCTGTAAAACTATACAAAATAAACTTGCACTTACCTGCCTACGATCTCCCGTTATTCCGGTATCGCCACCCGTGCGCCGGTCCCTGCCAGCTTCCTCTTCCTGGGGGTCGGTGACTCATCCTGCGCTCAGCCTATCAGCGGCCGCGGCGGGACATTGCTGCTGCCGCTGATAGGCTGAGCGCAGGATGAGTCACCGACCCCCAGGAAGAGGAAGCTGGCAGGGACCGGCGCACGGGCGGTGATACCGGAATAACGGGAGATCGTAGGCAGGTAAGTGCAAGTTTATTTTGTATAGTTTTACAGCCCGGGCACAGCGGGGGTTAAAAGTTTTAGCTCAGAGAACTCCTTTAAGCTTTGACAAAAAAAACTGGCAGCTTTAATATTTTTTTTTTTTAACACAGCTGCACCAGCTTTTGCACGCTCCAGTTTTAGTAAATCTCCCCCATTGCTTCCACATAGGATCAGTGTTGTCACCCTAGGACAGGACTACAACACATCTCCCCTGTGTTATGAAGAAGGGGAGTTGTTTTGTGGTCTTGCCCAAGTAGGGAATAACCACTGATCCTATTTAGAAACAATGGGCCAGATTCAGAACGAAGATACGTCGGCGTATCTAGAGATACGCCGCGTAACTTCTAAGAAGAGCTGGCGTATCTTTTTTTCTGTATTCAGAAAACAAGATACGCCGGAATTTAGGTAAGATACGAGCGGCGTAAGTCACTTACACCGTCGTATCTTAGTTGCATATTTACACTGGCCGCTAGGTGGTTCTTCCATCGATTTACGCGTCGAATATGCAAATAAGCTAGATACGCCGATTCACAAATGTACTTGCACCCGGTCGTCGTATTTTACATCATTTGCATAAGCGTAAGCCCTGCGTACAGTTACCCCTGCTATATGAGGCACAGCCAATGTTAAGTATGGACGTTGGGACAGCGTCGTATTGTACGTCGTTTGCGTAAGTCGTTCGGGAATGGGGCTGGGCGTAAGTTACGTTCACGTCGATATCAATGAATATTTGCGACGTGATTTAGAGCATGCACACTGGGATACGTTCACGGCCGGCGCATGCGCAGTTCGGAAAAAGCGTCAATTGCGCAGGGTCACGATTTATTTACATGGATCACGCCCCCTACCTGCCTATTTTAAATTAGGCGCTCTTACGCCGGCCCATTTACGCTACGCCGCCATAACTTTGGGCGCAACTTCTTTCTAAATACGGCACCTGCCTCTCAAAGTTACGGCGGCGTAGCCTTAACAAGATACGCTACGCCCGCACAAAGTTATCTGAATCTGGCCCAATATGTTGAAAGATCCTCAAGAGCCCCGGGCAGGAAGTATGTCACTGGCACAGGGCAGCCGTCACATCAATACACAGCTTCAGGCCTCGTACACACGACCGTTTTCCTCGACAGAATCCATCAAGAAACTTGGTGGCAGAGCTTTTTTGCAGAGGAAAACAGGCGCGTGTATGCTTTTCATCGAGAAAACTGAGGTGGAACTCGATGAGTTCTCTTTTTCCTCGTCGGGAGTCTCAATTTCCTTGTCGTGTTTCTCGTCAGGCTGGTATACGACGAGAAACACGTTCGTGTGTATGCTTAGAAACCCGCGCATGCTCAGAATAAAGTATGAGACGGAAGCGCACCTTCTGGTAAAAGTAGTGTTCGTAACGGGGATAGCACATTTGTCACGCTGTAACAGACTGAAAAGTGCAAATCGTCTCTCACCAAACTTTTACTTGACGCACAGTAACATGAGATTAGCAAAAGGAGCCCCAAGGGTTGTGCCAGTGGAATCGAACCTCCCCTGCAAAAAAAGACACCTGTAATGGCCCGGCCAGGCCTGTAGGGGGCCCCGGGGACCATTGGGCCCCTTACAGGTGTAATGCAAAAAATACATAAATAAATATTTGAAAAATAAAAAAATGGGAGGGGGGCAGCCGTGCCAGTAAGAGGCCCTGGGGACCACTGGCCTCTTACAGGTGTAATGCAAAAAATAAAAATAAAAAAAATACAATGATAAATAAAATAAAAAAAACGGGAGGGAGCCAGCCAGGCCTATAATGGGCCCCTTACGAGTGTAATAAACAAAAATAAAACATTTAAAAAATAAAACAGGAGGGGGGCCAGCCGGGCCCCTGGAGACCATCAGGCCCCTTACAGGTGTAATGCCTGTACCCCCCCTGATGGCAGGACCACCAGGTGTAATGCAAAAAAAAATACCGGGAGGGGCACCATCCGTGCCAGTAAGGGGCCCTGGGGACCATCGGGCCCCTTACAGGTGTAATGCAAAAAAATAAAATACAAAACTAAATAATAAAAAAAAAAAAAACAGGAGGGGGCCAGCCGGGCCTATAAGGGGCCCCTTACGGGTGTAATGCAAAAAAATAAAAAATAAAAATAAATAAAACTGGAGGGGTCCAGCCGGGCCCCTGGGGACCACCGGGGCCCTTTTGCAGGAGTAATGCCTGTACCCCCCTGATTGCGGCCCTGTACTGGCAGGACCACCAGATGACACTAAAGAGAGAAATGCCTAAAAAAAAATGAATGAAGCCACCACATCTAAGAACTGGTAATCTGAGGCCGCGTACACACGAGGGGATATGTCCGCTGAAAACGGTCCGATGGACCGTTTCAGCAGACATCTCCGCTCGTGTGTATGGGCTAGCGGACAGATTTCTCCACCCGACAGATTTCAAAGCAAGCTTTGAAATCTATCCGGTGGGAATCTGTCCGCCCGACATGTCTGCTGGTTAGTACACTTACCAGCAGACATGTCGGAACCCCACCGCCGCCGCGCCGCTGCCGAATGGATTTGGCGCATGCGCAGAAGTGTTTTACTTCCTGGTGCGGTGACGTGGCGGTGGCGCGGCGGCGTCAACGTCACCGCCGCGTCACCACTACGTCACCGCGCCGTCCGGCGGCGGGGAATTTGATCCGATGGTGTGTACACGCCATCGGATCAAACTCCCGATCGGACATATCCGATGGAAATGGTCCGCGGACCGTTTTCATCGGATATATCCGATCGTGTGTACGCCGCCTTAAACGTGTGAGTTCTTCGATTTTGGGTTTAGAGAGAATTTAAGATTTATGGGATCACAGTTACATTATATCCTCTTAGGAGATATTTTCTAATTCGATACACATCCCTCTCCCCTTCTTCATAACTTAGGGGAGATGTTCTGTAGTCCTTGGAGACAGCTGGGAACAATGTAACTGGTAACAGTTAAGTATTTAAGCTCATAAGATTTCTTGCAGGATCAACTAGTTTTTAATTACACTATATCCCCCCTCACTGGATGGACTTGATGTGTTTAGTTCATTTTTTCCTTTCAGGAAAAAAGCCTGAAAAAGGAAAGTGAATGGAGTCGTCACATCTAAGGACTCTTGGGTTTAGAGACATAGGGCCAGATTCACGTAGTCCAGAGCATCTTTGCTCTGGAGTAACGCTTCTCATTTGCGTTGCGCTGCCGAAATTTTAGGAGCAAGTGCTGTCATTCACGAAGCACTTGCTCCTAAAGTTGCGGCAGCGCATCACAAATGAGCCGGCGGAATTCAAATGTAGCGGGTACGGGGCGTGTAGTATGCTAACTACGCGCGATCCCGCCGCCAACGTACTGCGCATGCGTCGAGTGTCAAAACATCCCCGTGCGCATGCTCCAAAATCTGTGAATGAACGTCAATGACGTCACATTCCCATTCATGACCGTTTTACGCAAGCAACGTTTTTTTTTTTTTCCCGACGCGATGACGACGCCTATACCTAACATAGGATACTCCAACCCCATGTAGGTATATCTATGCGCCGCGTATCCCGTCCGGAAACGTCGTATCGTCATTGCGTCGCGCCGGATTTCGATCGTGAATTGCCGATTTCCGCTCATTAACATATTTTTTGAGCGTAAATCGGCGGGAACGCCCCCGGCGCCATTTTTAAGTTGAAGTAACGATGCGATGGCGAAACTCAGTTACGCTGCTCGCATCGGACCTTCAACCCGGCGTTTCTTGTTTTCTGGTTACAGAAAACAGAAACGCCGGCTCAAAGCCACAGTTAGGCTGGCGGATCACTCGATCCGCCAGCGTAACCTTTCCTGAATCTGGCCCAATGGGATCGCTGTAGCTGTGTCCTATACCAGCCAGGTCATCTCTGTATTAAATATTGTTACAAATTTACAAAAGATACTGATACAAATGTTACTATAATTTACTGGCCAAACATTGTAACAATTAATTCATTGTAACCAACTGCAGAGGCAATCAATGAACCACTCTACCAGGATTGTTAGGTAGAGATTAAACCAGAGCAGTTCAATATTTATTTTGTAAAATGTCTAATACTGATCAATATGGACAAGGCAGATTAGATCAAAGAAAGTTATTAATTTAATGCTCTGGACGAGGGTACCCCTGCAATTATATATATAATAATAATAATAATAATACTTAATAATAAATATTATTATTGTTATTATTATTATGCAATTAGTTTGTTGATTGTCTAAAATATGTGACGATTCACAATGGTTCGTAATAAATTTAATAAATAAATAAAATAAAGCCCCATTTGCATTTTCTTTAGCATTTTTTATAAATATTTTACAATATAACAATTGGAGGTTGCACTTATTTGTCTGTCAGTCTGAGTTGGCATATATTTAAAATGGTAATTATCAATAAGCTATAAAGGAACTGAAGAACAGCACTCCCACACCTCCAATTTACATTCCACCCCTTCCACACTGCCAACTTACCTTCTATCCACTTTCACACCACCAATTCATCTTTTACCCTTCCCACACCTCCAATTCACATTCTACCCCTTTAAAACAGCCAACCTACCTTATATCAACGTACACACCTCCAATTTACCTTCTACCCTTTCAACACTGTCAACTTACCTTCTATGCACTATTTAATAAATTCAATAAATAAATAAATAACAAATCTAAATTTGCATTTTTTTTTATTAATTTTTTTATAAATATTTTACACTATAACAATTGGAGATTGCACTTATTTTATTGAGATCCAGTCTGTGTTGGCATATATTTAAAATGGTGATTATCAAAAAATTATAAAGGAAATGGAGAACAGCAGTAATATACAGTAAATAAAGACACTATTTAAATATATATTAGAAAAGGTAAAGAAGCACTTCCACTCCTCCAATTCACCTTCTACTCCTTTCACACCTCCAATTTACATTCCACCCCTTCAACACTCCCAACTTACCTTCTATCCACCTCCACATCTCCAATTTACCTTTTACCACTGCCATACCTCAAATTCACCTTCCACAACCCCCATACCTCAAATTCACCGTCTACCCCTTTAAAACAGCCAGTGTACTTTCTATCAACTTCTACGCCACCAATTTACCTTTTGCCCCTTTAAAACTGCCAACTTACCTTCTATCAACTTCCCCACCTCCAATTTACCTCCTGCCCCTTCCACACCTCCAATTTACCTTCTACCCCTTTAAAACAGTCAACATATTTTCTATCAACTTCCTCACCTCCAATTTACCTTTAAAACAACCAACATACCTTCTACCACTTCCACACCTCAAATTCACCTTCTACCCCTTTAAAACTGCCAACATACCTTATATCAACTTCCACACCTCCAATTTACCTTCTACTCCTTCAACACTATCAACTTAACATCTATGCACTTTTTAGTAAATTCAATAAATATATATTAGAAAAAGTAAAGAAGCACTTCCACTCCTCTAATTTACATTCTACTCTACTCCATTTCCACACTTCCAATTTACCTTTTACCCCTGCCATGTCTCAAATTCACCTTCTACCCCTTCCATACCCCCAATTTACCTTCTACCACCTCCATACCTCAAATTCACCTTCTACCCCTTTAAAACATCCATTGTACTTTCTATCAGCTTCCACGCCACCAATTTACCTTTTGCTCCTTTTAAACTGCCAACTTACCTTCTATCAACTTTCCCACCTCCAATTTACCTCCTGCCACTTCCACACCTCCAATTTACCTTCTACCCCTTTAAAACTGCCAACATACCTTCTATCAACTTCCACACCACCAATTCATCTTCTACCCCCTTCCACACCTCCAATTCACCTTATATCCCTTTAAAAATGCCAACATACCTTATCAACTTGCACACCTCCAATTTACCTTCAACCCCTTTAAAACTGCCAACATACCTTATTAACTTGCACACCACCAATTCACCTTCTACCCTTTCCATGCTTTCAATTCACCTTCTACGTCTTTAAAAACTGCCAACATACCTTATATCAACTTCCACACCACCAACTTACCTTTAACCCCTTTAAAACAGCCAACATACCTTCTATCCACTTCCACGCCACCAATTCGCCTTCTACCCCTTCCACACCCCCAATTCACCTTCTACCCCTTTAAAACTGCCAACATACCTTCTATCAACTTGAACACCACCAATTCATCTTCTACCCTTTCCACGCCTCCAATTCATCTTCTACCCCTTTAAAATTGCCAACATACCTTATATCAACTTCCGCACCGCCAATTTACCTTCTACCCCTTTAAAATTGCCAACATACCTTATGTCAACTTCCACACCACCAATTCACCTTTTACCCCTTCCACACGTCCAATTCACCTTCTATCCCTTGAAAACTGCCAACATACCTTCTAACCACTTCCACACCAATTCAACTTCTACCCTTTCCACACCACCAATTCACATTCACCAATTCACCTTCTACCCTTTCCACACCTCCAATTTACCTTCTACCCCTTCAACACTGGCAACTTACCTTCTATCCACGTTTTAATAAATTCAATAAATAAATGAAATAAAATAAATCTGCATTTGCATCCTCTTTTGTATTTTTTTTATAAATATTTTAAAATATAACAGTTGGAGATTGCACTTATTTTATTAAGATTTGGCATATATTTAAAATTGTAATTATCAAAAAACGATAAAGGAACTAGAGAACAGCAGTAATGTACAGTAAGTAAAGAAACAATTTAAATATATAACAGAAAAAGTAAAGAGACATTGAAAAATCTTCATCATAAAGATTGTATTAAAATAAAAGTCTTCATCATAAAGATTGTATTAAACAAACAAACAAAAAAAAAGGTGTTAAAAATAAAATTAAAAAAAAAAGGTCTTCATCATAATGATTGCATTAAAAAAAAGGTCCTTATCACAGCTAGTTAAATTAATTCTTTTTTAATGGGGGATATTTTCTAATTAGACGCAATTGTTTCCTGTTTTGTGAGCTCAACACAAAAAAGAACACTCTTAGTTCAATCAATTCTTCTTTAATGGGAGTTATTTACTAATTAGCTGTGACTGTTTCTTTCGTTGTGTGCTTTAAGGCAAAAAGAACCAAAAACACCCCATTGAGTACTCTATATATCAAACGATTTAATATGAGAACTACAACTCTCAGCATGCTCTATTAGGTTTTGCACAGTTTCTATATACAAGAGTCCCTTGCAGATGTATAAAACAGTGCTAGGAGTAAGATAAAAAATGTAGGACTTACCTGGATGGGGAAGTTTGGGTTGGGATTGGCTCCAGTAAAAAGTTGGGGGGTCCTCAGTTCTTGGATCTCTGTCAGGTCCCCCAGATCCCCTTCCCTCTGTCCACAGCAGCAAAGACAATGTTCCTACACTACAGAGACCTAGCAAGTGACCTACTGGCCATTACCAGTGCTGAATCCTGAAGAACATATCTCTATGCCTTGAAATCTCTAGAGAGGGACCAGCAAATCATGATAGCAGTCCTGATCTCCCCCTATCTATTCAGAACATACTCTAGTACTCTGCAGTGTCCCCCCTACAGCCTGTACTGCTGATCTCTAATACAGAGGGGTCCCTGGCTGCCTTCACCCTGCACAGCTGAAATCTCTCTCTCCAGCAGCACAATGCAGCCTGAAGCCACTCCATCTACTTTAAGCTCTGCTCAGCCCCCTCTACAGAGCAAGCAGCTCTCTGTATTCCAATGCACAGCTGAATATCCCCATTACCAAAGTCAATGGACAAAGGTGCTTAGAAGTCCCTAAATAAATATGGATCTGAAAATCTATGGAGGGTTATTGTCTGAGCTGAGAGTCCTCTGTGCATTAATCTACAACATTAATATCCCTATGGACCTCTGTACGGCAGCTGAGCAAGCGTCAAGTGCACTTCTAATATTCCTGAGACTTATTATTTTTGTATAAATTGGGGACCTGAACAAGGTGGCGTTCTTGGATTGTCTACAGAGTAGGAGGAGAAGGCCAGTATGGAGATACGTCCCTATAGAGATAGACTCCCCCTACACACGCTGTGCCCAGGCCTCGCCAGGCCTCACGCAACAAAAAGTGCGCAACAATTGCACCCACTCTACTAATGTTATCCTGAGGGATTGCTGAAAAAATTTACTAAATTCAGACTTGGTGTGTTTATTTATAAGGTTAGAATTTCATTTACACCCCTCAAAAAACCTTATCTTCTACCCCCTTCCACACATCCAATTTACCTTCTACCCCATTCCCCACCTACAATTCACCTTCTACCCCCTTCCACACATCCAATTCACCTTCTACCCCCTTCCACACATACAATTTACCTTCTACCCCATTCCCTACCTACCAATTCACCCTCTACCCCCTTCCACACATCCAATTCACCTTCTACCCCCTTCCACACATACAATTCACCTTCTACCCCCTTCCACACATACAATTCACCTTCTACCCCCTTCCCCACCTACCAATTCACCTTCTACCCCCTTCCACACCTCCAATTCACCTTCTACCCCCTTCCACACATACAATTCACCTTCTACCCCCTTCCACACATACAATTCACATTCTACCCCCTTCCACACATCCAATTTACCTTCTACCCCATTCCCCACCTACCAATTCACCTTCTACCCCCTTCCACACATCCAATTCACCTTCTACCCCCTTCAAACACATCCAATTCACCTTCTACCCCCTTCCTCACCTCCAATTTACCTTCTACCCCTTCCACGCCTCCAATTTACCTTCTACCCACTTTCACACCTCCAATTTACCTTCTTCCCCCTTCCATACCTCCAATTTACCTTTTTTCCACTTCCACATTTCCAATTGGCCTCACGCAACAAAAAGTGCGCAACAATTGCACCCACTCTACTAATGTTATCCTGAGGGATTGCTGAAAAAATTTACTAAATTCAGACGTGGTGTGTTTATTTATAAGGTTAGAATTTCATTTACACCCCTCAAAAAACCTTATCTTCTACCCCCTTCCACACATCCAATTTACCTTCTACCCCATTCCCCACCTACAATTCACCTTCTACCCCCTTCCACACATCCAATTCACCTTCTACCCGCTTCCACACATACAATTTACCTTCTACCCCATTCCCTACCTACCAATTCACCCTCTACCCCCTTCCACACATCCAATTCACCTTCTACCCCCTTCCACACATACAATTCACCTTCTACCCCCTTCCACACCTCCAATTCACCTTCTACCCCCTTCCACACATACAATTCACCTTCTACCCCCTTCCACACATACAATTCACATTCTACCCCCCTTCCACACATCCAATTTACCTTCTACCCCATTCCCCACCTACCAATTCACCTTCTACCCCCTTCCACACATCCAATTCACCTTCTACCCCCTTCAAACACATCCAATTCACCTTCTACCCCCTTCCTCACCTCCAATTTACCTTCTACCCCTTCCACGCCTCCAATTTACCTTCTACCCACTTTCACACCTCCAATTTACCTTCTTCCCCCTTCCATACCTCCAATTTACCTTTTTTCCACATCCACATTTCCAATTGACCTTCTACCCCTTCCCCACCTCCAATTTACCCTCTACCCCTTCCACAGTTCCAATTCACCTTCTACCCCTTCCACACCTATAATTTACCTTCTACCCCTTCCTTACCTCCAATTTGCCGTCTACCCCTTCCACACCTCCAATTCACCTTCTACCCCTTCCACACCTCCAATTCACCTTTTACCCCTTCCATACCTCCAATTCACCTTCTACCCCTTCCATACCTCCAATTTACCTTTTACCCCTTCCATACCTCCAATTTGACGTCTACCCCTTCCATACCTCTAATTCACCTTCTACCCCCTTTCATACCTCCAATTTACCTTCTTTCCACTTCCACATTTCCAATTGACCTTCTACCCCTTCCCCACCTCCAATTTTCCCTCTACCCCTTCCACGTTTCCAATTCACTTTCTACCCCTTCCACACTTCCAATTTACCTTCTACCCCTTCCATGCCTCCAATTTACCTTTTTCCCCTTCCACACCTCCAATTTACCTTTTACCCCTTTCCCCACCTCCAATTCACCTTCTACCCCTTTAACACTGCCAATTTACCTTCTTTCCACTTCCACGCCTCCAATTTACCTTTTATCCCTTCCATGCCTCCAATTTACCTTCTACCCCTTCCATACCTCCAATTCACCTCCTTCCCCTTCCATACCTCTAATTCACCTTCTCCCCCCTTCCACACCTCAAATTCACCTTCTACCCCCTTCCCAACCTCCAATTCACCTTCTACCCCTTCCTTACCTCCAATTTACCTACCCCTTCCATGCCTCCAATTTACCTTCTACCCCTTCCTTACCTCCAATTTACCTACCCCTTCCATGCCTCCATTTTACCTTCTACCCCTTCCAAGACTCCAATTTACCGTCTACCTCTTCCATACCTCCAATTCGCCTTCTACCCCTTCCATACCTCCAATTCACCTTCTACCCCTTCCACACCTCCAATTTACCTTTTACCACTTCCATGCCTCCAATTTAACTTCTGCCTCTTCCATACCTCAAATTCACATTCTACCCCTTAATACAGCCAATTTACCTTCTTTCCACTTCAACACTTCCAACTTACCTTCTTCCCCTTCCACACCTCAAATTTACCTTCTACCCCCTTCCCCACCTCAAATTCACCTTCTACCCCTTCCCTTACGCCAATTGACCTTCTACCCCCTTCCACACCTCCAATTCACCTTATACCCCTTCCACACCTCCAATTCACATTCTATCCCTTTAATACAGCCAATTTACCTTCTATCCCTTCCATGGCTCCAATTTACCTTCTACCTCTTACCTACCCCTAATTCACCTTCTACCCCCTTCCCCACCTCCAATCTACCTTCCATCCCCTTTGTTACCTCCAATTTACCTCCTACCCCTCCCAAACCTCAAATTCACCCTCTACCCCTTTAACACAACCAATTTACCTTCTAACCCTTCCCTACCTCCAATTCACCTTTTACCCCCTTCCTTACCTCCAATTCACCTTATACCCCCTTTGCTACCTGCAATTTACCTTCTACCCCCTTCCTTACCTCCAATTCACCTTCTACCCCCTTCCCTACATCCAATTTACCTTCTACCCCCTTCTCTACCTCCAATTTACCTTATACCCCTTCCATGCTTCTAATTCACCTTCTACCTCTTTGACACAGCCAATTTACCCTTCCATACATCCAATTGACCTTCTACCCCTTTCCACACATCCAATTTACCTTCTACCCCATTCCCTACCTACCAATTCACCCTCTACCCCCTTCCACACATCCAATTCACCTTCTACCCCCTTCCCCACCTACCAATTTACCTTCTACCCCCTTCCACACCTCTAATTCACCTTCTACCCCCTTCCACACATCCAATTCACCTTCTACCCCCTTCCACACATCCAATTTACCTTCTACCCCATTCCCCACCTACCAATTCACCTTCTACCCCCTTCCACACATCCAATTCACCTTCTACCCCCTTCCACACATCCAATTCACATTCTACCCCCTTCCACACATCCAATTCACCTTCTACCCTCTTCCTCACCTTCAATTTACCCTCTACCCCCTTCCTCACCTCCAATTTACCTTCTACCCTTTCCACGCCTCCAATTTACCTTCTACCCCCTTCCACACCTCCAATTTTCCTTCTACCCCCTTCCATACCTCCAATTTACCTTATTTCCACTTCCACATTTCCAATTGACCTTCTACCCCTTCCCCACCTCCAATTTACCCTCTACCCCTTCCCCACTTCCAATTTACCCTCTACCCCTTCCACAGTTCCAATTCACCTTCTACCCCTTCCACACCTATAATTTACCTTCTACCCCTTCCATACCTCCAATTTGCCGTCTACCCCTTCCACACCTCCAATTCACCTTCTTCCCCTTCCACACCTCCAATTCACCTTTTACCCCTTCCATGCCTCCAATTTACCTTCTACCCCTTCCACACCTCCAATTCACCTTTTACCCCTTCCATACCTCCATTTCATCTTCTACCCCTTCCATACCTCCATTTCACCTTCTACCCCTTCCATACCTCCAATTCACCTTCTACCCCTTCCACGCCTCCAATTTACCTTCTACTCCTTCCACACCTCCAATTCACCTTCTACCCCTTCCATACCTCCAATTTACCTTCTACCCCTTCAATACCTCCAATTTGACGTCTACCCCTTCCATACCTCTAATTCACCTTCTACCCCCTTTCATACCTCCAATTTACCTTCTTTCCACTTCCACATTTCTAATTGACCTTCTACCCCTTCCCCACCTCCAATTTACCCTCTACCCCTTCCACATTTCCAATTCACTTTCTACCCCTTCCACACTTCCAATTTACCTTCTACCCCTTCCATGCCTCCAATTTACCTTCTTCCCCTTCCACACCTCCAATTTACTTTTTACCCCTTTCCTCACCTCCAATTCACCTTCTACCCATTTAACACTGCAAATTTACCTTCTTTCCACTCCACGCCTCCAATTTACCTTTTATCCCTTCCATGCCTCCAATTCACCTTCTAACCCTTCCATATCTCGAATTCACCGCCTTCCCCTTCCATACCTCTAATTCACCTTCTCCCCCCTTCCACACCTCAAATTCACCTTCTACCCCCTTCCCAACCTCCAATTCACCTTCTACCCCTTCCTTACCTCCAATTTACCTACCCCTTCCATGCCTCCATTTTACCTTCTACCCCTTCCAAGACTCCAATTTACCGTCTACCTCTTCCATACCTCCAATTCGCCTTCTACCCCTTCCATACCTCCAATTCACCTTCTACCCCTTCCACACCTCCAATTTACCTTTTACCGCTTCCATGCCTCCAATTTACCTTCTGCCTCTTCCATACCTCAAATTCACCTTCTACCCCTTAATACAGCCAATTTACCTTCTTTCCACTTCAACACTTCCAATTTACCTTCTTCCCCTTCCAAGCCTCAAATTTACCTTCTACCCCCTTCCCCACCTCAAATTCACCTTCTACCCCTTCCCTACCTCCAATTGACCTTCTACCCCCTTCCACACCTCCAATTCACCTTATACCCCTTCCACACCTCCAATTCTATCCCTTTAATACAGCCAATTTACCTTCTATCCCTTCCATGGCTCCAATTTACCTTCTACCTCTTACCTACCCCTAATTCACCTTCTACCCCCTTCCCCACCTCCAATCTACCTTCCATCCCCTTTGTTACCTCCAATTCACCTCCTACCCCTCCCAAACCTCAAATTCACCCTCTACCCCTTTAACACAACCAATTTACCTTCTAACCCTTCCATACATCCAATTTACCTTCTACCCCCTTCCCTACCTTCAATTCACCTTCTACCCCCTTCCACACCTCAAATTCACTTTCTACCCCCTTCCCTACCTTCAATTCACCTTCTACCCCCTTCCCAACCTCTAATTCACCTTCTACCTCTTCCTTACCTCCAATTAACCTTATACCCCCTTTCCTACCTGCAATTTACCTTCTACCCCCTTCCTTACCTCCAATTCACCTTCTACCCCCTTCCCTACATCCAATTTACCTTCTACCCCCTTCCCTACTTCCAATTTACCTTATACCCCTTCCATGCTTCTAATTCACCTTCTACCTCTTTGACACAGCCAATTTACCCTTCCATACATCCAATTGACCTTCTACCCTCTTCCTTAACTCCAATTCACATGCTTCCTCTTTCCCTACCTCCAATTCACCTTATTCCCCCTTCCACACCTCAAATTCACCTTCTACCCCCTTCCCTACCTCCAATTCATCTTCTACCCCCTTCCTTGCCTCCAATTCACATGCTACCTCCTTCCCAACCTCCAATTTACCTTCTACCCCTACCCTACCTCCAATTTATCTTCTGCCCCCTTCCCCACCTTGAAATTCACCTTCTAACCACTTCCCTACCTTCAATTCACATTCTACCCCTTTAACACAGCCAATTTAACTTTTATCCCTTCCAAAACTTAAATTTACCTTCTACCCCTTCCATACCTCTAATTCAACTTCTACCCCTTTGACACAGCTAATTTACCTTTTTACCCTTCCATACATCCAATTTACCTTGTACCACCTTCCCTACCTCCAATTCACCTTCTTCCCCCTTCCACACCTCAAATTCACCTTCTACCCCCTTCCCAACCTCCAATTCACCTTCTACCTCCTTCCCTACCTCCAATTCACCTTCTACTCCTTTCCTTACCTACCATTCACATTCTACCCCCTTCCCTACCTCCAATTCACCTTCTTTCCCATTCCACACCTCCAATTCACCTTCTATCCCCTTCTTTATCTCCAATTTACCTTCTACCCCCTTCCCTACCTCAAATTGACCTTCTACCCCCTTCCCAACCTCCAATTCACCTTCTACCACCTTTCCTACCTCCAATTCACCTTCTACTATTTCCTTACCTACCATTCACATTCTACCCCCTTCCCTACCTCCAATTCACCTTCAATCCCCTCCTTTACCTCCAATTCACCTTCTACCCCTTCCATATCTCCAATTTACCTTCTACCACTTCCCTACCTCAAATTCACCTTCTACCCCCTTCCCAACCTCCAATTCACCTTCTACTCATTTCCTTACATACCATTCACATTCTACCCCCTTCCCTACCTCCAATTCACCTTCTATCCCTTCCTTTACCTCCAATTCACCTTCTACCCCTTCCATATCTCCAATTTACCTTCTACCCCTTCCATATCTCCAATTCACCTTCTACCTTCTTCCATGCCTCCAATTTACCTTCTACCCCTTTAACACAACCAATTTACCTTCTTTACACTTTCGCGCCTCCAATTTACCTTTTATCCCTTCCATGCCTCCAATTTACCTTCTACCCCTTCCATACCTCCAATTTACCTTCTACCCCCTTCCTCACCCCCAATTCACCTTCTACCTCCTTCCCTACCTCCAATTCACCTTCTATCCCCTTCTTTATCTCCAATTTACCTTCTACCCCCTTCCCTACCTCAAATTGACCTTCTACCCCCTTCCCAACCTCCAATTCACCTTCTACCACCTTTCCTACCTCCAATTCACCTTCTACTCCTTTCCTTACCTACCATTCACATTCTACCCCCTTCCCAACCTCCAATTCACCTTATATCCCCTCCTTTACCTCCAATTCACCTTCTACCCCTTCCATATCTCCAATTTACCTTCTACCCCTTCCCTACCTCAAATTCACCTTCTACCCCCTTCCCAACCTCCAATTCACCTTCTACTCATTTCCTTACATACCATTCACATTCTACCCCCTTCCCTACCTCCAATTCACCTTCTATCCCTTCCTTTACCTCCAATTCACCTTCTACTCCTTCCATATCTCCAATTTACCTTCTACCCCTTCCATATCTCCAATTCACCTTCTACCTTCTTCCATGCCTCCAATTTACCTTCTACTCCTTTAACACAACCAATTTACCTTCTTTACACTTTCGCGCCTCCAATTTACCTTTTATCCCTTCCATGCCTCCAATTTACTTTCTACCCCTTCCATACCTCCAATTTACCTTCTACCCCCTTCCTCACCCCCAATTCACCTTCTACCTCCTTCCCTACCTCTAATTCACCTTCTAACCCCTGACCATGTGCAATAAAGTGTGTATTATAGCAATGCATAGGTGTGAAGCCATGCTTGTTCCCTGGGGGCCCGGTTCTGTGCACAGAGGAGGTTTAGGTCCCCACTCTCACTAATAATGCTAAATGTATCCACTGGGCGTTATGAGGCAAAGAGCTGATGTTTTTTTATTCGTAACATAACCAAGTTTTTTTGTCTTTTTATCATTCAGTGAATGGTCACACTTTCGTTAGTACCCCATAATGATAGGTAAGGGAAGGGAAGGGGGATCTCATGTATAGATATATATGCATCTGCTGCTTTTCAAACTCTACGCTGCGCTGCTCCCGTAGGTAAGGAGTGTATATTGCACAGACCGAGCGAACTCCGATGTGATGTGTCTTGGTGCTGCGTAGGCGACTCAGGAAATAAACACATGCAATTGTCCTGTTGATGCCAGATATCCTTCCAATCTCACAGGATGCAGGTGGCACCGAGGTCGGCTGTCCTGGGCTAAAAATAACATCAGCCCGAAATACAGATATCACATATCACTGCGGCCTAGGCAAGTCTTCTGTCCTGGCAAAATAGGCAATTGCCAAAATGTACCCTTTGTGAATGAGGACTCCTTCCTCTATAACTCTCCTCTCCTGAAATACTCTGCTGGAGGACTCTGCTCCTTCCTCTATAATTCTCCTCTCCTGAAATACTCTGCTGGAGGACTCTGCTGCTCCCTCTATAACTCTCCTCTCCTTAAATACTCTGCTCCTTCCTGTATAACTCTCCTCTCCTGAAATACTCTGCTGGAGGACTCTGCTCCTTCCTCTATAACTCTCCTCTCCTGAAATACTCTGCTGGAGGACTCTGCTCCTTCCTCTATAACTCTCCTCTCCTGAAATACTCTGCTGGAGGACTCTGCTCCTTCCTGTATAACTCTCCTCTCCTGAAATACTCTGCTGGAGGACTCTGCTCCTTCCTGTATAACTCTCCTCTCCTGAAATACTCTGCTGGAGGACTCTGCTCCTTCCTCTATAACTCTCCTCTCCTGAAATACTCTGCTGGAGGACTTTGCTCCTCCCTCTATAACTCTCCTCTCCTGAAATACTCTGCACTGCCGGAGGACTCTGCTCCTTCCTCTATATCTCTCCTCTCCTGAAATACTTTGCTCTGCTGGAGGACTCTGCTCCTTCCTCTATAACTCTCTTCTCCTGAAATACTCTGCACTGCTGGAGGACTCTGCTCTCTCCTCTATAACTCTCCTGTCCTGAAATACTCTGCACTGCTGGAGGACTCTGCTCCTTCCTCTATAACTCTCCTCTCCTGATATGCTCTGCTCTGCTGGAGGACTCTGCTCCTTCCTCTATAACTCTCCTCTCCTGAAATACTCTGCACTGCTGGAGGACTCTGCTCCTTCCTCTATATCTCTACTCTCCTGAAATACTTTGCTCTGCTGGAGGACTCTGCTCTTTCCTCTCTAACTCTCTTCTCCTGAAATACTCTGCACTGCTGGAGGACTCTGCTCCCTCCTCTATAACTCTCCTGTCCTGAAATACTCTGCACTGCTGGAGGACTCTGCTCCTTCCTCTATAACGCTCCTCTCCTGATATATTTCTGCACTGCTGGAGGACTCTGCTCCTTCCTCTATAACTCTCTTCTCCTGAAATACTCTGCACTGCTGGAGGACTCTGCTCCCTCCTCTATAACTCTCCTGTCCTGAAATACTCTGCACTGCTGGAGGACTCTGCTCCTTCCTCTATAACGCTCCTCTCCTGATATATTTCTGCACTGCTGGAGGACTCTGCTCCTTCCTCTATAACTCTCCTGTCCTGAAAGACTCTGCTCTGCTGGAGGACTCTGCTCCCTCCTCTATAACTCTCCTCTCCTGAAATACTCTGCACTGCTGGAGGACTCTGCTCCTTCCTCTATAACTCTCCTGTCCTGAAATACTCTGCACTGCTGGAGGACTCTGCTCCTTCCTCTATATCTCTCCTCTCCTGAAATACTCTGCACTGCTGGAGGACTGTGCTCCTTCCTCTATAACTCTCCTGTCCTGAAATACTCTGCACTGCTGGAGGACTCTGCTCGTTCCTCTATAACTCTCCTGTCCTAAAATACTCTGCACTGCTGGAGGACTGTGCTCCTTCCTCTATAACTGTCCTGTCCCGAAATACTCTGCACTGCTGGAGGACTCTGCTCCTTCCTCTATAACTGTCCTGTCCTGAAATACTCTGCACTGCTGAAAGGACTCTGCTCCTTCCTCTATAACTCTCCTGTCCTGAAATACTCTGCACTGCTGGAGGACTCTGCTCCTTCCTCTATAACTCTCCTGTCCTGAAATACTCTGCACTGCTGGAGGACTCTGCTCCTTCATCTATAACTCTCTTCTCCTGAAATACTCTGCACTGCTGGAGAACTCTGCTCCCTCCTCTATAACTTTCCTGTCCTGAAATACTCTGCACTGCTGGAGGACTCTGCTCCTTCCTCTATAACTCTCCTCTCCTGAAATACTCTGCACTGCTGGAGGACTCTGCTCCTTCCTCTATAACTCTCCTCTCCTGAAATACTCTACACTGCTGGAGGACTCTGCTCCTTCCTCTATAACTCTCCTCTCCTGAAATACTCTGCACTGCTGGAGGACTCTGCTCCTTCCTCTATAACTCTCCTCTCCTGAAATACTCTGCACTGCTGGAGGACTCTGCTCCCTCCTCTATAACTCTCCTGTCCTGAAATACTCTGCACTGCTGGAGGACTCTGCTCCTTCCTCTATAACGCTCCTCTCCTGATATATTTCTGCACTGCTGGAGGACTCTGCTCCTTCCTCTATAACGCTCCTCTCCTGATATATTTCTGCACTGCTGGAGGACTCTGCTCCTTCCTCTATAACTCTCCTGTCCTGAAAGACTCTGCTCTGCTGGAGGACTCTGCTCCCTCCTCTATAACTCTCCTCTCCTGAAATACTCTGCTGGAGGACTTTGCTCCTCCCTCTATAACTCTCCTCTCCTGAAATACTCTGCACTGCCGGAGGACTCTGCTCCTTCCTCTATAACTCTCCTCTCCTGAAATACTCTTCTCTGCTGGAGGACTGTGCTCCTTCCTCTATAACTCTCCTCTCCTGAAATACTTTGCTCTGCTGGAGGACTCTGCTCCTTCCTCTATAACTCTCTTCTCCTGAAATACTCTGCACTGCTGGAGGACTCTGCTCCCTCCTCTATAACTCTCCTCTCCTGAAATACTCTGCACTGCTGGAGGACTCTGCTCCTTCCTCTATAACTCTCCTCTCCTGAAATACTTTGCTCTGCTGGAGGACTCTGCTCCTTCCTCTATAACTCTCTTCTCCTGAAATATTCTGCACTGCTGGAGGACTCTGCTCCTTCCTCTATAACTCTCCTCTCCTGAAATACTCTGCACTGCTGGAGGACTCTGCTCCTTCCTCTATATCTCTACTCTCCTGAAATACTTTGCTCTGCTGGAGGACTCTGCTCTTTCCTCTCTAACTCTCTTCTCCTGAAATACTCTGCACTGCTGGAGGACTCTGCTCCCTCCTCTATAACTCTCCTGTCCTGAAATACTCTGCACTGCTGGAGGACTCTGCTCCTTCCTCTATAACGCTCCTCTCCTGATATATTTCTGCACTGCTGGAGGACTCTGCTCTTTCCTCTCTAACTCTCTTCTCCTGAAATACTCTGCACTGCTGGAGGACTCTGCTCCCTCCTCTATAACTCTCCTGTCCTGAAATACTCTGCACTGCTGGAGGACTCTGCTCCTTCCTCTATAACGCTCCTCTCCTGATATATTTCTGCTCTGCTGGAGGACTCTGCTCCCTCCTCTATAACTCTCCTCTCCTGAAATACTCTGCACTGCTGGAGGACTCTGCTCCCTCCTCTATAACTCTCCTCTCCTGAAATACTCTGCACTGCTGGAGGACTCTGCTCCTTCCTCTATATCTCTCCTCTCCTGAAATACTCTGCACTGCTGGAGGACTGTGCTCCTTCCTCTATAACTCTCCTGTCCTGAAATACTCTGCACTGCTGGAGGACTCTGCTCCTTCCTCTATAACTGTCCTGTCCTGAAATACTCTGCACTGCTGAAAGGACTCTGCTCCTTCCTCTATAACTCTCCTGTCCTGAAATACTCTGCACTGCTGGAGGACTCTGCTCCTTCCTCTATAACTCTCCTGTCCTGAAATACTCTGCACTGCTGGAGGACTCTGCTCCTTCATCTATAACTCTCTTCTCCTGAAATACTCTGCACTGCTGGAGGACTCTGCTCCTTCCTCTATAACTTTCCTGTCCTGAAATACTCTGCACTGCTGGAGGACTCTGCTCCTTCCTCTATAACTCTCCTGTCCTGAAATACTCTGCACTGCTGGAGGACTCTGCTCCTTCCTCTATAACTCTCCTGTCCTGAAATACTCTGCACTGCTGGAGGACTCTGCTCCTTCATCTATAACTCTCTTCTCCTGAAATACTCTGCACTGCTGGAGAACTCTGCTCCCTCCTCTATAACTTTCCTGTCCTGAAATACTCTGCACTGCTGGAGGACTCTGCTCCTTCCTCTATAACTCTCCTCTCCTGAAATACTCTGCACTGCTGGAGGACTCTGCTCCTTCCTCTATAACTCTCCTCTCCTGAAATACTCTGCACTGCTGGAGGACTCTGCTCCCTCCTCTATAACTCTCCTCTCCTGAAATACTCTACACTGCTGGAGGACTCTGCTCCTTCCTCTATAACTCTCCTCTCCTGAAATACTCTACACTGCTGGAGGACTCTGCTCCTTCCTCTATATCTCTCCTCTCCTGAAATACTCTGCACTGCTGGAGGACTCTGCTCCCTCCTCTATAACTCTCCTCTCCTGAAATACTCTGCTGGAGGACTTTGCTCCTCCCTCTATAACTCTCCTCTCCTGAAATACTCTGCACTGCCGGAGGACTCTGCTCCTTCCTCTATAACTCTCCTCTCCTGAAATACTCTGCTCTGCTGGAGGACTCTGCTCTTTCCTCTCTAACTCTCTTCTCCTGAAATACTCTGCACTGCTGGAGGACTCTGCTCCCTCCTCTATAACTCTCCTGTCCTGAAATACTCTGCACTGCTGGAGGACTGTGCTCCTTCCTCTATAACTCTCCTCTCCTGAAATACTTTGCTCTGCTGGAGGACTCTGCTCCTTCCTCTATAACTCTCTTCTCCTGAAATACTCTGCACTGCTGGAGGACTCTGCTCCTTCCTCTATATCTCTACTCTCCTGAAATACTTTGCTCTGCTGGAGGACTCTGCTCTTTCCTCTCTAACTCTCTTCTCCTGAAATACTCTGCACTGCTGGAGGACTCTGCTCCCTCCTCTATAACTCTCCTGTCCTGAAATACTCTGCACTGCTGGAGGACTCTGCTCCTTCCTCTATAACGCTCCTCTCCTGATATATTTCTGCACTGCTGGAGGACTCTGCTCTTTCCTCTCTAACTCTCTTCTCCTGAAATACTCTGCACTGCTGGAGGACTCTGCACTGCTGGAGGACTCTGCTCCCTCCTCTATAACTCTCCTGTCCTGAAATACTCTGCACTGCTGGAGGACTCTGCTCCTTCCTCTATAACGCTCCTCTCCTGATATATTTCTGCTCTGCTGGAGGACTCTGCTCCCTCCTCTATAACTCTCCTCTCCTGAAATACTCTGCACTGCTGGAGGACTCTGCTCCTTCCTCTATAACTCTCCTGTCCTGAAATACTCTGCACTGCTGGAGGACTCTGCTCCTTCCTCTATATCTCTCCTCTCCTGAAATACTCTGCACTGCTGGAGGACTGTGCTCCTTCCTCTATAACTCTCCTGTCCTGAAATACTCTGCACTGCTGGAGGACTCTGCTCCTTCCTCTATAACTGTCCTGTCCTGAAATACTCTGCACTGCTGAAAGGACTCTGCTCCTTCCTCTATAACTCTCCTCTCCTGAAATACTCTGCACTGCTGGAGGACTCTGCTCCTTCCTCTATAACTCTCCTCTCCTGAAATACTTTGCTCTGCTGGAGGACTCTGCTCCTTCCTCTATATCTCTACTCTCCTGAAATACTTTGCTCTGCTGGAGGACTCTGCTCTTTCCTCTCTAACTCTCTTCTCCTGAAATACTCTGCACTGCTGGAGGACTCTGCTCCCTCCTCTATAACTCTCCTGTCCTGAAATACTCTGCACTGCTGGAGGACTCTGCTCCCTCCTCTATAACTCTCCTCTCCTGAAATACTCTGCACTGCTGGAGGACTCTGCTCCTTCCTCTATAACTCTCCTGTCCTGAAATACTCTGCACTGCTGGAGGACTCTGCTCCTTCCTCTATATCTCTCCTCTCCTGAAATACTCTGCACTGCTGGAGGACTGTGCTCCTTCCTCTATAACTCTCCTGTCCTGAAATACTCTGCACTGCTGGAGGACTCTGCTCGTTCCTCTATAACTCTCCTGTCCTAAAATACTCTGCACTGCTGGAGGACTCTGCTCCTTCCTCTATAACTGTCCTGTCCTGAAATACTCTGCACTGCTGGAGGACTCTGCTCCTTCATCTATAACTCTCTTCTCCTGAAATACTCTGCACTGCTGGAGAACTCTGCTCCCTCCTCTATAACTTTCCTGTCCTGAAATACTCTGCACTGCTGGAGGACTCTGCTCCTTCCTCTATAACTCTCCTCTCCTGAAATACTCTGCACTGCTGGAGGACTCTGCTCCTTCCTCTATAACTCTCCTCTCCTGAAATACTCTGCACTGCTGGAGGACTCTGCTCCTTCCTCTATAACTCTCCTCTCCTGAAATACTCTGCACTGCTGGAGGACTCTGCTCCCTCCTCTATAACTCTCCTGTCCTGAAATACTCTGCACTGCTGGAGGACTCTGCTCCCTCCTCTATAACTCTCCTGTCCTGAAATACTCTGCACTGCTGGAGGACTCTGCTCCTTCCTCTATAACGCTCCTCTCCTGATATATTTCTGCACTGCTGGAGGACTCTGCTCCTTCCTCTATAACGCTCCTCTCCTGATATATTTCTGCACTGCTGGAGGACTCTGCTCCTTCCTCTATAACTCTCCTGTCCTGAAAGACTCTGCTCTGCTGGAGGACTCTGCTCCCTCCTCTATAACTCTCCTCTCCTGAAATACTCTGCTGGAGGACTTTGCTCCTCCCTCTATAACTCTCCTCTCCTGAAATACTCTGCACTGCCGGAGGACTCTGCTCCTTCCTCTATAACTCTCCTCTCCTGAAATACTCTTCTCTGCTGGAGGACTGTGCTCCTTCCTCTATAACTCTCCTCTCCTGAAATACTTTGCTCTGCTGGAGGACTCTGCTCCTTCCTCTATAACTCTCTTCTCCTGAAATACTCTGCACTGCTGGAGGACTCTGCTCCTTCCTCTATATCTCTCCTCTCCTGAAATACTCTGCACTGCTGGAGGACTCTGCTCCTTCCTCTATAACTCTCCTGTCCTGAAATACTCTGCACTGCTGGAGGACTCTGCTCCTTCCTCTATAACTCTCCTGTCCTGAAATACTCTGCACTGCTGGAGGACTCTGCTCCTTCATCTATAACTCTCTTCTCCTGAAATACTCTGCACTGCTGGAGAACTCTGCTCCCTCCTCTATAACTTTCCTGTCCTGAAATACTCTGCACTGCTGGAGGACTCTGCTCCTTCCTCTATAACTCTCCTCTCCTGAAATACTCTGCACTGCTGGAGGACTCTGCTCCTTCCTCTATAACTCTCCTCTCCTGAAATACTCTGCACTGCTGGAGGACTCTGCTCCTTCCTCTATAACTCTCCTCTCCTGAAATACTCTGCACTGCTGGAGGACTCTGCTCCTTCCTCTATAACTCTCCTCTCCTGAAATACTCTGCACTGCTGGAGGACTCTGCTCCCTCCTCTATAACTCTCCTGTCCTGAAATACTCTGCACTGCTGGAGGACTCTGCTCCTTCCTCTATAACGCTCCTCTCCTGATATATTTCTGCACTGCTGGAGGACTCTGCTCCTTCCTCTATAACGCTCCTCTCCTGATATATTTCTGCACTGCTGGAGGACTCTGCTCCCTCCTCTATAACTCTCCTCTCCTGAAATACTCTGCACTGCTGGAGGACTCTGCTCCTTCCTCTATAACTCTCCTCTCCTGAAATACTTTGCTCTGCTGGAGGACTCTGCTCCTTCCTCTATAACTCTCCTCTCCTGAAATACTTTGCTCTGCTGGAGGACTCTGCTCCTTCCTCTATATCTCTACTCTCCTGAAATACTTTGCTCTGCTGGAGGACTCTGCTCTTTCCTCTCTAACTCTCTTCTCCTGAAATACTCTGCACTGCTGGAGGACTCTGCTCCCTCCTCTATAACTCTCCTGTCCTGAAATACTCTGCACTGCTGGAGGACTCTGCTCCTTCCTCTATAACGCTCCTCTCCTGATATATTTCTGCACTGCTGGAGGACTCTGCTCCCTCCTCTATAACTCTCCTGTCCTGAAAGACTCTGCTCTGCTGGAGGACTCTGCTCCCTCCTCTATAACTCTCCTCTCCTGAAATACTCTGCACTGCTGGAGGACTCTGCTCCTTCCTCTATAACTCTCCTGTCCTGAAATACTCTGCACTGCTGGAGGACTCTGCTCCTTCCTCTATATCTCTCCTCTCCTGAAATACTCTGCACTGCTGGAGGACTGTGCTCCTTCCTCTATAACTCTCCTGTCCTGAAATACTCTGCACTGCTGGAGGACTCTGCTCGTTCCTCTATAACTCTCCTGTCCTAAAATACTCTGCACTGCTGGAGGACTGTGCTCCTTCCTCTATAACTGTCCTGTCCTGAAATACTCTGCACTGCTGGAGGACTCTGCTCCTTCCTCTATAACTGTCCTGTCCTGAAATACTCTGCACTGCTGAAAGGACTCTGCTCCCTCATCTATAACTGTCCTGTCCTGAAATACTCTGCACTGCTGGAGGACTCTGCTCCCTCCTCTATAACTTTCCTGTCCTGAAATACTCTGCACTGCTGGAGGACTCTGCTCCTTCCTCTATAACTCTCCTCTCCTGAAATACTCTGCACTGCTGGAGGACTCTGCTCCTTCCTCTATAACTCTCCTCTCCTGAAATACTCTGCACTGCTGGAGGACTCTGCTCCTTCCTCTATAACTCTCCTCTCCTGAAATACTCTACACTGCTGGAGGACTCTGCTCCTTCCTCTATAACTCTCCTCTCCTGAAATACTCTGCACTGCTGGAGGACTCTGCTCCTTCCTTTATAACTCTCCTCTCCTGAAATACTCTGCACTGCTGGAGGACTCTGCTCCCTCCTCTATAACTCTCCTGTCCTGAAATACTCTGCACTGCTGGAGGACTCTGCTCCCTCCTCTATAACTCTCCTGTCCTGAAATACTCTGCACTGCTGGAGGACTCTGCTCCTTCCTCTATAACGCTCCTCTCCTGATATATTTCTGCACTGCTGGAGGACTCTGCTCCTTCCTCTATAACTCTCCTGTCCTGAAAGACTCTGCTCTGCTGGAGGACTCTGCTCCCTCCTCTATAACTCTCCTCTCCTGAAATACTCTGCTGGAGGACTTTGCTCCTCCCTCTATAACTCTCCTCTCCTGAAATACTCTGCACTGCCGGAGGACTCTGCTCCTTCCTCTATAACTCTCCTCTCCTGAAATACTTTGCTCTGCTGGAGGACTCTGCTCCTTCCTCTATAACTCTCTTCTCCTGAAATACTCTGCACTGCTGGAGGACTCTGCTCCCTCCTCTATAACTCTCCTCTCCTGAAATACTCTGCACTGCTGGAGGACTCTGCTCCTTCCTCTATAACTCTCCTCTCCTGAAATACTTTGCTCTGCTGGAGGACTCTGCTCCTTCCTCTATAACTCTCCTCTCCTGAAATACTCTGCACTGCTGGAGGACTCTGCTCCTTCCTCTATAACTCTCCTCTCCTGAAATACTCTGCACTGCTGGAGGACTCTGCTCCCTCCTCTATAACTCTCCTGTCCTGAAATACTCTGCACTGCTGGAGGACTCTGCTCCCTCCTCTATAACTCTCCTGTCCTGAAATACTCTGCACTGCTGGAGGACTCTGCTCCTTCCTCTATAACGCTCCTCTCCTGATATATTTCTGCACTGCTGGAGGACTCTGCTCCTTCCTCTATAACTCTCCTGTCCTGAAAGACTCTGCTCTGCTGGAGGACTCTGCTCCCTCCTCTATAACTCTCCTCTCCTGAAATACTCTGCACTGCCGGAGGACTCTGCTCCCTCCTCTATAACTCTCCTCTCCTGAAATACTCTGCTGGAGGACTTTGCTCCTCCCTCTATAACTCTCCTCTCCTGAAATACTCTGCACTGCCGGAGGACTCTGCTCCTTCCTCTATAACTCTCCTCTCCTGAAATACTTTGCTCTGCTGGAGGACTCTGCTCCTTCCTCTATAACTCTCTTCTCCTGAAATACTCTGCACTGCTGGAGGACTCTGCTCCCTCCTCTATAACTCTCCTGTCCTGAAATACTCTGCACTGCTGGAGGACTCTGCTCCTTCCTCTATAACTCTCCTCTCCTGAAATACTTTGCTCTGCTGGAGGACTCTGCTCCTTCCTCTATAACTCTCCTCTCCTGAAATACTCTGCACTGCTGGAGGACTCTGCTCCCTCCTCTATAACTCTCCTGTCCTGAAATACTCTGCACTGCTGGAGGACTCTGCTCCCTCCTCTATAACTCTCCTGTCCTGAAATACTCTGCACTGCTGGAGGACTCTGCTCCTTCCTCTATAACGCTCCTCTCCTGATATATTTCTGCACTGCTGGAGGACTCTGCTCCTTCCTCTATAACGCTCCTCTCCTGATATATTTCTGCACTGCTGGAGGACTCTGCTCCTTCCTCTATAACTCTCCTGTCCTGAAAGACTCTGCTCTGCTGGAGGACTCTGCTCCCTCCTCTATAACTCTCCTCTCCTGAAATACTCTGCTGGAGGACTTTGCTCCTCCCTCTATAACTCTCCTCTCCTGAAATACTCTGCACTGCCGGAGGACTCTGCTCCTTCCTCTATAACTCTCCTCTCCTGAAATACTCTTCTCTGCTGGAGGACTGTGCTCCTTCCTCTATAACTCTCCTCTCCTGAAATACTTTGCTCTGCTGGAGGACTCTGCTCCTTCCTCTATAACTCTCTTCTCCTGAAATACTCTGCACTGCTGGAGGACTCTGCTCCTTCCTCTATATCTCTCCTCTCCTGAAATACTCTGCACTGCTGGAGGACTCTGCTCCCTCCTCTATAACTCTCCTCTCCTGAAATACTCTGCACTGCTGGAGGACTCTGCTCCTTCCTCTATAACTCTCTTCTCCTGAAATATTCTGCACTGCTGGAGGACTCTGCTCCTTCCTCTATATCTCTCCTCTCCTGAAATACTCTGCACTGCTGGAGGACTGTGCTCCTTCCTCTATAACTCTCCTGTCCTGAAATACTCTGCACTGCTGGAGGACTCTGCTCCTTCCTCTATAACTGTCCTGTCCTGAAATACTCTGCACTGCTGGAGGACTCTGCTCCTTCCTCTATAACTCTCCTGTCCTAAAATACTCTGCACTGCTGGAGGACTCTGCTCCTTCCTCTATAACTCTCCTGTCCTGAAATACTCTGCACTGCTGGAGGACTCTGCTTCCTCCTCTATAACTTTCCTGTCCTGAAATACTCTGCACTGCTGGAGGACTCTGCTCCTTCCTCTATATCTCTCCTCTCCTGAAATACTCTGCACTGCTGGAGGACTCTGCTCCTTCCTCTATAACTCTCCTCTCCTGAAATACTCTGCACTGCTGGAGGACTCTGCTTCTTCCTCTATATCTCTCCTCTCCTGAAATACTCTGCTCCTTCCTCTATAACTCTCCTGTCCTGAAATACTCTGCTCTGCTGGAGGACTCTGCTCCTTCCTCTATAACTCTCCTGTCCTGAAATACTCTGCTCTGCTGGAGGACTCTGCTCCTTCCTCTATAACTCTCCTGTCCTGAAATACTCTGCTCTGCTGGAGGACTCTGCTCCTTCCTCTATAACTCTCTTCTCCTGAAATACTCTGGCCTTCTGGAGGACACAACTTTTTTTAAGCCGATTAGAGCCTTGGGTGCTTAAAAAAATCAAAAAAAAATGTAAATCCATGCCTCCGGCGCCCTGCATGTAGATTAGGGGCCTGACGCATGGATTAGGGGGTTGGTACCCCTGCGCCCCTTATGGACGGCCCGCCACTGGCCCACCATATTATTACATTTTCAAAATACTCCGTACTGCTGGAGGACTCTTCACCTTCCTTTATCTAAATCTCCTCTCCTAAAATACTCTGCACTGCTATGATCACTTCCAATCACCCGATTGGCTGCTGTAATCCTCCAGACAGGCGGAGGGTCATTATAAGCTTTATATATACGTTTTACCTAGGCCAGGTGAATATGGCGATATCTTGAACTAGATGTGACTGCCGCGTTTTGTGCTCGGTGTAACATGAGGCCTCTGCTGAGTCTGCAGAAGAGCGAAACTGTCTCTCCATCGAGCGGTCACAGGCGGGACTGAAACCCGAACGCTGTGGGAACTAATCTGCCGGATTTTGTCTGCTGAGGACGCTCGCCCATTTCTACTCAAGGAGTGCTGAGCAAAAAATATCTATACAGAGAGAAAGCACTAGAGGAGGGTCTATTTATTTATATATATATATATATATATATATATATATATATATATATATATATATGAGGGTTATAGTTATTTAGAAGCGTAGAAGCAATATAGACTTTATTATTATCATTATTAATAAATTAATTAATTTATTTATTAAGATTATATTATAATTATTATTTATTTATTTATACTCGTTTCCTATTAATAATTATAAACAATTTCTTCATTTGTTTTCACCTTCGGCCCTGGTCAGGACGCTCTCTACGTTGCAGATAGAGAAAGGAGCTGTGTGTTAGTGGGCGTCCTGACTCTCCTGTAGCCCAAGGGAGGGGGGCGAGCACGACACTCCACACCAGGGAGGAAGCCTCGCATTACTGTGTGGAGTTACAGACAGAAGAACAGGAAGTGAGGATTTCTCAGAAGAAATAAGGACATTTAAAAGCAAAATGGAAGGATGAGGTGAGTGAAGGAGGACTGCACTAGGGTAAAGGAAGATATTTAGGAAAAAAAAATTACCATTACAACCCCTTTAAAGGGACCGATGTACAGCTACGACGGTTTGCGGGATCGTGCCGACCTGCCGCCGTATAGCGACGGCAGCTGGTCGGCAAGTGGTCAATGACACTTGCAGACTCTCCATAGGTGTCACTTTTTTAAAGGCACATGTGCCTTTGACAGCCACCTGCTATGTAATACAATACAAATAAATTCCTGTCTGTTGTTTTGACTGCTAGTAGTTTTTAGAATGTATCTCTTAGGCCCCTTTCATACCGACGCTTCTAAATTGCCAGTAAAAACACTAAGCACATTTGAAGAGCTTTTCAGGCGCTTTTGAAGAGCTTTCCATTCATTTCAATGGAGAGGGAAGTTTTGATTTGAATGGAAATAGGTTTTCAAGAGCTTTTTAGGTGCTTTTTTTTTTTTAGCATGCAAGCGCCTGAAAAGCACCTCAGTGTGAAAGTGGTCTTATGTTCAACACCCTAGTCTGTAGACACCAATAGACTGTCCAAAGATTGCACAGAAGGGGTGATGGACCATTTATACCCCAGTGTGGTAGGGGTGTAAATTAGGGATGAGCCGAACACCCCCCCGTTTGGTTCAAACCAGAACCTGCGAACAGACCAAAAGTTTGTGTGAACTTTAGAACCCCATTAAAGTCTCTGGGACTCAAACGTTTGAAATCTAAAGTGCTAATTTTAAAGGCTAATATGCAAGTTATTGTCCTAAAAAGTGTTTGGGGACCTGGGTCCTGCCCCTGGGGACATTTTTTAATGCATAGAAAGTTTTAAAAACTGATTTTTTTTGAGAGCAGTGGTTTTAAATTACTTTTTTTTCCTTCAGAAATTACACTTTGTGCACGGGAAACAAGCGCTGCTTTACAGGCATACTATAGACACACCCCAGGTATCAAATATAAAGGAATATTTCACTTTTATTGTTTCACTTCAAGCATTATTAAAATCACTGCTCCTGAAAAAACTTCAGTTTTTTTTTAAAAACTTTTTTTGCATTGATACATGTCCCCTGGGGCAGGACCCGAAACACTTTTTAGGACAATAACTTGCATATTAGCCTTTAACCTCTTGCCTACTGTGCACCTACACCCCCTTCCTGCCCAGACAAAAACATTTTTGTCTGGGCGTCGCTTTAACTGACAATTGCGCGGTCGTGCGACGTGGCTCCCAAACAAAATTCACGTCCTTTTTTTCCCCCACAAATAGAGCTTTCTTTTGGTGGTATTTGATCGCCCGTGTGCTTTTTATTTTTTGCGCTATAAACAAAAAATTTGCGACAATTTTGAAAAAAGACACAATATTTTCTGCTTTTTGCTATAATAAATATCCCATTTAAAAAAAAAAAAAAACAAACATTTTTTATCTCAGTTTAGGCCGATACGTATTCTTCTACATATTTTTGGTAAAAAAAAAAAAAAATCGCAATAACCGTATAGTGACTGGATTGCGCAAAAGTTATATTGCCTACAAAATAGGGGGCATAATTATGATTTTTTTTTTTTTACTAGGAATGGCGGCGTTCTGCAATTTTTTTTCGGGACTGGGACATTATAGCGGACACATCGGACACTTTTGACACATTTTTGGGACCATTTACATTTATACAGTGAACAATGCTATAAACATGCATTGATAACTGTATAAATGTAACTGGCAGAGAAGGGGTTAACCACTAGGGGGCGGGGAAGGGGTTAAATGTTTCTCCTAGTTTGTGTTCTAACTGTAGGGGGAGGGGGGGTGACTGGGGGAGGTGACCGATTGTGTCCCTATGTACAAGGGACACAATCGGTCTCCTCTCTCCCTGACAGGGACGTGGAGCTCTGTGTTTACACACAGAGCTCCACGTCCCAGCTCAATTGTCGGCAACCGCGTGTGCCCGGCGGCCATCGTGTTCTCAGTGACACGACGGGTGCGCACGTGAGCTGCCGGCGGCGTGCGCGTGCGCCCCTAGCCGCTTTGAATGAATGACAGGACGTCATATGACGTGCTGTCAGGACCATAGAGTATCCCGCCCGCCGTCATAGTTAACTTGGCCAACTAGATAAAAGAAAGAGGGATATCCCCTGATTGGACTTTAATGGCACAGAATTTTTTTAACAAGTTATGAAAAATATATATATGAAATTTATTATAAACATACAAGACAAGCACATAATAAAATATTGTTACATATATATGGAATGTGTACAGTACAACAACAACAGATTTATAACCAAATGTAAGTATCAATAAAAGGACATGATTTTTAGGAATTCACCCAACGTTTCAGAGAGACAGCTCTCCTTCCTCAGGGGTATGTGAAAAAATCAGCCAGCTATATATTTGGAACTACTCTGTATATTTGACATTCCATAAGAAGTTTACAAACTGAATTATCATTTAGCACATCATTTAGGGAGTCCCCATCCATCACTCCTGAAGTCAGCCCGACCTTGGCCCTTCAGCCAGTAAATCACAGGGATTGAACTACTGTATATTGTTGAAAACGGTGCCCACATGTATTGAATCAAGTGTGGGGAGACGCTCCGACATCCAGACAAACTGCTGGACCTCTTTGTTCAATCTCTTTGATTTACTGGCTGAAGGGCCATGGTCGGGCTGACTTCAGGAGTGATGGACGGGGACTCCCATGGGAGGTGCTAAACGATAATTCAATTACAACTATTGAGTAACATGTGCACCAGTAGTTCCAGGACGCAACTCCGCTCAAGTTTCTCTGTTGTTTTTAAACTTTTTATGGAATGTCATATATACAGAGTAGTTCCAAATATATAGCTGGCTGCAGGGCTGGACTGGGACAGAAATTTGGCCCTGGACTTTATCCAGACTGGCCCATTTTGACAGATTTTCCCCATGGCAGGCGGACGACTCCCGCACCCCCCCGGCCATCCAAGCCCCCTCTCCCCCTTCACTAGCCACTAGCCGTTCTACTTTATTAGAAAAGAACAGCTGGTACTGGTACTCTTATAGACAGAACCAGTGGGGAAGCTAGACATTATTTCACCCGAGGCAAAGAATCAGTTCGGTGCCCCCCTTATGGGACAAGATTAGACAGAAGGGAGAAACTCCCTGGCCATAACTGTTGAGTGAGCTGTCTGTCCCCTCCCCCATGCTCCTCTGTCCCCCCCTGCTTCTCTGTTCCCCCCAGGTGAGCGCTGCGGGGATGGAGAGGAGGTGAGCGCTGCCAGAAGGGATAGACAGAGGAGAGGAGGGGGGTGGCGGTCCACTGTCACTGAAGCCGGCCCACTGAGCTATCGGCCCACCGGGAAACTCCCTGTAGTCCCAATGGCCAGTCCATCCCTGGCTGGCTGATTTCTCCACATACCCCTGAGGAAGGAGAGCTGTCTCTCTGAAACGTTGGGTGAATTCCTAAAAATCATGTCCTTTTATTGATACTTACATTTGGTTATAAATCTGTTGTTGTTGTACAGTACACATTCCATATATATGTAACAATATTTTATTATGTGCTGCCTTGTCTTGTATGTTTATAATGAGTTTCATATATATATTTTCAAAACTTGGTAAAAAAATGATGTGCCATTAAAGTCCAATCAGGGGATATCACTCTTTCTTTTGACTCAAAATTTATGGATGTGGCACATCACAGAGACATAGACCGATAAGTTTTCCTTTTATTTGGCCAACTAGATAAGACAAGGGCATTGCAAGGACAGATTAGGAATAGGTGGGGTGTCTCAGCCAATGGACAGGGATCTTCTTGGGTCCCTTGGCCTGCTAGGAGAGGCTATTTACTTGGGTGAAGTCAGGTGATCGGGGTTCTGCGCCACCTGGATGGCTGTCTGGGTGGATGTGTGTTGTGCTGCCTATCCCAGAGAAATCTGGCTTGTAGGCTGTCTGAGGGCCCATCCAGAAGCAGGAGAGCAGTGTAGGGTTGGGACTAGGGTGGCCACATTTCCAAACTGCTATTCAGGGACACACCTCCTCTCTCACCTTTCCCCCCCAAAAAAATGAGGGGGGGGGGGGCGAGGAGAAATGTAGTCTCAGGGTTGATGGGAATTTTGGCGGCGGGTTATTTGTCAGGTAAATGTGCCACTTCCCACAAGATACAGTGCCTCTTGCCCCCTATAGCCTGCCACCAGATGCAGTGCTGCTGTCACTCCCTCTGCATGAGCCCCGTGCGTAGAAGGAAAGGAGTGGTGTCACTATCTGGAGAGTGAAGATCACATTAGTCCCTGCTGCTTGCCGCTGGGTGCCAGAGGAGGTGGGTGGGGACAGCAGTGCTGCACTAGGTGCAGGCCTCGCTCCCGGCCTCACTGTCTGAAAGAAAATTGTCACTGATTGCAAGATGCCAGGCAGCACTGGGTCCTAGCAACCAGTTCCCGGAAATGTAGGTATTAGTTAGTAGGGGGTGGCTGTGTCCTCAATTTCATTCCGGGACATTGTATTGTCCCAGAATGAAGGTGCCCGGGACCCAGGACAGACATGTCAAATGCGGGACAGTCCCGGCAATCCGGGACACGTGGGCACCCTAGTTGGGACTGTGGCTTGCAGTCCAACCAAAAGTGATGGTTCTGCCAGCCGGTGAACCTGTCGTGGTCGGAGGTACCGAGGACCACAGGGAGTAGCTGAAGCAATGTACCAGAGCAGTGTTCTATCCAACCGGGAACAGTGAAGAATCGGGAAACTTTGGCAGGTGTCAAGTCAGGGAACCAGCCAGTGGTGGTGACGGATGCAGATCAGCCTTGTGTGCCAAGTCAGGGACCGAGCAGGCCAGCGGGGTGACGCTTGAGGAGTATCTGTGAGTGCCAAGCTAGGGACCCATCAGGGACCCCTGAGGAAAATACTTAGTGAGAGGATTAGAAGAGCTCAGGAGATCCAGTGGCAGTGGATCAGCGGGTCTAGGTGATAGACTGGGAGCTCAGGTGAGTGAAGATCAAAAGAGGTGATTGTGGAGAAAGTGAAAAGCCTCGTACACGTGTGTAGGGGGAAAGACTGACCGAGCCGGTTCTGGGGTTTCCCCTCGGAATTTCCAACGGGAACAGCTATGAATAAGCATCTTACGATGTGAAACATGTTAGCCATTTTTTGTCCTGTTGTCCACTTTTTCATTTTGACTGCACCATTGTGGATTATGTTTTGATCTGATTTGATCCAATAAAGACGTCGTTTACCAGAGTGCGGCAGTCCAGAACTCCACTGGAACTTTTGCCGTCGGAAATCCCGTACGTGTGTACGAGGCAAAAGAGTTCATTAGAAACGTTTGTTAGCAACTGTTCAAGATTGTTACCATAGGAGACAGCCATGCAGATGTGGCGTCCGGCTGGGGGCCTTTGCCTGCATGGTTGTCTAGCTATAGAAGTCTCGGAGTCTGCTAATTAACATTGCATCTATTTTCAAGTCTTGCCACAGATTCTCAATGTGATTTAGGTCTTGACTGTGACTTGACCATTCTAACACATGAATATGCTTTGATCTAAACCGTTCCATTGTAGCTCTGGCTGTATCTTTAGGGTCGTTGTCCTGCTGGAAGGTGAACCTCCCCCAGTCTCAAGTCTTTTGCAGACTCTAACAGGTTTTCTTCTACGATTGTCCTGTATTTGGCTCCATCCATCTTCTCATCAACTCTGACCAACTTCCCTGTCCCTGCTGAAGAAAAGCATCCCGACCACATGATGCTGCCACCATCATGTTTCACAGTTGCGATGGTGTGTTCAGGGTGATGTGCAGTGTTTTTTTTCCTCTTCTGCTCATTCCATATTTGACAGGTCTTTTGCACTCTCAAGCCTCGTACACACAGCCAGAATCTCATCAGGAAAAAAACGTTGTTTTTCCTGATGAGATTCTTGGCAAGAATCTCTTGCCGCCCGAGTGTACACACAGTCCTTTCAAAAGAACCACAGTTCGTTTGAAAGGCAAGAATGCGGTGACGTCATCGCGTACGACAAGCATGCGCTCGTCACATTCGATGCCGTCGTCGCCATCTTGCTTCACCCTACCTATGCCTTGGAAGCTACCGCGCATGCGTGAAACTCATTTTGAGCATGCCCGGGTTTCCACGGCAACAGGTAAGTATACAGACTCTCAGGTTTCTCATCGGGAAACAGGCCGTCAAGAATCCCGACGAGAAAATAGAGAGCAGGATCTCTATTTTTCTCGTCGAGATTCTGGCCAAATTTCCTGACAAGAAACCTGAAAGCCTCATACACAATCTCGGTTTACTTGGAAAGAAAGCTCTGCCAGCAGTTTTCTTGCTGGTTGTAAGGGTACATATGGATCAGAATACTGCGGAGGCTTCTCAGGTTTGAACCCAGGTTTCACTCTCTTTTATGCAGAGAGTTAGGGTTCTACGCATCACAGCCACAGTAAGTACTTGGCGCCTATTCCTTCATAGGCACCAGCGAAGTAGGCGTAACTGTAACGGAATGAACCGTGACAGACTGAGATATTCCTATGTCTAGGGTCACCTTATGTCCATTAGGGCCATAGGGTGACAAAGTATCATAAGTCATATATTACATGAGATGGGACATTAATAATAATTCATATTGCAGGACTGGAATATTACAAAGCGGATGTCTTGAGATATCACAAGCTGTTGCCTATTCAATATAGACACAATTGCATCAGAAAGACCTTTTAATGGTGTGATTCATTGTGTCTAAAACAATGTGTTAAATTCTCCATTCAGATGTACTGAATTAGCATGTCATTGTCTACAGGAATGTCATGCTCTCTGAGTTACTGTAACTCTATTGATGATACGGTGCCGACGTGTCTACATAATTAGCTTACCTAAATGCCTTTTAAGGTGATTGAAGCCCCCCCATGGTGTGAAGGGGGGTGGAGACTACATTGTCCTGTGATTAACTGTATTATGCTTGAAACTGTATAAGAAGCTGAGAAAATATCAATAAATGGGTCATATCTTTGGAAGCAAGTGCAGAGCCGAGTCTCGTCTTGTTTATGGGAATTGATATGGATCGTGTATGCAAGATTGTCGCAGTGTGTCAGATAAGCTTGTCGTGGTTGGATGGAAGGTCGTAAGCGGTGGTGACCGTTACATTTGGTTGGCAGCGGTGGGATGATTCCATCTTCAGAAGGACGGCTACAAGGACACAGGACAATGGAGACGCTGTATGAACGGATGAAGCTCTCTTCCCTCATGGACTTACTGGAGAGCCGGGGCAGACCGGCCAGCAACCGTAAGAAAAGGGACATTATCGCAGAACTTGTCGAAATGAATAGAGCTAAGAGGCCCAGCGTAACAGACAGGACACCTGAGGAAGAATTTTTTGATCGGGCTGTTAAACATGGACTGGCACAATATGGTCCTAATCCTCCACTGGAGATCATAGATCGGGTTATAGCGGCTGTAGATGCCACCTTGCGACAGCAAAGAAGTGCTGCAGCAGCTGAAGTCTCAGCAGCACCAACTAAAGAGAGAGGAGAGGTGCAGATACCAGTCTCCATGGAAGAGGAATTCCAAAGAAGGTTACAAGAGATGCGGATACAGCATAGAGGACCAGTATCAGAGGAGGTCCTGTTGGGATGGTCGGATGTGATTCGGTGCCAACTCTGGAAGGAAGCGCTAGCTCGAGAGCAGCATCACCAAGGAAAGGTCCTGCCCTCCATCTATGCAAGGTACTGGCCGCAGTATGACGTACAAATGCAGTTGTTGGGGGAACAACCGAAGCAGGAGTGGACAGCGGAGTTAAGCAGGCTGATCCGGGCAGAGATGCAGCTGGACGAGAGCTACAGAGCCCTCCGGTGGTATGTAGCCCAAGAGTGCCCGTGGTCAGCGGATGACAGCCCCACAGAAGGCTATGACTATAATGGCCTGGGATTGTTGTATTGGAGGATGTCCAGTGATCCTGACTTTGGGGATGATCGGGAGTGGCGCTTGGAGGACATAATGGAGCACAGAGAGAAAAAATTGAATATCTCGGGAGGCCACTGGTCACAGGAAGATTTAGAATTTCTGGCCATTCAAGAATGGGAGCTGGAGGTCGCCTACAGACAGCTGCTAGACTCGGCTCAGCAGCAGGGTGGGGCTCCCATTGCCTGGGACTATGAGGAAAGGTCAGATAACTGTGAAATCCTGGCTGATGAATCGGCAGTGGAAAAACTGGAGATTGCCATCCCTAAAGCCGAAGCGGATGGTGTGGAGTTCCAGAGAGCCGGGGCGGTTGGCGCCTTTCTCCAGCAACAAGCTGAGGTGGTAAAGCTTTTACCCCCAGGTGAATCACTGGCAACAGAGCAGGGTGCCCCAAGCCTCTGCTACCAACTAGCAGAAGAGGGGGACCCTGTGGTAGTGGATGGGACTGTGGTCTCCACTCACAGCAACCCAGCGGAAGAGCTGGCAACAGAACAGAGTGTCATAGGCCTCTGCTTCTCACTAACAGAAGAGGGGGAACCTGTGGTAGTGGATGGGACTGTGGTCTCCACTCACAGCAACCCAGCGGAAGAGCTGGCAACAGAACAGAGTGTCATAGGCCTCTGCTCCTCACTAACAGAAGAGGGGGACCCTGTGGTAGTGGATGGGACTGTGGTCTCCACTCACAGCAACCCAGCGGAAGAGCTGGCAACAGAGCAGAGTGTCATAGGCCTCTGTTCCTCACTAACAGAAGAGGGGGACCCTGTGGTAGTGGATGGGACTGTGGTCTCCACTCACAGCAACCCAGCGGAAGAGCTGGCAACAGAGCAGAGTGTCATAGGCCTCTGCTCCTCACTAACAGAAGAGGGGGTTCCTGGGGTAGTGGATGGGACTTCAGTCTCCACTGGCACAACCCCAGAAAATGGTACAGGACTGGGACAGAAGGATGTCTGCTTTGCTTTGCAAGCAGCGGGGGGGTTTCACCAAGCACCAGTGGATAGGACTTCAGTCTCCACTGGTATACCCCAGGAAGGGGGGGCAGTTGGCCCAGACCCCCAACAGCATGATGGACTGAGCCCAGCCACCCTGCCTTCTTCCCAGCGGCAGGCGTGTTCTCTGAGAGAGGCAGAGGTTGGCGGGGTGAGTAATGCACAGTTTGGAGCCATTTATTTGGGGTACAGTATGGATACCAGCATTGGAGGACTGGAACTACTGACGGACTTCGGAGTCAACCCGTTCGGGGTTCCCACCTGTGTCCGTCTCCCACCGAAAGGGGAGAGATGTAACGGGAATGAACCTTGACAGACTGAGATATTCCTATGTCTAGGGTCACCTTATGTCCACTAGGGCCATAGGGTGACAAAGAATCGTAAGTCATATATTACATGAGATGGGACATTAATAATAATTCATATTGCAGGACTGGAATATTACAAAGTGGATGTCTTGAGATATCACAAGCTGTTGCCTATTCAATATAGACACAATTGCATCAGAAAGACCTTTTGATGGTGTGATTCATTGTGTCCAAAACAATGTGTTAAATTCTCCATTCAGATGTACTGAATTAGCATGTCATTGTCTACAGGAATGTCATGCTCTCTGAGTTACTGTAACTCTATTGATGATGCGGTGCCGACGTGTCTACATAATTAGCTTACCTGAATGCCTTTTAAGGAGATTGAAGCCCCCCATGGTGTGAAGGGGGGTGGAGACTACATTGTCCTGTGATTAACTGCATTATGCTTGAAACTGTATAAGAAGCTGAGAAAATATAAAAAAATGGGTCATATCTTTGGAAGCAAGTACGGAGCTCTGTCTCGTCTTATTCTGGGAAAGGATATGGATCGTGTATGCAAGATTGTCGCAGTGTGTCAGATAAGCTGGTCGTGGTTGGATGGAAGGTCGTAAACGGTGTTGACCGTTACAGTAACTATAGACTAAAGCTGGGGGAATGATGGGACCATGCGGGACCGGAGCACAGGGACCAGCACAATGATTTGTAGGGATTTAACAGTTCATGATTAAGATAATAGCCAGGAGCAACTTGCTGTGGAAGGATGCCAGGGTGATACAGTCCCAAAAGGTTTAAGATAGTAGTCTTTAGACGTGAGTGGTTACGGGAACAGTGGCAACTGTGCAAAGCGGAACGGGCATGAGAGGTTATGGCATCACAGGCAATTGAATATAGCTGTACAGGCATGAGAGGTTATAGCAATACATGGACAGACTGCGAGCAGAGTACTAGCGGTTTAAGAGGTTATTGCTAGGCAGCTACTGATCCCAGAGGAGCGGCATGGGGAACAGCAGAGTCTTTGGTCCAGAGAGGGATGCAGACCTGGCACAGGATGCTGGGGTGGATGCAGAACCCCAGATGACAGCAGGCGTCCTTGCGCAATAGAGGAACGCCATGCAGTCAGAGCTGGGGTTTTAAATAGTGCGCACTGGAGCACAGGTGAGACGCCGCTAGACAGCGCACGTCCGCGTTCCAGCGTGGAACGCATGGCGCGCCGGAAGTGACGCCCACGGTAAACAGAATGGAGCACAGCTGCTAGGAAAGGAGCAGCTACGCTCGTTCTACTGAGAGGTAACGCCAGTGGCGTTACACTGGTTCTTGCCGAGAAAACCGGGCGTGTGTACGAGGCTAAACAGGTTTTCTTCTAAGATTGTCCCATATTTGTCTCCATCCATCTTCCGATCAACTCTGACCAGCTTCTCTGTCCCTACTGAAGAAAAGCATCCCCACCACATGAGGCTGCCACCACCATGTTTCACAGTGGGGATGGTGTGTTCAGGGTGATGTGCAGTGTTTTTTTTTCCTCTTCTGCTCATTCTATATTTGACAGGCTGAGGAAGAGAAGTGGCCACACACAGAAGCTAATATTTAAATCCTCATGTAGCTGGTGTTTGGAGGAATGGGGTTGTATTATTTTATTTTCACAGAAAGGCTTGTCGGTTTTTATTAAGGCAAAAATAAGGTTTTGAGTTTTTTTCACACACATAATGCATCACAGGGTTCCTCCTTCAATTTCCCAATATAGATTAAAAAACAAACCAAAAAAAAAGCTAAAAATTCCCTGTTTGGTAGCGGAGGTCGGTCAGATCACAGAGCGCTCTTCTTCTCCTTCAGTCGGGGAATTCCGCCTCTCGCTGTTTACAATCCGCAGAAGAGAAGTGATGACCTTGGAGTATTTTCGTGTTGTTGCCTGTTTCCTTATCTCAGTTTTCTGTCTCAGTGAGATGTGAATGAGCTGAGTGCTGATATCTGCCCAAATCTCGGGCCCCTATGGGGTGGACTGAGCGGAACTGACATCTCAGCGTGCTGACACAGGGGCTCCGTCACTGGAAAATTACTCACAATGGAGAGGAAACCAGAACGATGGAGGAGAGAGGAGCTACTGATGGCAGCTGACCCCTCCATACACAAATTCATTATTAGGCACTGTAGGCTTCTGCCTATAGGCTGCAGAGACAAACACACAATCAACTCTATAATTATTAGACATGTTTTTTTTTTTTCAAATACAGCCACTGTGCCCCATCAAATGCAGCCACTGTGCCCCATCAAACGCAGCCACTGTGCCCAATTAAATGCAGCCACTGTGCCCCATCAAATGCAGCCAATGTGTCATCAAATGCAGACACTGTACCATCGATTTCAGCCACTGTGCCCCTTCAAATGCAGCCACTGTGCCCATCATATGCAGCCACTGTGCCCATCATATGCAGCCACTGTGCCCATCAAATGCAGCCACTGTGCCCATCAAATGCAGTCACTGTGTCATCAATTGTCACCACTGTGACCATCAAATGCAGCCAATTTTCCCATCTCATGCAGCCACTGTGACCATCATATGCAGCCACTGTGCCCATCAAATGCAGCCACTGTGCCCATCAAATGCAGCCACTGTGCCCCATCAAATGCAGCCACTGTGTCCCATCTCATACAGCCACTGTGCCCATCAATTGCAGCCACTGTGCCCATCAAATGCAGCCACTGTGCCCATCAAATGCAGCCACTGTGCCCATCAAATGAAGCCACTGTACCCCATCAAATGCAGCCACTGTGCCCATCAAATGCAGACACTGTGCCCATCAAACGCAGCCACTGTGCCCCATCAAATACAGCCACTGTGCCCCCATCAAATGCAACCACTGTGCCCATCACATGCAGCCACTGTGCCCATTAAATTCTGCCACTGTGCCCATCAAATGCAGACACTGTGCCCATCAAATGGAGCCACTGTGCCCCATCAAATACAGCCACTGTGCCCCATCAAATGCAGCCACTGTGCCCATCACATGCAGCCACTGTGCCCATTAAATTCTGCCACTGTGCCCATCAAATGCAGCCACTGTGCCCATCAAACGCAGCCACTGTGCCCCATCATATGCAGCCACTGTGCCTATAAAATGCAGCCACTGGGCCCCATCAAATGCGGCCACTGTGCCCATCAAACGCAGTCACTGTGCCCCATCATATGCAGCCACTGTACCCCATCATATGCAGCCACTGTGCCCATCACATGCAGCCACTGAACCCCATCATATGCAGCCTGTGTGCATAAAATGCAGCCACTGTGCCTATAAAATGCTGCCACTGGGCCCCATCAAATACAGCCTCACTATGAATAGTGGGTGGCGGCCATGGATAGAGGATGGATAGGAGGTGGCGGCCGTGGATAGAGGGGGGTGCGCCGTGCCCCTATGTAAACGACAAGGCAGATCGCCTTTCTGTGAGATAGGAAGGTAGTGCTAAGCAGGAACACGGATCTTTGCCTTCCCACAGTACAAGCACCTTCCCCACACAGTCAGTAAGCACTTATTAGGCACACATTTAACCCTTTGGTGTTAATCCCTTTAGTGCCAGTGTAATTAGTACAGTGACAGTGCATATTTTTTAGCGCTGATCACTGTGTTGGTGTCACTGGTCCCCAAAGAAGTGTCAAAAGTGTCAGTTAGTGTACGTTTTGTTCGCCGCAATATCACTGTCCCGCTATAAGTCGCTGATCGCCGCCATTACTAGTAAAAAAATAATAATAATTAAGTAAATATCCCATAATTTGTAGACATGATAACTTGTGTGCAAACCAATATATCAATATATATCAATATCAATATACACTTATTGGGATTTTTTATACCAAAAATATGTAGCAGAATACATATTGGCCTAAATTGATGAAGAAATTAGATTTTTTACGTTTTTTTATTGTTTATATTTTATAGCAGAAAGTAAAAAAGTTTATTTTTTTCAAAATTGTTGATGTTTTTTAGTTCATAGCGCAAAAGATAAAAACCGCAGGGGTGATCAAATACCACCAATAGAAAGGTCTATCTGTGGGAAAAAAAGGACGTCAATTTTGTTTGGGAGCCACGCCGCACGACCGCGCAATTGTCAGTTAAAGCGACGCAGTGCTGAATCGCAAATGGCCTTTGGATTGAGCCGGACAGTAACATTACCAGCCAGGCAACTGGTATTTTCTAAAGGAGACTTCAGAAACAGCAGTCTACATATTCTTTTACTATGAGTAGCTTTAATATTATGTTTATATATCCTCAATATCCTGTATCCCAGTATCAGCTGGGCTGGTCTTCTTTGTTTACCTCTAGTGACATCTAATGGCCATTTTGTATATTGCGGTTAGTGCAGCTCCGCATAGAAACCAATCAGCTTCCAAGATTTATTGTCAAAACTTAAAGGATTTGTGAAGGTAATTTTTTTTCCCCTAAATAGCTTCCTTTACCTTAGTGCAGTCCTCCTTCACTTACCTCATTCTTCCATTTTGCTTTTAAATGTCCTTATTTCTTCTGAGAAATCCTCACTTCCTGTTCTTCTGTCTCTAACTCCACACAGTAATGCAAGGCTTTCTCCCTGGTGTTGAGTGTGGTGCTCGCCCCCTCCCTTGGACTACAGGAGAGTCAGGACGCCCACTAACACACAGCTCCTTTCTCTATCTGCAACGTAGAGAGCGTCCTGACTCTCCTGTAGGAGGGGGCGAGCATGACACTCCACACAGTATACAGGAGAGTCAGGACGCTCTCTGCGTTGCAGATAGAAAAAGGAGCTGTGTGTTAGTGGGCGTCCTGACTCTCCTGTAGTCTAAGGGAGGGGGCGAGCACGACACTCCACACCAGGGAGAAAGCCTTGCATCACTGTGTGGAGTTACAGACAGAAGCACAGGAAGTGAGGATTTCTCAGAAGAAATAAGGACATTTAAAAGCAAAATGGAAGGATGAGGTAAGTGAAGGAGGACTGCACTAAGGTAATGGAAGCTATTTAGGAAAACAAATGTACATTTACAACCCCTTTAATTGAACAAGCTGAAGTTAGAAGCTGATTGGCTGCCATGCACGGCTGCGTCAGATTTGGCACTCTCCAGTATTGGTAAATCAACCCCTGAGGCCACGTACACACGATCAGACATGTCCGATGAGACTGGTCCGACGGACCGTTTTCATCGGACCACGCTGAAATGGTCTGTTGGTCTGATGTGTGTACACACCATCGGACCAAAAATCCGATCAGACCAGAACGCGGTGACGTAGAACACAACGACGTGCTGAAAAAACGAAGTTCAATGCTTCCAAGCATGCGTCGACTTGATTCTGAGCATGCGCGGATTTTTGGTCCGATGCTTTTGTGTACTAACCATCGAGGTTTTCGTCGGACATGTTTCATCAGACAGGTTTTGAAACATGTTTTAAAACTTTTGTCCGACAGACAACGGTCTGATAGGCCGTACACACCATCGAATTGGTCCGATGAAACTGGTCTTCAGACAAGTTTCATCGGACCGGTCTGATCGTGTGTACAGGGCCTCATGCCGCGTACACACGATCACTTTTTGTGATGAAAAAAATGATGTTTTCAAAAACGTCATTTAAAATGATGGTGTGTGGGGCAAAACGTTGTTTTATGTCTTCAAAAAAACGACCAAAAAAAAAATTCCAACATGCTTGATTTTTGTGTGTCGTTTTTCAAAATGTCATTTTTTGTGTCATAAAAAGTGATTGTGTGTGGGCAAAACGACGTTTTTAAACCCGCGCATGCTCAGAAGCAAGTTATGAGACGGAGCTTCAATGGAACAGAGTGCTGTCGTACATGATGTACGTCACCGCGCTTTGCTAGAGCATTGTGGAAAAACGATGGTGTGTAGGCAACGTCGTTTTGGAAAATGAAGTTTGAAAAACGTTGTTTTTTTTTCATCACAAAAAGTGATCGTGTGTACGATAAGGCCGCATTCACACCTGATAGCGTCTTTGATCATTTTTTAGTTGTTTTTTTTTTTTGTGTGCATTTTCTGCACGATTTTGGCGTGTTTTTATACAGCGTTTTTGAGCTTTGCCGTTTTTTTTTATTAGCCAATAGAGAAAACTATTATCGGTTGCATCATTTGTTGCTAGGTATTTCAGCTTTTTTAGCTTTTTCATTAACTTTTATTTAAATTATTAATATTTTATTAATATTATTATTATTATTATTATTATACTATTATTATTTTTTCAGTTTTTTGAGTTAGGATTAGGGGTTAGGATTATTTACATTTATTTTTTATTTTTTTGTTAGTACCCTTTCACACTGAGATGGTTTTCAGGCAATTTAGAGCGGTGTATTTATTTTACATGTAGATATATTATTTATTATTTTATTATTATTATTATTATTATTATAATATAATAATAATAACAGCATTAATAATAACAACAATAATAATGTCTTTTTTTTTAAGGTTAGGGGTAATTATTATTTATTTATGAATACATATTATATTGTTACATATTATTCATTTATTTGATTTTATTTATGATGATTTTTTGTTATCGGTGTATTTATTTTACATTTATTTGTTCATATATTATTACTATTTTTTTCTATTTTTTCATTTGAGCAGAAAATCGCTCCTGCACCCTCTCTGCCCATTGAAATGTTATGCGACTGTACTATCTTATTCGATATAATAAAAATGTATAGTTAAAAATAAATAAAAATTCAGTCCTTTTAAAAATGGAGGCACAGCATAACATGCAGGAGTTGCACCCTGCCTCGGAACACCCACTCTTGTTTTCGGAAAGCTATGTACAGTGTCCTGCCAGCATCGCCCACCATGCCTACACTCCATAGGGAAGCACAGAGGCCCAGTAAAATGAGTCTCAAGTAAGGCATGTCTTTATTTAAACATTTATTAGCATTTTGGACGAGAGGGAGAAAAAACAGGGAAGCAAAACATAAGCAGGTTACATTTCAGTTTTAAACAAAATCATAACACACTGCCCACTACGCAGGTGGAAATAGTCACACTTATACGGGATGTGGTGAGAGGCGGGTGACCGGCGTATCCTGTGGAGTCTGGGTGTAGAATTTACAGAGAAATATTCTGTATAACACAAATATTATCTGATATCCTGAACGTCATAAGTATGTGGCACTGATTGCTTCTGTGTACTACAATCAGGGCTGTCTTTAAGGCAGGGCAAAAGGGGAAGCCGCCCTGGGCCCTGTCATTGTTGTGGGGCCCAAAGCAGGTGCCTCATACTTGGCAACTATCCTGGTTTAAATTCCCTTGTCCCGTGAAGTTTTAGTCCCGTACTGTGTCCCAATTTCTCAGTGTGACGTGCTGCTACTAATGCTGTCCAGCTCTGCCCTCTGCCCTTGTGTACGAATGACTCCCCTGCAGACCCTGTGTTTACATGTAAATAACAACGGCCAGTGACATTGATATGTAAATAAAGGCAACATTCATATGAATATCACCCACCCCCCCTGGGTCATTTCCATACCTCCCAACTTTTTGAGATGGGAACTAGGGACACCTATAAGAAAAAATATGCAGTCATAGGACACACCCCTTTAACCACTTAAGACCCGGCCAGTTTTTGCGATTCGGCACTGCGCCGCTTCAACTGACAATTGCGTGGTCATGCGACGTGGCTCCCAAACAAAATTGGCGTCCTTTTTCCCCACAAATAGAGATTTCTTTTGGTGGTATTTGATCACCTCTGCAATTTTTAATTTTTGCGCTATAAACAAAAATAGAGCGACAATTTAAAAAAAAAATGTATTTTTTATTTTTTTCTGTTAACGTTTTCTCTTTCAATTACGGGCACTTATATGGCGGCACTGATGGGCACTGATGAGGTGGCACTGATGGACAACAATGAGGTAGTACTGATGGGCAGCGATGAGGTGGCACTGATGGGCACCGATGAGGCGGCGCTGGTATGCGGCACTGATGGGCACTCATAGGCGACACTGATGGGCACTCATAGGCGGCACTGATGGGCACTCATAGGCAGCACTGGGCACTCATAGGTGGCACAGAATGGCACTCATGGGTGGCATTTATGGGTGGCACAGATGGGCACTGATAGGTGGGCACTGGGAATGGATTGGGTGGCACCAAAGGACACTGTAGGGTGGCACTGATGGACTTTGAGGGGTGGCACTGATGTATCTGTTGCCAGTCAGTGCCCATGTGTGGGCACTGACTGGCATCTTTCTTTTTTTTACTTGGAATGTGTTTTTTTTTTTTTTAATCCTGATTTTTTTTTTTTACGTTTTTTTTTTTGCCCTGCCAGTGTGTGCACTCCCTGGTGGTCTAGTGTGGGCATCCGAGGGGGGGGGGGCTGCGCTGATAAACAATCAGCGCGAACCCCCCCCTGTCAGGAGAGCCGCCGATCGGCTCTCCTATACTCGCATCTGTCAGACGCGAGTGAGGAAGAGCCGTCGGCAAATCTTCCTGTTTACATCGTGATCAGCCGTGATTGGACAAGGCTGATCACGTGGTAGCGAGCCTCCGCCGGAGACTCGTTACCGAGATCGGAGGTGCAGGGTGTCAGACTGACACCCCGCATCACCGATCGCCACGCTGCGGCCCTACGGGCGCGCGGGGCATGAAATCGTGCAGGACATTGGAGAACGTCCAGTCACGATTTCATAACCACTTCCCGGCCGCCAATCTGCTATTGACCGGGCGGGAAGTGGTTAAACCTAGATAAGTAGTGGATTTATTCACACTAGTGGCCAGTGTGACTGTTCACTGCACATTAGTGGTTAGTGTAAGTCCCTCCTTTCTATGGTGGTTACTGAGAATGATTCTATTACATTAGTGGTCAGTGTAAAACCCTATTACTAGGGTTGTCTCGTTCCCGATACTAGTATTTGTATCGGGACCGATACTGAGCATTTGCGTGAGTACTTGTACTCGCGCAAATGCTCCTGATGCTTTCCCCGATGCTTCCCCCCCCCCCCAAAAAATGTTGCGTGGCTCCCCCAAAAAATCCATACCAGACCCTTTATCCGAGCATGCAACTTGGCAGGCCGCAGGAAGAGGGGGGACGAGAGAGCGCCCCCCCTCCTGAACCGTACCAGGCCACATGCCCTCAACATTGGGAGGATTCTTTGGGGGTCTCTGACCCCTTAAAGCACCATGTCCCCATGTTGATGGAAACAAGGGCCTCATCCCCACAACCCTTGCTCTGCGGGCTGGGGGGGCTTATCGGAATCTGGAAGACCCCTTTAACAAACGGGACCCCAGATCCCGCCTCCCCCCCATGTGAATTGGTAATTGGGGAACATTGTACCCCTACCATTTCACAAAGAATTGGTAGGGGTATGTTCGTGGATATAAAAGGGAGGTTCGCGGATGTAAAACGGACATTCGTGGACATGAAAACGGATGTCAAAATTGACATCCACGTCCGTTTTTCACCCAAAAAAAAACAGAACTGAACTGAACGGAAAGAAAAAAAAAGGAACGTCCGTGTGAAAGAGCCCTTTGTGATTTTATTTTATATACAACTTTTTTAACCACTCAAGGACCGTCTCCTGCACATTTACGTCGGCAGGAGGGCACGGCTGGGCACAGACGCGTACCTGTACGTCGCCTTTAGGAGCCCAGCCGTAGGTCGCCCGTGCGTCCGGGTCCGAAGCTCTGTGACCGCGCCCGCGGGACCTGCGGACCTGATCACCACCGGTGTCCCGGGATCGGTCACAGGAGCTGAAGAACGGGGAGAGGTGTGTGTAAACACAGCTTCCCCGTTCTTCACAGTGGCAGTGACACTGATCGTCTGTTCCCTAAAATAGGGAACGACGATCAGTGACGTCACGCCAACAGCCACGCCCCCTACAATTAGAATCACTCCCTTAGGGCACACTTAAGGCCTAAGCGCCACCTAGTGGTTAACCCCTTCACTGCCATTGACATTTTCACAGTAATCAGTGCATTTTTATAGCACTTTTCGCTGTGAAAATTACAATGGTCCCAAAAATGTGTCAAAAGTGTCCGATGTGTCCGCCATAATGTCGCAGTCACGAAAAAAATCGACGATCGCCGTCATTACTCGTAAAAAATAAATAAAAATTATTAATAAAAATGCCTTAAAACTATCCCGTTTTGTAAACGCTATAAATTTTGCGCAAACCAATCGATAAACGCTTATTGCATATCTTTTTACCAAAAATATGTAGAAGAATACGTATCGGCCTAAACTGAGGAAAAAAAATGTTTTTTATATATATTTTTGGGGGATATTTATTATAGCAAAATGTAAAAAATATAGAATTTCTTTCAAAATTTTCGCTCTATTTTTGTTTATAGCGCAAAAAATAAAAACCGCAGAGGCGATCAAATACCACCAAAAGAAAGCTCTATTTGTGGGAATAAAAGGACGCCAATTTTGTTTGGGAGCCACGTCGCACGACCGCGCAATTGTCAGTTAAAGCGACGCAGTGCCGAATCGCAAAAAAGGGGCCAGGTCCTTAACCTGCATAATGGTCCGGTGGTTTAGGCTTCCGTCCTTTAAATAGATTCATAACACGCAGCACACTATGCAGATGAAATGCAATATTGACTTTTGTAAAGTATGTGGTGAGAGACGGGTGACCATCACATCCTCCGTAATCTGGGTGTAGAATTTACAGAGATATACTCTGGATGACACAGAAGATTATCTGCCATTCATCCTACATAGGTGATCGGTTCTGCCTACTGATCGCTACGATGACCCGGAGTCCCAAAGGTTTCACCGTGATCTGTCTGTACCTGTCCCTGGCTCCAGGTATCTATTATTCTGTATATCCAGGGCTCTCTTAATAGCATCATGGGCCCCCTGGGCAAAGTAATGCTCTGGGGCCCCTACAAAAGGAGACAATTTTGGGGCAGGGTGGGCTGAAGGACCAGCTGCTTTGGGGAAAGTGCAGGGGCCCCCATGTAGCTGGGGCCCCTGGGCAGTGCCCAGTTGTGCCCTCTCGTAGCGTATATCCTATTATATGTATTATATGAAGACCCCTCTGGGTTCTGACACTGATAGGGGCGCTCTCTCTTATCTATTCCAGGTTTGGTGTCACCCGCCCATGTTGTGGAAAGTTCTGTGGGAGACACGATGACCATAAACTGCCTGGAGGGATGTAATAAATCAGTGACCAGAGACGACATAACTCAGATTATATGGAGAAAAACCAACATTTCTCACATTCTGCGCTTCGTTACAAGACTAAAACCGAATGAGACCACCTCCAACTTCTCAGAGCCCAGATACTCCTTCCAGGATCCGACCAACCTCCGGATAACGGACACCCAGCCCAGCGACTCCGGGAATTACACCTGTGAGGTATCATCAAGCACCGGACTCTGTAAGGAGACTTTCCCCCTTCGTGTATCAGGTAAGTGTAGAGTTTATTGTATCCAAACGATTACAGTGGGTAGGAAGCAGTTTGACTAATGCCGCGTACACACGGTTGGCAGGGCTGGACCGGGACACAAATTTGGCCCTGGACTTTAATTCAAAAAAATGCTAAAATGCCCACCAAAAGGCCCCTACATCCATTATTGTATATCATGAGAGGGTGAGAGAGAGAGAGAGAGAGAGAGAGGGTTGAGGGAAAGGGGGTGAACGGTGGGGGTGAGTGAGAGAGGGGGGTGAGTGTAAGAAAAAGAGAGTGAGTGTAAAAGAGAGGGGGTGAGTGTAGGACCCCTTTTTACACCAAGGCCATCCACATGTACAAGAACATGTGCCAATCAGTGCCCACAAATGGGCACTGACTGGCACCATCATGGCACAATTTGTTATGCCCAGCAATTCCACCCACCAGTGTCCATCAGTGCCACCCACCAGTGTCCATCAGTGCCACCTACCAGTGCTCAGCCGTGCCCACCTATCAGTGCCCGTCCATGCCACCTATCAGTACCACCCATTAATACCCATCAGTGCCGTCTATGAGTGCCAATCAATGCTGCCTATGAGTGCCCATCAATGCTGCCTATGAGTGCCCATCAGTGCCGCATACCTATCAGTGCCCATCATCAGTGCCACCTTATCAGTGCCCGTCATTCGCAAAGAAAAGGTACTTATTTACAAAATAAATTAACAGAAACAAATAACAACTTTTTTTTTCCAAATTTTTGCTATTTTTTTTATTTGTTGCACAAAATTAAAAAATTGCAGAGGTGATCAAATACCATCAAAAGAAAGCTCTATTTGTGGGAACAAACAGCGACAGCGCTGAAAGCTGAAAATTGGCTTTGGCAGGAAGGTGTATAAGTGCCCCCCGGTATGGAAGTGGTTAATTTTAAATACATTCTACTAAAACAGTTATGCTCACCTAAATCCACCTAAATCCACCTTCCACCATAAAAGACACAAGTTGATACAGCTTTCTATTATGAATGGCCTCAAGGCGCTTGGTATCAGTGGCGGTGCGTCCATAGAGGGCCCAGAGTGCCGCCCCCTCTCGCTCCCTGATATACAATACATAGATTCATGCATTGCTGCCAACCATTCAGATGGCCGGCCCCCTGGTGAGCGCCAGGCATCTGAATAACTGCAGCTGGTTGACTGTGGAAGCCCCCTCTGGCTCTCGCACCGCCACTGATATAACAGAGATTCATGCATTGCACATGGCACAGTGGCGACAATGGGTACAGTGGTGACAAAGGGCACAGTGGCGACAAAGGGCACAGTGGCATCAATGGGCACAGTGACATCAATGGGCACAGTGGTGACAATGGACACAGTGGCGACAATGGGTACAGTGGTGACAAAGGGCACAGTGGCGACAAAGGGCACAGTGGCATCAATGGGCACAGTGACATCAATGGGCACAGTGGTGACAATGGGCACAGTGGCAACAAAGGGCACAGTGGCGACAAAGGGCACAGTGGCATCAATGGGCACAGTGGCATCAATGGGCACAGCGGTGACAATGGACACAGTGGCGACAATGGGTACAGTGGTGACAAAGGGCACAGTGGCGACAAAGGGCACAGTGGCATCAATGGGCACAGTGGTGACAATGGGCACAGTGGCAACAATGGACACAGTGGCGACAATGGGTACAGTGGTGACAAAGGGCACAGTGGCGACAAAGGGCACAGTGGCGACAAAGGGCACAGTGGCATCAATGGGTACAGTGGTGACAAAGGGCACAGTGGCGACAAAGGGCACAGTGGCGACAAAGGGCACAGTGGCATCAATGGGTACAGTGGTGACAAAGGGCACAGTGGCGACAAAGGGCACAGTGGCATCAATGGGCACAGTGGTCACAATACATAGATTCATGCATTGCTGCCAACCATTCAGATGGCCGGCCCCCTGGTGAGCGCCAGGCATCTGAATAACTGCAGCTGGTTGACTGTGGAAGCCCCCTCTGGCTCTCGCACCACCACTGATATAACAGAGATTCATGCATTGCACATGGCACAGTGGCGACAATGGGCAAAGTGGTGACAAAGGGCACAGTGGCGACAAAGGGCACAGTGGCATCAATGGGCACAGTGACATCAATGGGCACAGTGGTGACAATGGGCACAGTGGCAACAATTAAAGAGCACAGTGACATCAATGGGCACAGTTGCGATAATAGACACAGTGGTGACAATTAAAGGGCACAGTGATGACAATTGGCACAGTGGCGACAATTGAGGGGCACAGTGGCTGCGTTTGATGGCATGGCACAGTGGTGACAATAGATGGTACAGTGGCTGTGTTTGATGGCATGGGACAGTGACTGCGTTTGATGGCATGGCACAGTGGCTGCATTTTATGGCATTGCACAGTGACTGCGTTTGATGGCATGGCACAGTGGTGACAATTGATGGGCACAGTGGCTGCGTTTGATGGCATGGCACAGTGGGTGCATTTGATGGCATGGCACAGTGGTGACAATTGATGGGCACAGTGGCTGCGTTTGATGGCATGGCGCAGTGGTGACAATTGATGGGCATAGTGGCTGCGTTTGATGACTTGTCAGCTGTAGTTAATTAGCTCATGTAAATTATGTCTACTAAAGGAATGTGTATTGTATAGCAGGTGTCTATCTTGAAAGGTCATATCTTGGAGTCACCTTGTCTGGGTAAATGATTAGTTAATTAGCTCATGTAAATTATGTCAGAGTTGGAGTTAGAATGTCTGACTAAAGGGTGTGTGTTGAGGGGGGCTCGTTAGGAACCATTGTATGATGTTGTAGGTGGAGTTCAGTCATTGTTCATATTTGGTTGCTGACTGTATATACAAGCCTGAGTTTCTCATTAACCACTTCCTGCCCGGCCAATAGCAAATTTACGGCCGGGAAGTGGTTATGAAATCGTGACTGGTCGTTCTCAAACGTCCAGTACGATTTCATGCCGCGCGCGCCCCTGGGGGCGCGCAGCGCGGCGATCACTCATGCGGGGTGTCAGTCTGACACCCTGCATCACCGATCTCGATAACGAGTCTCCGACGGAGGCTCGCTACCGCGTAATCAGCCGTGTCCAATCACGGTTGATCACGATGTAAACAGGAAGAGCCGCCGACGGCTCTTCCTCACTCGCGTCTGAGGCCTTGTACACACGATGGGATGTATCCGATGGAAACGGTCCGACGCGCGCATGCGTCGGATCCATTCACAGGATACGACGCATGTGCGGGAGGATATGTCCGCTGGTTTCCCGTACTAACCAGCGGACATATCCGACGGACAGGTTTATAGAGGACAAATTTCAAAGCATGCTTTGAAATTTGTCCGATGGACAAATCTGTCCGCTAGCCCGTACACACGATCGGATTTGTCTGCTGAAACGGTCCATCGGACCGTTTTCAGCGGACAAATTCGATCGTGTGTACGCGGCCTGACAGACGCGAGTACAGGAGAGCCGATCGGCGTCTCTCCTGACAGGGGGGGTTCGCGCTGATTGTTTATCAGCGAAGCCCCCCCTCGTATGCCCACACTAGACCACCAGGGATGCCCACACTGGCAGGGCAAAGAAAAAAAAAAACGTAAAAAAAAAACAGGATAAAAAAAAAATATTCAGGTTAAAAAAAAAAAAAGAAAGATGCCAGTCAGTGCCCACACATGGGCACTGACTGGCAACATATACATCAGTGCCACCCCACAGTGTCCTTCAGTGCCACCCCTCCGTGCCAATCCATGCCCAGTGCCCACCTATCAGTGCCCATCTAAGTACCCATAAGTACCCATCAGTGCCACCCATAAGTGCCCATAAGTGCCACCTATGAGTGCCCATCAGTGCCGCCTATTAGTGCCCATCAGTGCCGCCTATGAGTGCCCATCAGTGCCACCTATGAGTGCCCATCAGTGCCGCCTATGAGTGCCCATCAGTGCCGCCTATAAGTGCCCATCATTGCCACCTATGAGTGCCCATCAGTGCCACCTATGAGTGCCCATCAGTGCCGCATACCAGCGCCCATCAGTGCCGCATACCAGCGCCGCCTATCAGTGCCCATCAGTGCCACCTCATCGGTGCCCATCAGTGCCACCTCATTAGTGCCCATTAGTGCCGCCATATAAGTGCCCGTAATTGAAAGAGAAAACATACTTATTTACAAAAAAGTTAACAGAAAAAAATAAAAATGTATTTTTTTTTCTAAATTTTCAGTCTTTTATTAGTTGTTGCGCAAAAAATAAAAACCGCAGAGGTGATCAAATACCACCAAAAGAAAGCCCTATTTGTGGGAAAAAAAGGAAGGCAATTTTGTTTGGGTGCAGTGTAGCATGACCGCGCAATTGTCATTCAAAGTGCGACAGTGCTGAAAGCTGAAAATTGGCTTGGGCGGGAAGGTGCGTAAGTGCCCGGTATGGAAGTGGTTAAAGAGTCTATTAGTTTTGAACCAGAGAACAGAGCTGTGTGTCTCGTTTCTGGGGAAATCCGGATGGGTCGTGTTCGTCGGATTGTGGAGTGTCCCATTTGGGGGTTCCGTTACAGATACAAACCAGGATAGATCCGAGTCTGCGACCGTATATACCCGAGTATAAGCCGAGGACCTATTTTTACCACAAAAAATGGGAAAACGTATTGACTCGAGTATAAGCCTAGGGTGGGAAATGCAGCAGCTACTAAAGCAGAAAAGAGGGTCAACAATGCCCATTTGCAGCTTCACTGTGCCCATTTGCAGCCTGACCTCATTGTGCCCATCGCAGTTCTCCTACTCGACCATCCTCTCACCTACATTCTCTCTACTGTAACCGGCAGGTCCCGTTATCCTTTGCAGCCTGACCTCACCGTGCCCATTGCAGAATGCGATCTGTGTACCTGAGTCTGTGACATAGACAGCGGCCGTGGAGTTTTAAAAACTCGCGCTCCTCCTCGTGCTGTTCCATGATAGGCGGAACACACGGTTTCCCAGCAAACAATGTGTTCAGTGTTACGCCTATCACGCCTACCATGATCGCCCTCTCGTTCATGATAGATGAGAGGACGTTCGTGATAGGCCAGGAATGGCCTGCTGTCAGATATAGGCTTGGCTAGACTGGATGCCAGTGGTGGCTGGTGCTCAAAATTTTTGGGGGGCGCAAACGAAAAAAAAAAAAACAATTGCAGCCTCACTGTGCCCATCAAATGCAGCCACTGTGCCTATCAAATGTCACCACTGTGCCATGCCATCAAATGCAGCCACTGTGCCCCTCAATTGTCACCACTGTGCCATGCCATCAAATGCAGTCACTGTGCCATGCCATCAAACGCAGTCACTGTGCCCATCAATTGTCGCCACTGTGCCATAAAACGCAGCCACTGTGCCATCAAACGCAGCCACTGTGCCATCAATTGTCACCACTGTGCCATACCATCATACGCAGCCACTGTGCCAATTGTCACCACTGTGCCAATTGTCACCACTGTGCCCTTTAATTGACGCCACTGTGCCCATTGTCGCCACTGTGCCCATTGATGTCACTGTGCCCATTGTCGCCACTGTGCTCATAGATGCCACTGTGCCCATTGTCGCCACGGTGCCCTGTATTCCGCCCCCCCCCCCCCCCGACCAGCAGTTACATTTCTGGGGGCCAGCCATCATCCTTCTACGTCCTTCAATGTCTTCTCCCGCCCTCGATGACGCTTCAGCCAATCAGGTTACCGGTAACCAGAACCGGTGAACCTGATTGGCTGAGACGCCTGTCAGTCTCATCTAAGGAACGCAACCCCTATATATACGTTTCCGGGAGCCAAGGGCTGTACTCGGAAAGCATATCAGAGCCGCACAGCCAACCAGCTGTCGTTATTCAGGTGGCCGGTGCTCACGTCCGGCCATCTGAATAGTCGGACTCGGCGGCAGCAGCCGGCAACAATAACATAGATTCATGCAATGCAGTGCGGTGCGAACCGCCACTGCTGGATGCAGTGGATATATATATATGTAGGGGACTGTATATATATTTAATGCACTGCAGCTCACTGGGTCACCTGCCTGCCTGAAAGTATATTAGAAAAAGTACACCAGGAACAGCCTGCAGTCAGATCTAGCTACACTGGATACAGTATATATATATACACATATACAAACCTGGATGTATATATAATATACTAAATACACTGCAGCTAAGTGAATCAACTGCCTGCCTGCTCAACTGCCTGCTCAACTGCCTGCCTGCCTGCCAGCAACACACTACACAGGCGACCTTATACAGTGTGGGGCGTGGACTTAGTCCCCCTGAGCCATAATTGGCCAATTATGGCTCTCTTTTGCTGACGGCGCTGGGATTGGCCTAAACATGCGGGTCATAGTGCGTATTTTGGCCAATCATCATACAGCAATGCACTGCAATGTCACAGTGCATTATTGGGGCGTTCCGTGCCGCTGGAATTTGGCGCGAACGCCCCATAATGTTAGTTTTTTCGACGAATGGGTGAACAGCCAATGTTCGAGTTGAACTCATGTTCGACCCGAACATAAAGCTCATCCCTAATGCACAGCCTGACTGCATTACAGAAATTAACAGTCACGGTTCCGTTGGGTTGTAAGATTTTCTTTTACTACAGATAATTTCCTAACTTGTCTCACTCTTTTTTTTTCTCCAGAAAAACCTTTCATCTCACCTTGGAGCTACTGGCGATGGATAATTGCCGCTGCATTTTTCATCATCTGTACAGCCCTTTTGTTATCTCATAAATGATATTGATTGGAATGAAATTGCACAGAGTGGCCCTGAACCTCCTCTTCTCAGGTCCCCGCCGGTGCTCCTGGCCCCTCCTTTATGTCCAGTGCCCCCATGGGAAGCCACTTCCCATGGGGGCATTTGTGAGAGCAATAAATTAATATTTTGTAGTCTTTTTTTTACTTCCATAAAGACATGGATGAGCGAGTTTGGGGTGGAGGAACTTGACTAGCCTGCACAGAGTCCTGACCTCCACCCGGTAGAACACCTTTGGGATGAATTAGAGCAGAGACTGCAAGCCAGGCCTTGGTCAAACATTCCCATGACACAATCCTAAACCTTGTGGACGGCCTTCCCAGAAGAGTTGAAGCTGTTATAGCTGCAAAGGATGTAGGGCCGCCATCAGGAATTTCTGAGAATTTCTTCTGTCACATCTGAGTGGTTAAGCGGGAGGTGGGGGTGCCGTGGGGAGGGGGGGAAATTGGCATGCTGGATTCTTACCTCTTCCATCACAACTTCATGGGCCTTCCACGATCACCATCCAGTGCTGTAGCTAGCAGTCTCTCTTCCTCTTCCTGCGCGGGCCCCTACGGGGGGGGGGGGGGGTGGACTGTCGGGCCCCGCACAGGTGTACTGCCTGTACCCCCTGATGGTGGCCCTGAAAGGATGGGCCAACTCAATATTGAACCCTACGGACTAAGACTGGAATGCCATTAAAGTTCATGTGCGGGTAAAGGCAGGCGTCCCAATACTTTTGGTAATATAGTGTAGATAGATGTGTGTTTTTTTTTAAGCTACTTTATATATATATGTTTTATTTTTTATTTTTATTTACTGTTAAAAATTGTAGTCTTTTTCTTGATGGTATTGATATAGGAAAGTGCTTTATCAACATTCAGATATGAATCTCACAATATCAGAGAGTGATACTTAATTTGATGATATTTCTTATTATATTTTAAATTCTTGACCAACAGAACCCTTTTATATTGTATGGTATGTTTTCTTTAAGTCTTTATTGTTTTATAATGTTATTTGACCATATGCACTATTGGCATGCTGAGCCCTATAGACCCATGATCCTGAATACCAGAGGCTGCTGATTTTAAAACCATGACTGAGAAAGGGTCCGTGTGCCTGGAAACACGTTGCCTGATTGGCTATGGCTCGCCAGTGTTCTCCTGTGCACCTGTTTTTTTTTTTTTTAATCTGGTGGGGGACAACTGATTCCACTTCGCCAAGTACGGCTTTGATTCATAGATATTGTTTATTACTATTGTGATTGGTGACAGTGATCACATGTTACAGGGCCAATCACAATGGACTTGTACAATGTGTTAGCTTTGGCCAATCACAGCTATCACAATGGTACATGAATGGATGCCATTCACAGTGTACAACTGATTGCTTATACCAGTGGTCTCCAAACTGCGACACGGTGGCCAGATGTGGCCCTTTGCATGCCGTTATCCGGTCCTTGGGTCACTATTTCTTTAACTGAGACCAACAATGGGGCACAACTTCTCCCACTGGTACCAACAATGGGGTACTATTTCTCCAACTGACATCAACAATAGGTTACCATTTCTCCAACTGATACTAACAATAGGTCACTATTTCTCCCTCTGATACCAACAATGGGGCACCATTTCTTCCAATGACACCAACAATGGGGCATGATTTGTCCAGATAAAACCAACGGTGGGGCATTGTTTTTGTTGTCTTTGCCCCCAATAGGGAGATTCTGGCTCTCTATTTGTCCTGTTTACCATTATCAAGTAAAAGAAAATCACAAATTCTGGGTTGTCCCCAGAAAAGTAATAGAGGGGAAATCTTGCACCATTAGTTCTGGTAACCTGGGGGGTCCCCAAAGATTCCCTTAATTTGCAGAGATTTCCTCTCACTTCCTGTTTGGCTGTGGGACAGGAAGTGAAGGGAAATCTCTGCAATAGGACGAAGGAAAAAAATAACCTTACAGAGGTTATAACTGTATCCTTCCCCCCCCCCCCCTCCGGTCGATGTCGTCATTGTTAGTGTGGGCACCCGGCCACGACAGCTTTTGGCTTCACGGCCGGGCACTCACTGCGCATGCGTTAGCTGCACTGTGCACTGATTGGTCAGTTGATTGTCTGGGACCTGTCACGTGTCCCAGGCGATCGCCTACAGGGAGGGGCCGCTGTAGGCGATATGACGTATCGCCTAGGGGTTCCCTGGGCGGAAGGAAGAAGTGGAACGGAATGTGGCATGTAAGGGGGTGAGGAGTGGATTAAGCGGTGGAACTCCACTTTAACCACTTCCCCACCGCGCCATAAGCATTTTACTGCTACGGCGCGGTGGAGTTGCTTTGACACGACGTCCCTGGGACGTCCTCGTGCACTTCCGCGATTGCGCGTCCCCTGGGACGCGCTCGCGAAAGTGTCCGTGCTCGCCGGGTCTAGAAGACCCGGCGCATCACGGATCACGGTAAATTGCCGCTGATAGCGGCCGTTTACCACGTGATCGCGCCGTCGAATGACGGCGCGATCACTTGTAAACAAACCGGCGTCATTTGATGACGCCGGTTCCTCCCTCTCCTCGCTCTCCTCTCTGTACAGTGTGCGAGGAGAGGGGGGAAGAGCGGGGTGTCAGCAGCTGAGCTGTGGCTGGATCTGTGACAAATGCAGTCACAGATCCAGCCATCCCTCAAAACATCCCAGCTCTGCAATCCCCTAGTACCCTGCAATCCCCCAGTACCCAGCAATCCCCCAGTACCCAACAATACCCCCACAATACCCCAGTACCCCACAATACCCCAGTACCCCACAATACCCCACAATACCCCAGTACCCCACAATACCCCAGTACCCAACAATACCCCAGTACCCAACAATACCCCACAATACCCCAGTACCCCACAATACCCCAGTACCCAACAATACCCCAGTACCCAACAATACCCCAGTACCCAACAATACCCCACAATACCCCAGTACCCAACAATACCCCAGTACCCAACAATACCCCACAATACCCCAGTACCCCACAATACCCCAGTACCCGGCAATACCCCAGTACTCAACAATACCCCAATACTCAACAATACCCCAATACTCAACAATACCCCAATACTCAACAATACCCCAATACTCGGCAATACCCCAATACTCGGCAATACCCCAATACTCGGCAATACCCCAATACTCTGCATGATACTTTGCAATACCCCAATACTCGGCAATACCCCAATACACTGCATGATACTTTGCAATACCCCAATACTCGGCAATACCCCAATACTCAACAATACCCCAATACTCAACAATACCCCAATACTCGGCAATACCCCAATACTCGGCAATACCCCAATACTCGGCAATACCCCAATACTCTGCAATATACTTTGCAATACCCCAATACTCGGCAATACCCCAATACCCTGCATGATACTTTGCAATACTCCAATACTCTGCAATACCCTGCGCGATACTCTGCAATACCGCCTATGGGGATTTTTAAGTAGCGAGGTTTGGCGCCATTTCACGAATGTGCGCAATTTTGAAGTGTGACATGTTGGGTATCTATTTACTCGGCGTAACTTCATCTTTCACATTATGAAAAAAAATTGGGCTAACTTTACTGTTTTGTTTTGTTTTAAGCACAAAACAGTTTTTTAAAAAACACGCATTCAATAAATTTCTGCGAAAATACCGTGCGAGATAAAACGTTGTAACGGCCGCCATTGTATTCTCTAGGGTCTTTGCTAAAAAAAGCATATATAATGTTTTGGGGTTCTATGTAATTTTCTAGCAAATAAATGATGATTTTTCCATGTAGGAGAGAAATGTCAGAATTGGTCTGGGTGTTCCAGAACGCCTGATGGCGCTCCCTGCATGTTGGGCCTCTGTATGTGGCCACGCTGTGTAAAAGTCCCACACATGGGGTATCGCAATACTCGGGAGGAATAGCAGAATGTGTTTTGGGGTGTAATTTGTGGTATGCATATGCTGTGTGTGAGAAATAACCCGCTAATATGACAGAAACAAGTTTTTTTTTTTTTTTTTTACAGAATTTTCAGTCGTTTTTCTTTTATAGCGCAAAAAATAAAAAACCCAGAAGTGATCAAATACCACCAAAAGAAAGCTCTATTTGTGTGAAAAAAAGGACAAAAATTTCAAATGGGTAGAATGTTGTATGACTGAGTAATTGTCATTCATATTGTGAGAGCACCGAAAGCTGAAAATTGGTCTGGTTAGGAAGGGGGTTTAAGTGCCCAGTGGTCAAGTGGTTAACTACTTCCTGGACCACCCGCCGTTGTTATATGTCAGTTCTTTGATGCTAAATACTGTTGTTATGGCAGCAGATAGGTGCCATTATCCCCCAGTATTTAAAAAAATGACAGGTGGTCCGCTTTCAGATAAAAGTGGTCTCTGCGACAGATTGGCGGCGAGAGAGGTGCCCCCTCCCTCTTTTTGACATAAAGTACTGCAATGACCGCCATTTTATTCTCTAGGGTGTCTGAAAATATATACATAGGCCCAGATTCACAGAGAGTTGGGTGCACATTTACCCCGGCGTAGTGCACACACAATACGCTACGCTCGCACAGCCCGGAGAGGCATGCACTGAATTCAGCAAGCCATTGCTCACCACGATGCGCCAGCGTAGCATATTTTCGAAGGTGCAGGCAGCGTAAATGGAAGTGGGCGTGACCCCATGCAAATGATGGTCCGAGCATGGTGCAGTGTTTTACGCCCGGCGTGTCACGAACTGCGCATGCGCCGTGACATTGCTGTGGACGCATAAAACTGCACACTTATGCGCATGCTAACAACCAAGCCGGCACAACTGCCTAAGCTACGCCGGATCACCAGGTATGCCGTGAACGTAACGTACGCCCAATACGCCGGCCTGTGTTCTCTGGGGCAGACCTTTGCATGTGTGTTGCCGTGTTGCGCTTCATCTATGGGAAATAACTTTACGCCGGACGTACAATTTACGCGCACCTCGCGCGGCATGCGTCGGGCGCACGTACGTTTGTGAATTGCTGTATTTCCCTCATTTGCATGTTTGAATGCCTAATCAATGGGGGCAGCAATATACGGCCACGCTACGCCGGCATAGGCAAGCTACGTCAGAGTTGGGTGGCCATTTTTTGGGCGTATGTTGGTTTGTGGGTTTGGCGCACAGATACGCTGGCGCACATTTGCACTTACGGGCGCAAATTTGTACTTACATCGGCGTAAGTGCTTTGTGAATCTGGGCCATATTGTTTGGGGGTTCTAAGTAATTTTCTAGCCAAAAAAACCCCAACAGATCTCAAAAAGAGGCTCGTCCTTAAGTGGTTAAGGCTGTTAGGTGTCAATGTGTTCAATCTGTAAATCCAGTATGTTTCATTACATGATGCTTCCCTCCTATAAGGTTGGAACCCCTCCAATGTTTCTCTATTTTATCTATAGCATACATTTTTAAAATGTAGGATCCTTGTTATGTATCTAACTATGATGTCTAAATCCTTTGATAATATTGTTGACATGTTCTAGTGGCTGATTTTCTGGTGGTCCTCCCTACATACTGGCAGAGATGTATTTAGGTTTTGTGCTGCCCTAGGCCTGACTAAACTCGTGCACCCCCTAATTTAAATATGACCCACCCCTTCCTGTAACGGTTTCCTTTAGAATTGCCAGGACCATGTGGTGCCTGCCTGATTGCATACAGGTTGAGGCTTTAGGCTTTGGCCTCATGTTGTGTGGTTTTGATAAATCTGAAGGGTAAAATCTGCAGAGGATTGTATGGTCAAAAGTGTCCTTTTGTGTGGATGGGTGTTGGCCTTCCTAATTGTATTAGAGTAGAGGTGAGAGAGGACTGGGTCTCAGGTGATTCAATTGCAGGGAGCAGTTAAACAGCTAATGAATGCCTTTGCTTTTTAAGCATCTCCTTCTGAGGTAAGTCTTATCTATCCTAGTAATGGGGATATATGGGGGAAAGAGGAGTAAGGAGCAATGTATTACTAGGGGGATGGGGGTTCTGCCAGATTATTTTTACTATTTGTAAAAAAAAAAAAAAAAAAAGAATGCTGAGATATATGTATATTTTTCTCTTTCACTTCCCTTATTTCTGTGGTCATGCAGTCCCCCATGCACCTTTCAGTAACTCCCATCAGCATGAGCCTACTGCCACATAACAAAGACCACCCCCACTATCAGGTAGAGGGCCAACTTTTGGTAAGTAAGAAGACGCGGGAGAAAAGAGTGCATTGAGCCCTGACGAGCGTGCCTTCTTATCTGTTGCAACCCCGGCCACTCACACCCGCTCAAGGAGGTTCAGAGACCCTCTCTGGATCATCAGGATTTTCAGGGCGGTAGATGTCTCCTCCAGTCCTGGCAGACCCCAGTACAAAGGGTGCTGTACACTTAAGAGAACACACACAGCTTCTCCTCTGAGGGCTCAGCGCCCGAAAGGCGAGTGTTGGTCATGTGGAGATGACCCTATGCCTGGAATGCTACTTTGCAGCGACTGCTTCAGGCAGCTTGCCAGAGAGGAGTTTGGGAGTCAGCAGGTGTCACCTTGCTCAGCAAAATAGTCCCCAACCCCCTGGCTGAATTTTCCAGTCATCTCGGGCAGCCAGGGACAGAAGTGGACGGACAGTATGGGCACTACACCAGGTCTAAACCAAGCCATTCAACCCTCTCTAACTGGAGGGGTACCAGGCACTTCGGGGGTGACTCCAGCCCAGCAGATTAAGCAGGCTAGCTCCCCAAACCAGTATTATAGCCAACCTTTCAGGCAGAGGGAGATGATATTGCCTCCTCCTCATCAGAGGATCCTGAAGGTTGAGGCTTTGTTTTATGCTAATATCCTCATTTGTTATGGCAGTAAAGCTGCACTGTAATGGGTGGATCCGGTACCTCCTCCAAAGAAGGAGAAAGCCAGTTATTACACACCGTACAATCTGATATAAAATTGTGTGACAATCGCTGTACAATATGCATTAGGTACCGTTATTCTTTCAGGGCACCCCAAATGCCATGCGATTCTGCTGTGATAGGTCACGTTGGAGAACGCACCTTTCAAAACATTGTGCAAAGTTGGTCGCCCTCAAATAGGAGCAGGGGCTTCTATTTGCGCACATAGGGCAACCAAGTGAATGGGCCGCACCCATGCGATTTGCAACATTGTGTACAAATCGCTCTTTGAAAATCGCATTGCATATACATTGGTCTACTCTAAGTGACAAATTCAAATACCTCTGAAAGGTGACCTAAGCACAGATTGCCTTTTAGGGCAATGGCAGATCATGCTGCAAGTGTGAGCAAGCCTTTGGGTTCCATAGGAGGAATCTAAGCTACCTTTCTTCTCTTATGACAGAAATAGGAAGCCTGTTTTCAGAGAGGAATGAGAAAGGGAGAGAGGAAATCCTCCTCAACCAATAGGTTGCAGAAGTTGTTTCCATTAATGGGGAAGGATGCGACTCCTTTATCTACCCTCCAACAGTGGATGCGGCAGTCGCCAGACTGACCAAGAATGCGACACTTCCGATGGAAGGCCCTTCCTACTTTCACAAGATCCTTGTGAGACGCATTGCTTTAACATCTATAGCAAGTGCTATGTAAGTAGGTGGGCGCAGAACTTGGAGTATGTGATTAAACCCAGCTGCCAAAGAGAAGAGTCATCAAGGCTCTTGACAAGATAACTTTCAGTGGACTCTACAGGTGAGCCAGCTATAGACATCATTCGATGGTCATCCAGAGCCATCCTTGGCTCAGTCGCAGCCAAAGGTGCACTGGGGCAAAATCCTGGGCGGCTGGCCCATCCTCAAAGCTGAATTGCTGTAAGCTGCCTTCTGATGGGAAGGCGCTGTTTTGTCAAAATACTGGAAACTATCTTCTCCAGGGTTATAGGAGGAAGATCAGATCTTCTGCCCCAGGATCGAACAGCCAGAGGGGGCAACCATTCAAAGGAGCACCAAACAGGTACTGCGATTTTGGAGGCTTTCGCCCATCCAAGGGCGTCAGAAGGCGTTAAAGGGGTACACATTCAGCCTTCATAAGATCGCAGGAGGCCAAGACCCATGCGGCTCCCCAAGATACTCAGAACCCCTTTTAATGCCAGGCCTGCCCAGGAGGCAGTTGGAGCCAAGTGGCTCAAAGTGACCCAGTTCCGGTAAGACCACTACCGAAGAATGACGTTTTCAGCCCTCAGTGGTGCAAGGCCATGTAAGAGAAGAAATGGCTGCGCATCCAGGAATTTCGATATTCCTTTTATTGTTCAAAGTGATGACACCAACACGAGGTCACATAGATGCTTTTCACACATTCATTTTGTGCTTAATCATTACCAATGGCAAGGCCGTTATTGGTTATTTAATCGGCAGCCTCCAGAACTACCTCAAGAGGCTGAATCAATTTATACGGATAGACTCAAGATGGAGTCTCTCCATACCATAAATCCAGGTCATTCAACAAGGTTACTGGAGGATTTCAGTGGACCTGCAGTATACCTATCAGCATGTCCTGGTCCTTCAGTCATACCAACGTTTTGAGTCGGGGGGGGGGGGGGGGGGGGCAAGCATTGCCAAAACTAGTTGGCGCCTATGCGGAATATGCTCTACCTAGGGGCCTGGTTTAGTACTCAGGCAGCCTCAGTTTCTTTGCCACCTCAAACTCCCTAAAGTCAGGGAGATGTTCCAACAGGCGTTGGCTGCACCAGTGATGTCAGCATCCCAGTGCATGAGTCCTCTCGGGACAATGGCTTTGGATTCCGATGATCCTCTGGGCTCACTGGAAACTCAGTTTTCCAACAAGGCTTCCTGACGCAATGGAAGCGTTTTGTCTAGCCAGAGGCACCAGAGTTCTGGTGATTAAAAAAAGATAAACTGCTAAATGGCTTAGTCTATTAGGGCTGTAGCCATGGATCATTATTGCTACAGATACCAGCACAGCAGGGTGGGACACCACCTGCGAGCATCTCAGGATTCAGGGCAGGTGGGAATTTCCCACTCAGGGCCTAGTTTCCATGTTCTGGAACTCCTACCAGCATTGACATTGAACACTTTACTGCCACACACATAGGGTCTGCCAGTCCTACTCTGTCTGGACCACATGGCAGCAGTCCCATATACAGCGACAAGGTGACATGCACAGCCAGTCCCTCCTGGGAGAGGTGGAACCAATCCTGGCTTTGGCCCAGCAATATCTCCCAGATTTGAGGGCCATATATCTTCCGGCCTATCAGAATTTGGAAGCGGATTGTCTATCCGGGCAATTCAAGGATCCCAACGAATGGTCCCTTCACCCTGAAGTGTTCCAAGGGATCATCCACGAGTGGAGGTTCACACAACTGGATCTGTTTTTGCCTCATCGGCCTGCTACAAGGGGAACCGGTTCCTCTCACGCTACCCTGATCCATTAGTGGAGGGGACAGATGCCTTTACCAAGCCTTGGGTTGGGCAACTGACCTATACCTTCCCTCCAGGAATTTTAGGAGTAAAGAAATTGTTGAGCCTGACAGTCATCACAGGTTTTCCTTACTGGCCTCACAGATCTTTGGTCTCTCTGGCAATGGGTATCAGCGTGTGCACACCAATCACTCTGCCAGTGACTCCTCATCTCCTCTTATCTGAGGGAGACGCTCTACATCGGCAACCATCACGTCTAAATTTAGCAACCTGGAAATTGTAAGGCAGAGGTTACAAGAGTTTTCCAGATGTTTTCCAGAGGGGATTAGAAGTTCTTTGAAGGGATCAATCGATGCTATCCACTCCAGAGTATGGATTAGGCCCACAAGCTTTGCAGCTGGGCATCAGTTTGACTCTTGTGACCCAAATTTATCTCAAATCCTGTCTTTTCTACAATCTGAATTGGATTTGGAGCTCAGTTTGCGTAAGGTGAAGATTTCTGCCATCTTGGTTTTTTACCCCCCAAAAAAAAAAAAGGGCAGCAAACCTGCTGATGGATCACTTCATGGCAGGTACTTGGACTATGCCTTCCCAAGAGAAATAGGTTTCCTTTAAGGGAACCTGGCAGTAGTCCTCAATTTTCTAGCAAACCCTCATTGTACTCTTGACAGAAGACTGCTCTTTATGGGAGATCTCCTTTAAAATCGGCCTTTTATTAGCCTTGATTTTGGGGGAGAGTGCGTCGACTCCAAAGTTTGGGGCGACAGAGCCTCATTCCATGTTCTTCCGAGAAAGGGTTGGGCTGAAGTCTTTTTGCTCCAAAGCGTGACATCCATGTTTTGTCTTTTCAGTCAATGGGTGCTTCTAGCCTTCTCAGTGCAATCAGATGCCGATCTGATCAAGTTAGGCTTGAGGACTTTGGAATGTCCATCTCAGGCTACTTCTACATTCAGAATGTTTAAGATTTAAAGAGTAAGTGGCTTCGGCCCGAACCATCTCGGCCTGAATCGTGAAAATACTCACTGGGCATGTGGAGGCGGTAAGGATCCTCCAGAGATGGTTAGAGCTCATCGCTCAACCAGGGTGATGTCATCTTCTTGGATAGCACAGGCAGGGTTGTCTCTGTAGACAGTCTGCAAAGGGGCTAGCTGGTCATCACATTATATGTTCTTAATACACCACAGGGTGGATCTAGCAGCTCTTACTACGATAGAGTTTGGGAGGAAGTTTATCCAAGCTTCTTTGTCTTTTTAAAGTTACAGCATTAAACCCTCCCTCTAGAAAGCGCTTCATGTATCATAGGTATGCTGCCATGTCTGGCGTCAGGAAAATGGAAAATTGTATCAAATACTTACCGTAATTTTCCTTTCCTGATGCCAAGACATGGCAGCATACGAACCCTCCCTCTGATCTTTTGTACTTTATACGGAGAATGGGGGAGCTAGCTCTCAGTCAGAGTTTTATAGAGAGTTAGATAGATTTTTAGACAAAGGATACAGAGTTCGTGAATTGGATGATGCCATCAACACTGTATCCAATATAGAAAGGTCTTCTCTATTGGTTGATAAACCTAAGAAAAACTATGATGATAGGTTCAAATGGTCTTTTTTCACCGACTTTTCTGTACAGCATAACGACATTAAGAAAATACTTAATAGGCACTGGAAGGTGCTCCGTAGCGACAAAATTTTGGGACCTTGCCTACCTGAGAAAGCAGGTCTAATTTTTAGGGGAGCCAAATCTATACAGAGTGATATTGCACCCAATGTCATAGACCCCCCTATAAAGGCCACATTCTTTCCAGAAACGAAAGGATATCATCCGTGTCGGAAGTGTAACACATGCATTGTCAATGTTTTAGGCAGACGAAGAACAGACACATTCATTTCTACTGTGACTAACCGCAGTTATAAGATGAAACAGTTCACCACATGTTTTACTAGTTACATAGTATACCTCATCACATGTCCCTGTAAAATGCAATATGTGGGCCGAACCATTCGGAACTTTGCCATTCGAGTTAACGAACATTTGGGTAAGATCAAAAAGGGATGCCCTAAACACACTGTCTCCAGACATTATTTGGAACACCACGCCAGTGACCCCAGGGGTACTTCCTTCCAAGTCATTGATAAGTTTGTCCCCCACTGGAGGGGCGACTCTTGTACTAGGGGTGTCTCCCGTTTGGAGACTTTTTGGATACATGAGCTCAGGAGCTACACGCCCCACGGTATGAATGTGGATTGGGATGTCAATTGCTTCATTAACCGGGCGTGAGCTCCTGTGCTCATGTGTCCAAACTTTGGAGAGAAGGAAGAATTATATAATTATTTACTCATTCCAGTGTTTTTTTTTCCCCCCCCCTTTTTGTGGATATGCGTCCATCTATTGGGCAGTTGCGACGTTCATGTCCCATCTAGGTGTTACACTGGTTGTCCTTATTTTTCTAGGTTACTAAAGTTTCACTTTTGCACAACTCGTTGTTATGTTGTTTTATACATTAACATTACTGTTCTTTCATAAATACATCCTGGTGTCATTATTAGCTTGCTTATGGCCTTTATGGGAGGGTGTCCCCTGGGGTTGGAATTCACAGCCCAGGGTGGAGCGTTCCTTCTCTGGAGACACGGACTTCCACCCCTCCCTCCCCCCCCCCTTTCTTCAGTCCATGAGGGTAACTTAATGACGCATCTATGTACGTTCGGGTATCGGTAGTGTGGGTAGTTTTACCCGCTTCCCGATCGGCGATGCGCCTGTGCCTCCCGATGGGCGGATGCAATGGGGACGTACAGCCGTCACCGAGCTCATCCATTCAAATCAGTGGGCAGAAGTTTAGATGTTGTTTTTTGACGTCTCGCCCGCCCATTGGATTGCATGTCTGGCTGCTGAAGCCTGTCAGTCACGAATGCGGTTCCCCTTGGATTGGTTGTGGGCGGCGGTGTCGATGACGTTATTGGCGCCGCGCCCCCTACTTTGGATTGGCTACAGATCTTTGTGCTGTCCATTGTCTAGATCTCCATATGACATTGGGCAGGTATGGGGGTGCGGTTAGCTACGAGCAACGCAGGTTGGATGTTGTTCCTTCCTACATCACGGACCCGCCCCTCAGTCTTTCCTTGCTCTCATTGGTTATTCTGTGTGTCCCCAACAGACGGATTTCTATGTGGTTCCTGTTTCTTTATTGTCATGCACTGCATTAACTTAGGTTTGGGCGGACCTTTTTGTATGGGGTAGTGCTGTGGTCCATTAGAGTGGCTCAGTGTTGCTTATGGCAGTTGATCACGGCCCCTTACTGGTCACTACTCATAGGGCATGCATGTTTTTTATGTTTTATTGTATGCTGCTTTGCTGTCCATTGGGATATATGTTTCGGTAAAGTTTGAATTAGATGCTTATTACTATTTATATGTCATTATATATACTGTATATGCTTTATACGTTTACCTTTTTGATTGTTCAATCATGTCAAACATTGGTATGACAGATCCTGCTTTATATTTGTATATTAGAACATTTGTTTTGATGTACTATATCCTGTCAAGATTGTCCACTTCCTGTCTCCTCCCTTTCAGGGGTGGAGTTCCGTATTACTTGTCTTATTTAAACTCAGCAGTGTGGGGGTACAGACAGATGCCCCTGTTGATGGCTTTGAGCCGAAACTAGTCGGGTAACATCCATAGTACCCCATACTGCTTTTAGATATTTTTCACGTGATTTTACTCATTTATTTTAAATAAAGCCTTCATTGGTTTTTTGATCTGCACCATTGGGAGCATTTCTTTTTTCTTTTTCCCATGCCACACATGTTGTGTTGATACATGAGCTGGCCATCCCTCCATTGGCCTTTTGTTATCCGGGTTCCTGTCCCTGAAGTGAGGTATCCGACCAAGATTGAATCCATCATCTCAGCTGGAGTGACCATCGTTGCAAAACCTTTCACGCACAGAGCCCAGGGTCCGCTGTGACCACCATGCCTGATCTGACTTGCTGTTAGTACTAACATGTGAGTCCACCACAGCTGGTAAGAGTATCCATTTCCATTGATTTTGATAGTCTGAAGGTTGCTACAGACAAGCCATCATTGTTGTCTTAATTTCCTTGAACTGGCATCATATGTGAAGATTTCATTCATCCATTTGGGACACACCTATGAACTATTCATTTTTGTTTATTTTGTTTGGTTGGTTTTTTCACTCATCAGTTTGCCAACATATGTATGGACTAGATCAGTATTCCACACATGTTGAGTACAATTGTCTTTTACTATGCTTTTACATACAATTTTTGTTTGATTTCACATTGTTATGTCATGTGAATTTGGCAGCATTTTCACAAAACTAATTAGTATAGCGCTGCACTTTCTTTCTCCACGTTCACTTTGACTTTGTTTGTCTGTGTGCTGGCTGCTACATTGTTTTTTGTTTTTCTTTGATAATTAGCGCAGTTGTTTTTTTCCACTTTTATAGAGAGTTGTCACGTGTCCTGTGGGCGGATATAGGGGCGGGGCTATATCATAGGTATGCTGTCATGTCTTGGCATCAGAAAAGGAAAATTACGGTAAGTATTTGATACAATTTTCCATTTTTTTTCCTATGGTTTCTGTCCTCTAAATAGACCCAAAACATACTGCCAACTATTCACTCTTATACGGGAAGTGGTGAGAGCCGGGTGACCAATACTTCCTCTATAGAATTTACAGAGAAATAAATGACACAGAAGATTATCTTCCATTGATCATACATACTGTATATGGCCGGTTCCATGTAATGATCGATGACCCGGCATCCCAAAAAGATTACCATGGTCTGTCTGTACCTGTCCCTGGCTCCAGGTATCCATTATTCTGTATTTATCTTATTATATATATTATATGAAGATCCCTCTGGGTTATGGGTGATCTCTGATTTATTCCAGGTTTGGTGTCACCCATCTATTTTGTGGAAGGTGACAGCCTTACCAAAAATTAATCAATCAGAAAATGTGTTGCGCTATCCATATAAAGGGTGTACATTCGTAACAAATATCCAATCAAGTGAAAATTTTTTAAAAATAAAAAAAAACATCATATGTGCAAATAGAAATATACAGTGGAACCTCGGGTTTAAGAGTAACTTGGTTTGAAAGCGTTTTGATTTGCGAGAAACTTTAAAAAAAAAATTCTGACTTGGTTTGCGAGTGTTGACTCGCAAAACGACCAGAATTCCAGCTAAATAGGCCTGCAGTACCTCATTTGGCCTGAGGTACAGGGGCACAGGAAACAAGCCAAAGTGTCCTCTGGTCGCATTTAGTATTGCATCCCATTGAAGTCAATGTGGAACAAATAATTTTAGTTTCCATTGACTTCAATAGGAAAACTCGCATTGATATGCAAGTACGGTACTTTGGATTACTAGCATTCTCCTGGAATGGATTATGATCGTAATCCGAGGTTCCACTGTATTAACCACTTAACCCCCGGACCATATTGCTTTTTGTGATTTGGCACTGCGTCGTTTTAACTGACAATTGCGCGGTCGTGCGACGTGGCTCTCAAACAAAATTGGCGTCCTTTTTTTCCCACAAATAGAGCTTTCTTTTGGTGGTATTCGATCACCTCTGCGTTTTTTATTTTTTGCGCTATAAACAAAAATAGAGCGACTATTTTGAAAAAAATTCAATATTTTTTACTTTTTTCTGTAATAAATATCCCCCAAAAATATATAAAAAAAAAACATTTTATTTCCTCAGTTTAGGCCAGATACGTATTCTTCTACATATTTTTCGTTAAAAAAATCGCAATTCGCGTTTATTGATTGGTTTGCGCAAAAGTTATAGCGTTTACAAAATAGGAGGTAGTTTTATGGCATTTTTATTATTTTTATTTTTTTTACTAGAAATGGCGGTGATCAGCATTTTTTTTTCAGTACTGCGACATTATAGCGGGCACTTCGGACACTTTTGACACATTTTTGGGACCATTGGCATTTTTATAGCGATCAGTGCTATAAAAATGCATTGGATTACTATAAAAATGCCATTGGCAGTGAAGGGGTTAACACTAGGGGGGGCAGGAAGGGGTTAAGTTAAGTGTGTTCTGGGTGTGTTCTAACTGTATGGGGGGGGGGGGGGGCCTCACTAGGGGAAATCACTGATCTCCTGTTCATACATTGTATGAACAGGAGATCAGTGTTTCCCCCGCTGACAGGAACGAGAGGTATGTGTTTACACACATAGCTCCCGGTCCTTGCTCTGTAACAAGCGATTGCGGGTGCCCGGTGGCGATCATGCCCGCCGGGCACGCGCACAGGACTCGGGGGCGAGCGGGGGGGCGTGCGCGCCAGCTGCTGGCGGCGCGCACGCGCCCCCTAGAGGCGGCAGAAGTGCCGACGTAGAGCTACGGGCTCTCGCTGGTCGGTAAGCAGTTAAGGAAAGTTCATATATCGTCCTGTAAATGTCCATCAGAAAAAGAAAAGTGTTCTTGTGCAAAAAGTTTGTTAATACACAAATGTGTTAAAATTTCATTCTCCAACGTGGATAGAGATTTCTTCACACCCAGAAGTGCGCATCCCACCCACGAGCCGCTCACCAGATGCTATGACTCTAAGATGGGAGTCTGGCTGCACCTTTTCCCCATGGGATGGATGGATGGATATCAAGAGCGAAGATTCCAGCTAAAGCGATGCAGTGCCGAATCGTAAAAAAGTGGCCTGGTCTTTGGCCAGCCAAATGGTCCGGGGCTGAAGTGGTTAACCACTTGAGTCCCAGAGTCATTTTTTTCATGCAAAAACTGTCCGTTCGTCCATTTACATTTCATTTTTTTTTAACGGGATGAAAACTAGGGCTTTCAAACGTTAAAAAAAAAAAAACGTTGTTGGAAGCGGATGAAAAAGAGATGTTCATGTGAATGTTGCATTTCATCTGCATAGGGCCAGATTCAGGTAGATTGGAGCATCTTTGCTCTGGAGTAACGCTTCTCATTTACGTTACTCTGCCGAAATTTTAGGACATGGACATGGAGGCCCCCAAAACCCCCCCCCCCCCCCGCAAAGCCTACAGGAACCACAGCACAGCGATCCAAATACGAACAATTAAACATTTGCAAAAAACACCACTGTACCCAGGGCCGGTGCAAGGATTTCTGCCTACACAAGCGAAGCTCCATTTTACATGCCAGACTGTGCCCCATTACATGCCAGACTGTGCCCCATTACATGCCAGACTGTGCCCCATTACATGCCAGACCTGCCCCCATTACATGCCAGACCTGCCCCCATTACATGCCAGACCTGCCCCCATTACATGCCAGACCTGCCCCCATTACATGCCAGACCTGCCCCCATTACATGTCAGACTGTGCCCCATTACATGGCAGACCTGCCCCCATTACATGTCAGACTGTGCCCCATTACATGGCAGACCTGCCCCCATTACATGTCAGACTGTGCCCCATTACATGCCAGACCTGCCCCCATTACATGCCAGACCGTGCCCCATTACATGCCAGACCGTGCCCCATTACATGCCAGACTGTGCCCCATTACATGCCAGACTGTGCCCCATTACATGTCAGACTGTGCCCCATTACATGTCAGACTGTGCCCCATTACATGTCAGACTGTGCCCCATTACATGTCAGACTGTGCCCCATTACATGCCAGACCTGCCCCCATTACATGTCAGACTGTGCCCCATTACATGTCAGACTGTGCCCCATTACATGTCAGACTGTGCCCCATTACATGTCAGACTGTGCCCCATTACATGTCAGACTGTGCCCCATTACATGCCAGACCTGCCCCCATTACATGTCAGACTGTGCCCCATTACATGCCAGACCTGCCCCCATTACATGCCAGACCGTGCCCCATTACATGCTAGACCGTGCCCCATTACATGACTAGACCTGCCCCCATTACATGCCAGACCTGCCCCCATTACATGCCAGACCTGCCCCCCATTACATGCCAGACCTGCCCCACCAGACCGTCCGTGCCCTTACCTTATTCCATGCGAATCGCGGCTGTAAGATTTTTCAAAAGCCGCTCCTCCGACGTCTTCTGTTCCGTGATAGGCGGAACATTCAGCTTCCCATGAGGCACTGTGTTCAGTGTTCGCCTATCACGGAGGCCCTCTCGTCCGAGGACGAGAGGGCCTCCGTGATAGGCGGACACCAATCCAGGACGAGAGAGCGCCTCCGTGATAGGCGGACACTGAACACAGTGCCTCCTGGGAAGCTGATTGTTTCCGCCTATCACGGAACAGAAGACGTCGGAGGCGCGGCTTTTGAGAAATAGTACGGCCGCGATTCTGGTAATTTTTTTCGCCCCATCCCAGGCTGCGGACCTGCCCGCCCCCAAGCGGCCGCTTGGTCCGCCTGGTGGTTGCGCCGGCCCTGACTGTACCATAAAATCAATTAATATAAATAAAAAAGTGCACAATAACTAAATCCAACATACTTCTTACTCCCCCCTCCCACCCCACAGCAGGTGTCCCCATTAGAGCCCCCCCACAGGAGGTGTCCCCATCAGAGTCCCCCCCACAGGAGGTGTCCCCATCAGAGCCCCCCCACAGCAAGTGTCCCCATAGTGCAGACACCCATCTAGTGCAGAAACCCCCCTGGTGCAGAACGCCCCCCTGGTGCAGACACCAGACAGCCCCCTAGTGCAGAAACCTCCCCTAGTGCAGAAACCCCCTCTAGTGCAGACACCCCCCTAGTGCAGAAACCCCCCCCAGTGCAGAAACCCCCCTAATGCAGACACCCCCCTCGGCAAACCCCCCCTAGTGCAGACACCCCCCTTACCCGGTGCGCCCCACCCCCCGCACCTGGCTAGCAGCACTGCTGACAGCGTGGCAAGGCAAGGGCTCTGCTTGGGGGCCCCAGGCCAGCTGGGGGCCCCAAGCAATTGCTTGCTTTGCCTGTCCTGTTCCGACGGGCCTGTCTATGACAGACCTGGTGCTTCAGTACTCAAGAGAACGATTTCAGGTTGAGCGAATCCTGCCAGTAAATGCAATGAAAGGGGTCACTGGTCTAAAATGTACCTGTCAATTCCAGTAACCAGATCCCCGATAGTTTGTTCAAGCCCTTTTGGATAACCTGCCTCTGGGTTCTCCTCAAGCCGATCCCCCACCGAACGGCACAGAGCTTGGAATCTTCTCAGTAAGATTGGGGACCCAGTAAGTCACTGGGGCCCCCATCGACATCCAGATGGGTCTCCATAGAACATGTGGTTCTGGCCAGGTGGGCAATGCGAGCGGGGTCCGTGGATGCGCGCACCCTGAAGGTGGATGCCGTACCTGGAACGTGGACCCCACGCAGAGAAGAAGAACCGACCATCGACTCTGAACACGCGGCAACTGCAACATATATACCCCTCCCCAGCATGCCCAGCGAGGGAAGAACTCTAATTGGCTGCTGGGGAAAGTGGCTCTGTCAGAACCCCTCTAGCGCCAACTGCCACCCAGGGGTGTAATCACTCCCCTGGGTCGCAGACTGACCTAAAGGATAGTTCCGAAATGGCAGCAGCCTGCAATTTGGTAAATTAGGAATGGGAGCAAAGTAACTCTCCCATTCGCCCACTAACTTTAGCGTAGTGCCAGTACTGAAAGTAAGGGGGCGCTACATATACAAAATAAAATCACTTTGATACGGACCGTTCGTCTGATTTTCATCTATCTGTTGATGGGTGAAAAACAGACATTTGAAGGAGTTGTAAAGGTACAATTTTTTTTTTCCTAAATAGCTTCCCTTACCTTAGTGCAGTCCTCCTTCACTTACCTCATCCTTCCATTTTCATGTTATGAGCAGTGTTGAGCGGAATACGCCATATTCGATTTCGCGATATTTCACGAATATATAGAAGAATATTCGTGAAATATTCCTTAATATCGAATATTCGTGATATTTTATCAAAAAAAAAAAAATTTGCGAAATTGATTGTGAAATTCTCATCCGCGCATGCGCATGCGCGCGAGCAACACGCGAAAACGGAGATCATTTCCTGGATCTTTGCCAGTCTATTTTCGGATCGCTATTTTGTGCTGCCCTGCGAAGCGAAGATGGTGGGGAGTAACTTGAACTCAGATTGGCTCTGAGGGCCAGGGAGCAGGGTGGCAATTGCCTCTCAGGCCACCCCAACTTATGTTCACAATGGCTGGCAGCCCCATTTTCTTTTTTATTCTGGTCTAGGAAGTTGGGCCGGGGGCACGGCCATGGCGACCGACCACTAGCTGTTGCATTCCGGGAGTTGTAGTCTGTGCTCAAGCTCCCAGTGGGTGGAAAACAGAGCAGCGCAGAGGAAACTACAACTGCCTGGGACTGGATTCTTGGAAGCAGGCAGAGGCAGGGCGTGCCAGGGAGTCGGGACGTGGCGTGGATGGACCTGCTGAGCTGAGATCACTGAGGTGAGAGACCCTTACACCCCTAACTGACCCTCCATCTCCCCCCCATACACCCCATGTAACCTTCCCCAGTGATCAGGCTGCATTGATGGGCACTGGTGAGGCTGCATTGAAAAACCAGGTGGGCCATGGATGGTGAGCTGATTCGGCAGTTCAATGGGCCACTTTACTGGACAGGGCCGCCATCAGGAATTTTGGGGCTTTTGGGAATTTTGGGGCTCGCTTCAGGCATGGGCCCCTGGAGCAGAGAACTGAATTGAGAAGTGGGGGGGGAGTGTCGCAAGTTGAGAAGCGGGGGGGTGATGCAAGGTTAGGAACAGGGGGGAGTGTCGCAAAGTTGAGAAGCGGGTTGTCGCCGCGAATTGAGAATGGGGGCCGCCGCGAATTGAGAAGCTGGGGGGTTGCTGCCGCCGCAAATTAAGGTCGGGGGCTTTGGGCTCTGACGAACAAAACAAATGTAAAAAAAAAGGGGGGATGCCATATGGGGGCCCTGGGGACTACCGGGCCCCTTAGAGGTCAGGGGGCTTTGGGGGATGCCAAAAAAAAAGGGGGATGCTATCTGGGGGCCCTGGGGACTACCGGGCCCCTTAGAGGTCAGGGGGGCTTTGGGGGATGACGAAAAAAAATAATAATAAAAAAGTGGGATGCCATCTGGGCTCCTGGGGACCGCCGGGCCCCTTACAGGTGTACTGCCTGTACCCCCCCCTGATGACAGCCCTGCCCCTAGGCCTAAGGCTGCCAGCCCTCACCTGTTCCTGTTCTTCTGTCTGTAACTCCACACAGTAATGCAAGGCTTTCTCCCTGGTGTGGAGTGTCGTGCTCGCCCCCTCCCTTGGACCACAGGAGAGTCAGAACGCTCCCTACGTTGCAGATATAGAACGGAGCTGTGTGTTAGTGGGCGTCCTGACTCTCCTGTCGTCCAAGGGAGGAGGAGAGCACAACACTCCACACCAGGGAGAAAGCCTTGCATTACTGTGTGGAGTTACAGACAGAAGAACAGAAGTGAGGATTTTGTAGAAGAAATAAGGACATTTAAAAGCAAAATGGAAGGATGAGGTAAGTGAAGGAGGACTGCACTAAGGTGAAGGAAGCCATTTAGGGAAAAAATAAATTGTACCTTTACAACCCCTTTAAATGTCAGTTTTTCATCCGTCAACAGATAGATAAAAAACAGAGGAACGATCCGCATTAAATGGATTCTATTTTATATACAACTTTAAGGCTCCCGTCCTTTAAATAGACTCATAACTAGTGTTGATCAAGAATATTCGCATTGCGAATATTCGTTACGAATATTGCATATTCGAGAATTCACGAATAACTCGAATATCGCGATGAATATTCGTATTTTTCCAAATTTATTTTTAAAACAGATCACATCCTAGTGATCTCCATCGACGTCTAAAAGCATTGCTGGTATGATTAGAGAGAGACCCTGGGCCGAGTAGCTGAGGCGATCCTTTTATGTTGCCAAATATTCGCAATGCGAATATTCGTATTACGAATATTCGCGAATACTTTCTCTGCCCTGCTTTTGCATCAGAGCCAATCAGAGTTCAAGTTACTCCCCACCATCTTCGCTTCGCAGGGCAGCACAAAATAGCGATCCGAAAATAGACTGGCAAAGATCCAGGAAATGATCTCCGTTTTCGCGTGTTGCTCGTGCGCATGCGCATGCGCGGATGAGAATTTCACAATCAATTTCGCAAATTTTTATTTTTTTTGATAAAATATCACGAATATTCGATATTAAGGACTATTTCACGAATATTATTCTATATATTCGTGAAATATCGCGAAATCGAATATGGCGTATTCCGCTCAACACTGCTCATAACACGCAGCACACTGTGCAGATGAAATGCAACATTCACTTTTGTAAAGGATGTGGTGAGAGACGGGTGACCATCACATCCTCTGTAATCCTGGGTGTATAAATTACAGAGAAATACTCTGGATGACACAGAAGATTATCTGCCATTCATCATACATAGGTGATCGGTTCTGCCTACTGATCGCTATGATGACCCGGAGTCCCAAAGGTTTCACCGTGATCTGTCTGTACCTGTCCCTGGCTCCAGGTATCCATTATTCTGTATATCCTATTATATGTATTATATGAAGACCCCTCTGGGTTCTGACACTGATAGGGGGGCTCTCTTATTTATTCCAGGTTTGGTGTCACTCATAGTGTTGCTCACGAATATTCGTATTGCGAATATTCGGCTCGAATATGGCATATTCGAGTATTCGCGATATATTCCGAATTTCGCGGTGAATATTCGCTATTTTGAATATTCGTATTTTTTCAATTTTTTTTTAGAACAGATCACATCCTAGAGATCCCCATCGACGTCTAAAAGCATTGCTGGTATGATTAGAGACCTTGGGCCGAGTAGCTGCAGCGATCAATTTATATTGCCGAAAAATCGCAATGCGATTATTCGGCAATAGCGATATCGCGCGATTATTTTCGAGAAATTCGCAAAAAATGTTTTTAGCTAAAATAACACATATATTCGATTTCAGAGTGTTACTGTCGAAATTCCGCAATCAATTTCTCATTCGCATTTTTGCGAAATTACGATAAAATATCAAGAATATTCTGAGCCAATCAGAGTGCTCCTTCCGCATTTGCCGAATATTCGCAATTATTTTGTATTGTAATATATCACGAATATTCTGAGCCAATCAGAGTGCTCCTTCCGCATTTCTCGAAAAATTTCATTCGCATTCGCAATTCGCATTCGCAATAGCGAAATTTCGCAATCCTTTCATTTCCAAAAAATATCGCGAATATTCGCATTTAACGAATATATCTCGAATATTCGACTATATATTCGAGATATATCGCGAAATCGAATATGGCATATTCTGCTCAACACTAGTCACTCAACAATGTTGAGGAAATTTATTTGGGAGACACGGTGACCTTATCCTGCTGGGAGGGATGTAATAAATCAGTGACTGTAGGCAACATAACTCAGATTACATGGAAGAAAACCAACAATTCTCACATTCTGTGGTTTGTTACAAGACTAAAACCGAATGAGACCACCTCCAACTTCTCAGAGCCCAGATACTCCTTCCAGGATCCGACCAACCTCCGGATAACGGACGCTCAGCCCAGCGACTCCGGGAATTACACCTGTGAGGTATCATCAAGCACCGGACTCTGTAAGGAGACAACTTTCTCCCTTCATGTATCTGGTAAGTGTAGAGTTTATTGTATACAACTGTAAATATTAATTATTAAATTAGAATTCTGAGATTAAAAGTCAGAATTCTGAGTTTCAACGTTTTTTTTAAGTATAGTAATCTATATTAGGAGGATTTTAGGAGCAATTAGCAATAATGTAGTAACACCCATAGACCATCATTCTGCAGACATACAAGTCTTGTGCTCTATATATGGATCTGTAAATCTATCTTAGTTACAGCATACAGTATGGGGAAGCAGGCAGTGCTGGGCTCTCTCATTATTGCTAATTGCTCCTAAAATCCTCCAAATATACATTACTATATTTAAAAAAAACTCAGAATTCTGACTTTAAAACTTAAACCCAAACATTTTTTTTATTTTTATATCACAATGTAGAGAATAAGATTTCCTATCATCTGTGCCCAGTCTTGCCACACAGAGTTAATTCAGCGCTGAGCAATCCTCTTTATTGTTCAGTGGAATAAAACGGACTTCCCTATAAAAACCAAAGTCCGTTCCGCCCCCATGCTTTGAGTGACAGGTTATTTACATATCTCGTGCACTAGCCTGCAATCATGAACAGTGCACAAATCACACCCCCCCCTCCCCTCTCCTCCCCCTTATAGCTATTGTCTGCTTGTCCCGTGTTTTGATTAAATGTTTACAAAACATGATAGCATGGGCAGTGAAAGGCACTCTCTACTAGGACATCTGGGGTCTATTAGACCCCACAACTCTCCTCTGCCCTTAAAACCAAGACCAGTTGATCAGATGCTTTCACATCCTGGAAACGGCCCGTTTACATTGGACTGAACCCAGAAGTGACAAAATATTTGTTGCTTTCAGTCTCTTAGTCCAGGGGTGTCCAAACTTTTTAAGCAAAGGGCCAGTCTACTTTCCCTTAGACTTTAGGAGTGCAGACTGCGGCCTTTGGGGATAGAAAATGTCCCGTATTCTGTGGGAGTAAATAATGCCTCAGACTTTGTGGTCAGGAGGGGTAAAGAAATTAAATAACACCTGTGGTCAGTAGAAGGAAGAATAGTACCCCACCATTGGCGTCAGTGGGAAGAATAGTGCCCCATCATTGGTGTCAGTGGGAGGAATAGTGTCCCATCATTGGTGTCAGTGGGAGGAATAGTGTCCCATCATTGGTGTCAGTGGGAGGAATAGTGTCCCATCATTGGTATTAGTGGGAGGAATAGTGTTCCATCATTGGTGTCAGTGGGAGGAATAGTGGCCCACCCACCATTGGAGCACAGGTGTGTGAGGAGGAGGGTGTGTCTGATCTGCTCCTGGAGATCCGTGTGAGAAGGGAGTCGCCTGAAAAACTATCCCAGCTCTCCTGGCCCCTTTCTGGGGAAGCCATGGAGGGCGCGGCGGGGCCTCCCCTGCTGGAGGTTCTCAGCCACCTCTGGTTCATCTGCTGGCATGCCTGCCTCTCTACAAGCCTCAGCTGGTGATCTCTCTGCCCCTGGTGAGGATGAAGGATCGGCGGCCATTCGGGAGCGTGTGGTGGCCGGGATAAAAGTCCTGAACATCCCCGGGAGAGGGATAAGGGTCTTTACAAGCTGCGTGCGGAGCTGAAGCGCCTGAGAGAAGCATCGTGAAGGCTTACATAGCCTGAAACGCGGATCAATGGATCCCGAGATCCAACTGGCCAAGGTCCGTGTGGACCACCAGGAAACCATCGTGGCCATTATGGAGGGAAGGGATGGCCCCTTTAAGGAGAAGTTCTCTAACGAGAGGAGGTTTGTGAAGGTGACCAAGATGGAGGTGGAGGAGGAGGAGACCCCGTTTCTGATCCCCTGACCCCCCAAGGAGAGGTAAGCACCCCCATGCCTTCACAGGACTCAGGAGGCATGCTGAGGGTGATCCAGGGAATGGAGTCTCCTGTGCGGGGGGATCAGATGGTTTTAGGATAATGAGGGGGGAGGACATAACTGATGATGTACCTGATAGAGTGAGGGGAGCCAGCTAAGCCACGTGTGGTGGATAAGACTGTGTATGTTCAGGAACATCTGTGACTGTGCCCGATAATAAGACTCATGTTTGCAGCAATGATGTGACTGCTGAGGCTGCAAAGCAGCAAGAGACACATTTAAAAAATGACATTCCTGTGAAGGAACTGCAAGTCCCAGCAGAGCCCATTAACCCCACTGCTGCTGAGACCAGAGCTGATTGCCCCACTGCTGCTGAGGGCTCTACAGTGCAGCATCAGGAGACAGCTGGTACTGCAGCAGCAACAGTGACTGTTCCTGATGAAAATGTGACTTCAGTGTGGGGCATTGGCCCGGACAAACCTTCCTTTGCTCAGGTGGTGCGCTCTGCCCCTGGTAGCTCCGCCCCCAAGCAGGGTTTTCCTCTGCGGGCTACCACCTTCAGCACCCCGGGATCTGGTCTGGGGTCTCTGGCTTCTGCTGGGGGTCCCAGACGCAATGTCGTTATCCTGAAATGGGAAGGTGGTGCAGTCCCCCCTGCAAGGCGTGCAGTGGTGGATTTAATCCTAGAGATGGGTTTTGGGGTTAACGATCTCTATGCTTTTATACATGTGTCAGGGACGCGGGATTATGTGGTCAGTTTCACCAAGCCAGAGGGTCTTGACCTGTTCTGGGAGAGATATGAGGCTCGGTGCAGGTCAAGACCCGAATGGGAAAGTCTGGCCCCAGTTGCGATTTCGCAGCGATCAACGGTGAAAAAGATCACTATCATTCTCACCAATGAGAGCGTCCCTGCCCGGGATCTGGAGGTTTGGTTGAGGAACTACGGGGAGGTTTTGACCAAACCTAATAAAATCCTTGATGAGCGTAACATCTGGACTGGGGGATGGTCGGTAACAGTCAGGTTGGCCAGGGATGGGAATGTTGTCCGTCACCTGCCCTCCTCGGCTTTCATAGGGAGGGATAGGATGACCGTGTTCTACCCTGGTCAGCCGAAGCTGTGCCACCGCTGTGGAGAGAGGGGCCACCTTAGCTCCTCCTGTTCGGCCTTGATATGCTCAGTGTGTCGGGGTCAGGGTCATGTGGCCAAGGACTGCGACCAGAAGATCAGGTGCAACCTGTGTCTGCGTTTTGGCCACCCCTACAGCAGATGCCCTGAGGCCTGGCACAATATGGAGAAGGAGGTAGTGGATGAGATGTCAAGGCTGGACAGGATGGAGGGTGAGGCCCCTAGTGTACCATCCTCCACTGCGGTGACCGACCCCCCTGGTCCTGCTCAGGATGCCTCCCCAGTTCCTGTGGCCACCCCCCCTGTAAGTTCTCCTTCTGTATCTGTCTCTGTGTCCCCCCAGCCTACTGTATCCACTCCTCTTGTGTCAAAACCCTCTAAGTCTGTGCCCCCCGTGTCAGTTACCCCCCAGGAGTCTACCCCTCCTACGTCTGATTTACCCCCCCCATCAGGAGTGGTAGTGGGTACTGAGAAGGTCGCTTCCTCCTCTATGACAAAGTCTTCTGGGAAGACTTTAAAGAAAAAAAACAGAGATGAAGGCATCTTTGAGGCCGACCTCAAGTATTTGGAAGAGAGAAGAAAGGTTGGAAAACGGAAGAAGCAGGTGGTGAGGACGGAGCGGGAACAGGAAGCTCCGGTGCCTGTCTCCCACCGTCATAGGTCCTCTAGTTGGGACATTTCATCATCTGGCTCTTCTTCAGAGCTAATCTCCGATTCAGATATGGATTTTGAGGCGGCCTCAAGAAAAAGAGAGGCTTCTGGTGATGAGCAGCAGAGGGGAGCTAAGAAGCAATCCACCCAATAACCCAAATGGCGGTTCCCCCTCCGTTAAAAGTGGCGACAATTAATGTCGCCAGCATTAAGTCAGTGAGAGCTCGTTCTATGGCCTTATTTTTGTTCAGCCAATTAGATGCTGAAATTTTATTTTTGCAAGAGACTAGGCTCACCTCCTTGGCAGATATTCATATGGCCAAGAGAGAGTGGAGGTATGGTCCATCATACTGGTCTCTTGCGGCCGAGCCTTACGGCGGTGTGGCGGTGTTGTTTAAAACCGGCATGGTAACTGTCCGGCGGGTCATTGAGGTGGAGATTGGGAGATGTATGGTCTTAGACGTCCTTGTGGGAGGGCAGGACCTGCGCCTAATTAATATTTATGGGCCGCACACAAAGTGGGACAGGAAATGCCTTTTTACAAGGATCAAGCCATTTCTTTTTACATCCCGGCAAGTGGTCTTTGGAGGTGACTTTAATACAGTAACTAGGCCCAAGGACAGGAAGGACTTCAAGGACCGGCTGGGATATGATAGCGTTTTTCTAAATAGTATGGTTAGGGATGCTGGTCTTGTGGATGTGCACATTAAGCACCTCCCGGACGACACCGGGTTCACCTTTCATCGTGGTAATAGTCAGAGTAGGATAGACAGGTGGCCTCTGCTTTCTCACCCCCAGTGGTGCAGGCGGTAGAGTTCTCTGATCACTGTATGCTATCTGTGGCCCTGAATGCTTCAGACGCCCCTCAGAGGGGAAAGGGCATCTGGAGATTGAATTCGACTCTACTCAAGGAAGAACATGTTAGACAATCCTTTGAGGAATTCTTTCAGGCACAGGTGACCATTCTGGACTTTTGTAGCAGCAAGGCTGAGTGGTGGGAGCTGACCAAAAAGAGGACCGCTGGATTCTTCAGGGGCCTAGCCAATAGAAACCAGTTTAATAAATACATGACCTACCAACGTTTGCGGAGGAAGCTGGATATTCTTGTCTCGAGAGGAGGAGATCCTGGGGCAATCTCCGAAGTGAAACTCCTCCTCAGGAAGTGTCAATATGACCGGCATGCCTCTTTGGTTCTGGAGAGGGACTATGGGAAGTACCACTCGCCTGACCCTTACCAGAACTGCAAACAAGGTGTAGCTGTTAAAGCGGTCGTTGGCCTTAAGGACAGTACAGGTTCCGTGACAAAGTCCAGGTCAGGGATTCTGGAGGTCGTGAGGTCCTTTTATGCCGACCTTCTTGGGAGGAAAGAGCTTGACCGTGACAAGATGGAAAGCTTTTTGGACTCTACTCCAGGTCTAAATGGTGGAGATGTTCCATTGATGAATTTGACAGAGGAGATCACAGTTGAAGAGGTGATGAGGGCAATTGAACAGCTTGCCATCAAAAAGTCACCGGGACCGGATGGCTTGACGGCTGAGTTTTACAAAGCCTTTAAGTCTATTCTGGCCCCACATTTGGTAGAGGTTTTTAACAGTTGTCTCGCTGAGGGGGTGCTTCCCCCTTCCATGAGGCACTCGGCTGTGATTCTTCTGTCAAAGGGTAAAGATCCTTCGATGATTGAGAATTGGCGCCCCATCAGCCTTCTTAATGTCGATAGAAAGATACTGGCGAAGATATTTTTCTGGCGCCTGTCGTCAGTAGCAGAGTCTTTGCTTTCTCGCCATCAGCACTGTTCGGTCCAGGGTAGGAGCACCTTCACAGCGGTGTTAGCTGTCCGGGAGGCCTTGGAGCGGTGCAGGGCTGCAGGCTGGGGAAAGTATTTGCTGACATTGGATCAGGCAAAGGCTTTTGATCGTGTTAACCATGAGTACCTGTGGTTGCTCCTTAGTAAGTACGGTCTGCCGGGTGGTTTTGTTGATTGGCTGAAAGTCTTGTATAAGGGGGCAGAAAGCTTCCCTCTAGTTAATGGTTGGGTTGGGCAGTCCTTTGAGGTTGGCTCCGGGGTGCGCCAGGGTTGTCCCCTGAGTCCCCTGCTCTATGTGTTTGCAATCGACCCCTTCATCAGGAGGCTAGAGAGCGGCATGTTGTGTGGGGTACCGGTGGGGCTCCCGGGTGAGCTGCCTTTGAGGGTTGTTGCTTATGCGGATGATGTATCGGTGATTGTCACTGGGACGGATGAGGCGGAGGAGGTGGTCTCTCTGACATCACGGTATTCTGAAGCATCAGGCTCCAAGATCAATCAGGAAAAGAGCGAAGTTTTCTGGATGGGAAAGGAAGGTGAGGGGTTTGATCTCCCGGACGCCTTTCCAGTGCCCCAGGAAAGAATTAAGATACTAGGCATTGAATTTGGACCCGGCGATTATGGCCTCAAAAACTGGGAAGGCAGACTGGAAATTGCCAATGCTAAGGTGGTCAGCTGGAAGAGATGGAAGTTATCTATGAGGGAAAGGGTTGATCTGATTAAGACCTACCTGATTCCGATCTTCTTGTATGTCAGCGTTGTCTGCATCTTGCCAGTGTCTCTCTATGCTAGGGTCAGTAGTGTGTTCTTCCAGATGCTGTGGGGGAACAGACTGAACCCCATCAAGAGGAATGTCACCTACCTATCCAGGATGGAGGGTGGCTTAGGTATGGTCAACCCAGTTCTTTTCTTTTCACTGTTATTTCTCAAGTTTAATATTGGTAGTATGCTTGCAGTGGAACCTCCTGGATGGGCAGGCATATTTAGATCTTGGTTTAGGCCTTTTCTACGACTTTGGGAAGAAGGTGGCCAAGTGAAGAATCGCAGGGGTCATCGTGGTCAGCTGCCAGCCTATGTAGCTCCGTGCCTGAAGTTACTGCGGCAGTGGCGATTGTCGGCTGAAGATCTCAGATCGGTTCCGAGGAAAGACCTTATGAGTCGAGTCTTGAGCGAAGTCTTTCATGACCCACTGGCCTTAAGGGATTGCCCAGGCCCAGTTTTGAGGGCGGGGTTGAGGCTGATTAATTTGGATAGAATACCTCCTAAATTTCGGGATCTGCCCTGGTTGTGCTTCCATGGGAAGCTCTATGTTCGGGGCAATTTGAAATTTCGCAGTTCGATGGATCGTAGCTGTCCTCGGGAGGAGTGTGCAGATGAGGAGGAGACTATGGACCATTTTCTGCTTCGTTGCCCCTTTAACATAGAAGTGTACAGACAGGTGGGGCGGGCGCTCGGTGTTCCTTTCCTCTCCAGGCTGGGTTATGCTGAGTGGGTGTACGGAGCATTCAGTACCGGTGGAGGTTTTTGTTTGGATACACTTTTTTTAGTTAGCCTAGTGGTCCGTTATTTTACCTGGAACGCACGGTGTCAGGTCAGCATTCGGCAAAAAATCCTTCCTGTTGAGGTGGTGGTGTATGACATTGTGCATGAGGTGGGGAAGATTCGGGGGCTTGAGAGAGACAAGTGGGGTCAGGGGGCTTGGCTGAAGGCGTGGAGGGGTTTCAGGCCTCCCTGACTGCCAGGAGTCTCTTTCCCGGGTGTGGCTGTCTGTCTCTTATCACCCTAGATTATTATTATTTTTGATACATTTTTGATAAATGGCTGCGTACATAGGTGACGGGTTGTGCCTCTTAGGCCCTCTCTGCTGCTTTGTGTAAATAGTTTTGTAGTAATGTTTTGGTGGTGGTGTATAGTGTATATATTGTGTATATATTGTGTATAGTGTATATATTGTATATATTCTGACCCTGGATGTGTATTCCTTGGATTTATGTTTTGAAGTTTTGTTCTATAGTTATGTTTTTTACTTTTGTATAAAATTGGTTGCTTGATTCTTTTTAATAAAAGATCAATAGTGTCCCATCATTGGTGTCAGTGAGAGGAATGGTGTCCCATCATTGGTGTCAGTGGGAGGAATAGTGCCCCATCATTGGTATCGGTGGAAGGAATAGTGTCCCATCATTGGTGTCAGTGGGAGCAATAGTGTCCCATCATTGGTGTCAGTGGGCAGAATAGTGCCCCATCATTGGTATCAGTGGGAGGAAAAGTGCCCCATCAATGGTGTCAGTGGAAGGAATAGTGTCCCATCATTGGTATCAGTGAGAGGAATAGTGTCCCATCATTGGTATCAGTGGGAGGAATAGTGTCCTATCATTGGTGTCAGTGGGAGGAATAGTGTCCCATCATTGGTGTCAGTGGGAGGAATAGTGTCCCATCATTGGTATCAGTGGGAGGAATAGTGTCCCATCATTGGTGTCAGTGGGAGAAATAGTGCCCGAAGGGCAAAGCTGCATATGTGGCCCCAGTATTAACCCCTTCAACTAGAGGACATGTGGTTTCTGTCCTCTAAATAGACCCAGAACATACTGCCAACTCTTCACTCATACGGGATGTGGTCAGAGCCGGGTGACCATCACATCCTCTGTAGAATTTACAGAGAAATAAATGACACAGAAGATTATCTTCCATTCATCATGCATACTGTATATGGCGGTTCCATGTAATGATCGATACGATCACCCGGCATTCCCAAAAAGTTTACCATGGTCTGTCTGTACCTGTTCCTGGCTCCAGGTATCCGTTATTCTGTAATTATCTTATAATATGTATTATATGAAGACCCCTCTGGGTTCTGACACTGATAGGGGCGCTCTCTCTCATTTATTCCAGGTTTGGTGTCACCCAACAATGTTGAGGACATTTATTTGGGAGACAAGGTGACCTTATCCTGCCTGGAGGGATGTAATAGATCAGTGACTGTAGGCTACATAACTCAGATTACATGGAAGAAAACCAACAATTCTCACATTCTGCGGTTTGTTACAACACTAAAACCGAATGAGATATTCTCCAACTTCTCAGAGCCAAGATACTCCTTCCAGGATCCGACCAACCTCCGGATAACGAGCGCTCAGCCCAGCGACTCCGGGAATTACACCTGTGAGGTATCATCAAGCACCGCAGTCTGTAAGGAGACTTTCCCCCTTCGTGTATCTGGTAAGTGTAGAGTTTATTGTATCCAACATAAATATTGATTATTTACCATATGGACAAAGAAATGTTTTTTGGTGGGATTTTTTATTTACTAGTATATTAAAGAGACATATAAGATAAAAGAAAAATAGGGCTGTTACTGATCAAAATGTTTGTGTTCGATTAATCATTTTTTTTTTATCGATTAATCGACTAATTTTGATTAATTATAACGCACATACAGATCCATCTACTTTAGCTGATCTCCTTGCAGGCTGATTCCCAGTGCAGCTCCAACCACAGGAAAAATGGATAGCAGGATACAAAAAACACACAAAAGGCAGCGCTCAATGGGAATAGCATTAAACTTTATAGTCTTCAAGTAGGTAACCAAATAAATATTGCACTGGAGATAAAATCGATGTAGCTACATAAACTGTAAAAATGGTGCGAGTAATACCAAACGGTACCGAAAGCAGCTAAGTATGGTACTGGTATAAAAATGTGTACAATGATACCACTGCTGAATCCAGATGAGGAGGGGTTAACAGCAGTCCGTCAGGATGTAGATGTCCCGTGAAGGGAACTATCACAACTCCCAGTGGATGGCTGTAGAATCCCAGGTTGATAGAGGGAAGGGATAGAGGGAAGGGATAGAGGGGAAGTGATAGAGGGGAAGTGATAGAGGGGAAGTGATAGAGGGGAAGGGATAGAGGGGAAGTGATAGAGGGGAAGGGATAGAGGGGAAGGGATAGAGGGGAAGGGATAGAGGGGAAGGGATAGAGGGGAAGTGATAGAGGGGAAGGGATAGAGGGAATGGATAGAGGGGAAGGGATAGAGGGGAAGGGATAGAGGGGAAGGGATAGAGGGGAAGGGATAGAGGGGAAGGGATAGAGGGGAAGTGATAGAGGGGAAGGGATAGAGGGGAAGGGATAGAGGGGAAGGGATAGAGGGGAAGGGATAGAGGGGAAGGGATAGAGGGGAAGGGATAGAGGGGAAGGGATAGAGGGGAAGGGATAGAGGGGAAGGGATAGAGGGGAAGGGATAGAGGGAAGGGATAGAGGGGAAGTGATAGAGGGGAAGGGATAGAGGGGAAGGGATAGAGGGAAGGGATAGAGGGGAAGGGATAGAGGGGAAGGGATAGAGGGAAGGGATAGAGGGGAAGGGATAGAGGGGAAGTGATAGAGGGGAAGGGATAGAGGGAAGTGATAGAGGGGAAGGGATAGAGGGGAAGGGATAGAGGGGAAGTGATAGAGGGGAAGTGATAGAGGGGAAGTGATAGAGGGGAAGTGATAGAGGGAAAGTGATAGAGGGGAAGGGATAGAGGGGAAGGGATAGAGGGGAAGGGATAGAGGGAAGGGATAGAGGGGAAGTGATAGAGGGGAAGGGATAGAGGGGAAGTGATAGAGGGGAAGGGATAGAGGGAATGGATAGAGGGGAAGGGATAGAGGGGAAGGGATAGAGGGGAAGGGATAGAGGGGAAGGGATAGAGGGGAAGGGATAGAGGGGAAGAGGGGAAGGGATGATAGAGGGGAAGGGATAGAGGGAATGGATAGAGGGGAAGGGATAGAGGGGAAGGGATAGAGGGGAAGGGATAGAGGGGAAGGGAGGGGGAAGGGATAGAGGGGAAGGGATAGAGGGGAAGGGATAGAGGGGAAGGGATAGAGGGGAAGGGAGGGGAAGGGATAGAGGGGATAGAGGGGAAGGGATAGAGGGGAAGGGATAGAGGGGAAGGGATAGAGGGGAAGTGATAGAGGGGAAGGGATAGAGGGGAAGGGATAGAGGGGAAGAGGGGAAGGGATAGAGGGGAAGGGATAGAGGGGAAGGGATAGAGGGGAAGGGATAGAGGGGAAGGGATAGAGGGGAAGGGATAGAGGGGAAGGAAGAGGGGAAGGGATAGAGGGGAAGTGAGGGGAAGGAATAGAGGGGAAGGGAGGGGAAGGGATAGAGGGGAAGGGATAGAGGGGAAGTGATAGAGGGGAAGGGATAGAGGGAATGGATAGAGGGGAAGGGATAGAGGGGAAGGGATAGAGGGGAAGGGATAGAGGGGAAGGGATAGAGGGGAAGGAATAGAGGGGAAGAGATAGAGGGGAAGGGATAGAGGGGAAGGGATAGAGGGAATGGATAGAGGGGAAGGGATAGAGGGGAAGGAATAGAGGGGAAGTGATAGAGGGGAAGGGATAGAGGGGAAGGGATAGAGGGGAAGGGATAGAGGGGAAGGGATAGAGGGGAAGGGATAGAGGGGAAGGGATAGAGGGGAAGGGATAGAGGGGAAGGGATAGAGGGGAAGGGATAGAGGGGAAGGGATAGAGGGGAAGGGATAGAGGGAAGGGATAGAGGGGAAGGGATAGAGGGGAAGGGATAGAGGGGAAGGGATAGAGGGGAAGGGATAGAGGGGAAGGGATAGAGGGGAAGGGATAGAGGGGAAGGGATAGAGGGGAAGGGATAGAGGGGAAGTGATAGAGGGGAAGGGATAGAGGGAAGTGAGGGGAAGGGATAAGGGGAAGTGATAGAGGGGAAGGGATAGAGGGAAGTGTAACAGCCCTTGCGAGTGGCAGATAGTAAGGTGCCGCCGGCATGCAGATATGAAGGCACAGCAAAGGAGCTGTTCAGATGGACACGGGAAGCCCCGCTGGTGTTTGTGACATTACCGGATCTCCGACGGAACTCCCTGAAGGCCCAGAAGCCGGGGGAGAGGTGAGTACCAATCAAAAGATTTTGATCGATCAAAAAAATGAAAGATTAATCGATTAATTAAAAGTTAATTTGCACAGCCCTAAAAAAAAAAAAACACTTTTTATTTAAGACATATGAGATAAAAACACAGATATTTGTTGTCAAACAACGTGTACATTAACCACTTCCCTACGGCCGTACGACTATATGCGGCCGCAGGGTGGTGCTAAATCTCCGGGCTGCCGTGTTTTCACGGCAGCCCCTTTCCTCGTTCCCAGCGCGCGCTCCAGAGCGCGCAGCGGGGAACTAGTGTACTGTGTACTGGTACCCTTGGACACAGCCAATCACAAATCGCCGCGAACGGCCAATCAGAGTGGCCGTTTGCGATGCGATCTGATAGGCCAATGAGAGATGATCTCATATGTAAACATATGAGATCATCTCTCATTGCCGGCTCTCACAATGACAGCGTCCTGTCATAGAGAGAGCATACCGATCTGTGTTCCTAGTACATAGGGACACAGATCGGTCACCCCCCCTCCCCCCACAGTTAGAACACAATGCAGGAAACACATTAACCCCTTCCTCGCCCCCTAGTGTTAACCCCATTCACTGCCAGTCACATTTATATAGTAATTAGTGCATATTTATAGCACTGATTGCAGTATAAATGTGAATGGTGCCAAAAATGTGTCAAAAGTGTCCGATGTGTCCGCCATGATGTCGCAGTCGCAATAAAAATCGCAGATCGCCGCCATTACTAGTAAAAAAAAAAATAATAAAAAATAACAACAATTCTGTCCTTTATTTTGTAGGCACTATAACTTTTGCGCAAACCAGTCGCTTATTGCGATTTTTTTTTTTTTTTTTTAACCAAAAATATGTAGAAGAATACGTATCGCCCTAAACTGAATTTTTTTTTTAAATTGGGCTATTTTTTATAGCAACAAGTAAAAAATATTGTATTTTTTTTCAAAATTGTCGTCCTTTTTTGTTTATAGCGCAAAAAATAAAAATCGCAGAGGTGACCAAATACCACCAAAAGAAAGCTCTATTTGTGGGGAAAAAAGGACGCCAATTTTGTTTGGGAGCCACGTCGCACGACCGCGCAATTGTCAGTTAAAGCGACGCAGTGCCACAAGCTGAAATTTCACCTGGTCAGGAAGGGGGTTTACATGCCCAGTAAGGAAGTGGTTAATACAGCTTTTATGGAAGAATGCCAGATATGAAAATGGTATCTTGTCGTGCAGATGGTAATACATTAATCCCCACATGTTTCGCCACCGTGGGCTTCCTCAGGGGATATATTAACCACCTAACGCCGATATACATCAGTAGAATGGCACGGCTGGGCACAGGCACGTACAGGTACATTGTCCTTTAAGAACCCAGCCTGGGTCGCCGGCGCGCTCGTGACCCAGTCTGCAGCTCCGGGGCCGCACCGGCGGGACGCGATCGCCGCGGGTGTCCCGCGATCGGGTCACAGGAGCTGAAGAACGGGGAGAGGTGAGTGTAAACAAACCTTCCCCGTTCTTCTCTGTGGCTTGTCACTGATCATCTGTTCCCTGTCATAGGGAACAACAATCAGTGACGCGTCCAGCCCCGCCCCCCTACAGTTAGAAACACACAATAGGACACACTTAACCCCTTTAGCGCCCCTTAGTGGTTAACCCCTTCACTGCCATTGTCATTTTCACAGTAATCAGTGCATTTTTATAGCACTTTTTGTTGTGAAAATGACAATGTTGCCAAAAATGTGTCAAAAGTGTCCGATGTGTCCGCCATAATGTCGCAGTTGTGAAAAAAATCGCTGATCGCCGCCATTACTAGTAAAAAAAAAATAATAAAAATGCTATAAAACTATCCCCTATTTTGTAAACGCTATAGATTTTGCGCAAACCAACCAATAAACGCTTATTGCGTTTTTTTTTTTTGCCAAAAATATGTAGAAGAATACGTATCGGCCTAAACTGAGGAAAACATTTTGTTTTATATATTTTTTGGGGGATATTTATTATAGCAAAAAGTAAACAATATTGCATTTTTTTCAAAATTGTCGCTCTATTTTTGTATATAGCGCAAAAAATAAAAACCGCAGAGATGATCAAATACCACCAAAAAAAAGCTCTATTTGTGGGGAAAAAAGAACGTCAAATTTGTTTGGAAGCCACGTCGCACGACCACGCAACTGTCAGTTCTATCGGCGCAGTGCCAAATCGCAAAAAGTTTTGTTGTTGGAAAATTTAAGAACCAGCTCTTAAGTTTTTGTTGTCAGAAATTCCGACAGAAAATGTCCGATGGAGCCTACACCCGGTCGAAATTTACGACCAAAAGCTCACATCGGACATTTGTTGTTGGAAATTCCAAGCATGTGTACGCGGCATTAGAGTGTCATATGTCGAAGCTTCCAGACAGTGGCGTAACCAGGGCCATCTTAATGCAAGTGCACTCCTGGGCACTGCTCAGGGGCCCTAGGTACATTGGGGGCCCCCACAATAATCTTGCATTGCATCATACGTTCCAAGTTTCCCGGATTTGCTGGGACAGTCATGCTTTTTACTAAACTGTCCCCATATGGTTGTGTCCCGGGAAGCGTCCCAGAACCTATACTGTGCCCTTCTGCATCCCCCTGTACTGTGCCCCTCTGCATTCCCCCTCTACTGTGCCCTTCTGCATTCCCCCCTCTACTGTGCCCTTCTGCATTCCCCCCTCTACTGTGCCCTTCTGCATTCCCCCCCTCTACTGTGCCCTTCTGCATTCCCCCCCTCTACTGTGCCCTTCTGCATTCCCCCCCTCTACTGTGCCCTTCTGCATTCCCCCCCTCTACTGTGCCCTTCTGCATCCCCCTGTACTGTGCCCCTCTGCATTCCCCCCTCTACTGTGCCTTTCTGCATTCCCCCCTCTACTGTGCCTTTCTGCATTCCCCCCCTCTACTGTGCCCTTCTGCATTCCCCCCCTCTACTGTGCCCTTCTGCATTCCCCCCCTCTACTGTGCCCTTCTGCATTCCCCCCCTCTACTGTGCCCTTCTGCATTCCCCCCCTCTACTGTGCCCTTCTGCATTCCTTTCGGCTTCCAAATAGTTAACCAGAGGACACACGGGGGGCGCGTTCCCTGGTTAACACTGACAGGCGTCTCAGCCAATCAGGTTCACCGGTTCTGGTTACCGGTAACCTGATTGGCTGAAGCATCATCGAGGGTGGGAATAGACATTGAGGGACGATGGAAGGAGGATGGCTGACCCCAGAAAGGTAAGTGCCGGGCGGGGGCAATCTGGCAGCATGTTACAGGGCACAGTGGTGACAATTGATGGCACAGTGGCTGCGTTTGATGGCATGGCACATTGGCTGCATTTGGCATGGCACAGTGGCGACAATTTATGGGTACAGTGGTGACAATTGATGGCACAGTGGTGACAATTGATGGCACAGTGGCGACAATTGATGTCAGGGCACAGATGTGACAATTAATGGGCACTGTGGCGACAATTGATGGCACAGTGGCTGTGTTTGATGGCATGGGCACAGTGGTGACAATTGATGGCACAGTGGCTGTGTTTGATGGCATGGCACAGTGGTGACAATTGATGGGCACAGTGGCGATAAATGATGGCACAGTGGCTGTGTTTGATGGCATGGCACAGTGGCGTCAATTGATGGCACAGTGGCGACAATTGATGGCATGGCACAGTGGCGACAATTGATGGCACAGTGGTGACAATTGATGGCATGGCACAGTGGCTGCATTTGATGGGCACAATGAGGTTGCAATTGTTTTAAAAAAAAAAATTGTTTGCTTGCGCCCTCCCCCCCCCCCCCCCAAAAGTTTTGAGCACCAGCCGCCACTGACTTTAGGGCCACCGCTCTAATCAACAGTGCAGTTCAGGGAGTCAGAGATCACTGTTGATTGGAGCAGTGTTCAGGGTGTGGGTGGGGAAGGGTGACAGCTGGAGAGCCAGGCCGCTGTGTGTGGCAGCAGTGGTCTGACTCTCCTACGTGCTGCCAGCACAGAGTGTTCTAAATCTTGCTGCTGCATTTACTTAGTGTTTAACGCCTTGCCGACCGCCCACCGCAGTTATATGGCGGGACGGTGGCACTGCTGGGCAAGAGCACGTAGATCTACGTCCTATCTTTTTTGGCCACTAGAGGGCCCGGCGGGCGCGATTGTTGCCGGGCACGCGCGCTCATCCGTTACAGAGCGGGGAACGGGAGCTATGTGTGTAAACACAAAGCTCCCGGTCCTGTCAGCGGGGAAACGCTGATCTTCTGTTTATACAATGTATGAACAGAAGATCAGTGATTTCCCCTAGTGAGGCCACCCCCCATACAGTTAGAACACACCCAGGAACATACTTGACCCCTTCCCTGCCCCCTAGTGTTAACCCCTTCACTGCCAATGGCATTTTTATAGTAGTCCAATCCATTTTTATAGCACTGATCGCTATAAAAATGCCAATGGTCCCAAAAATTTGTCAAAATTGTCCGATGTGTCCGCCATAATGTATCAGTGCTGAAAAAAAACGCTGATCGCCGCCACTACTAGTAAAAAAAAATATTAATAAAAATGCCATAAAACTACCCCCTTTTTTGTAAACGCTATACATTTTGCGCAAACCAATCAATAAACGCTAATTGCAATTTTTTTTAACGAAAAATATGTAGAAGAATAGGTATCGGCCTAAACTGAGGAAAAAAAATTTTTTTTAGATATTTTTTGGGGATATTTATTATAGCAAAATTTAAAAAATATTGAATTTTTTTCAAAATTGTCGCTCTATTTTTGTTTATAGCGCAAAAAATAAAAATCGTAGAGGCAATCAAATACCATCAAAAGAAAGCTCTATTTGTAGGAAAAAAAGGACGCCAATTTTGTTATGGAGCCACGTCGCACGACCGCGCAATTGTCAGTTAAAGCGACGCAGTGCCGAATCACAAAAAGTGCTCCGAATCACAAAAAGTGCTCTGGTCAGGAAGGGGGTAAATCCTTCCGGGGCTGAAGTGGGTAAACAAGGGAAAAGGGGCAGCATGTTTGTTCCTGTATACACAGACAATTGGGATATAAGATTTTCTTTGACTACAGATCATTTCTTACTTGTCTCGCTCTTTTTCTCTTTCAGGAAAACCTCCCACCGTTCCCAGCGCTTGGAGCTACTGCCGATGGATAGTTGTTTCTTCTGTATTTGTCGTCATCTGTGCAGCTGTTTTTTTATCCTATAGATTAATAAAATAATTCTGCACCCTTCATTGGTTATTAAACAGCGGCCTTTGGGTGGTAAAAAAAAATAAAAGACTTGAGAGCAATAAATAAATATCCTGGTAACCAATTAGTAATATTGGTGACAAAAGAAAATAATTTCCAGGTGAGAAAACGCATTTTGTAGTCTTCAGTAGATGATTCTTTAATTGTTTGCTAAAGGGGTCAGACCACCTAAAACTGATTTTTTTAGTGTTTGGTGAATTCTGGGCAAGGAAAGGGAATGTACAGCATAAAAATACAACCAGTCCTGTTTTTGTTTTTTACTGCACTCCAATGCTGGTGGGAACTGAAACATTAAGACATAAGGCAATTCAGCTTGTCTATGTGTTAGGACTGCATTGGTCAAAGCTGCCCAATGGGACTAATGTGAACAAGCCAACTGCTGTGACCATTATGAGGGGTTCCCACCATCCCTGTGCTGAGTTCCCGGGTCTGTACACCCGCTGTGCCCATTATGAGGGGTTCCACCATCCCTGTGCTGAGTTCCCAGGTCTGTACACCAGCTGTGCCCATTATGAGGGGTTCCCACCATCCCTGTGCTGAGTTCCCGGGTCTGTACACCCGCTGTGCCCATTATGAGGGGTTCCCACCATCCCTGTGCTGAGTTCCTGGGTCTGTACACCTGCTGTGCCCATTATGAGGGGTTCCCACCATCCCTGTGCTGAGTTCCTGGGTCTGTACACCCGCTGTGCCCATTATGAGGGGTTCCACCATCCCTGTGCTGAGTTCCCGGGTCTGTACACCCGCTGTGCCCATTATGAGGGGTTCCCACCATCCCTGTGCTGAGTTCCTGGGTCTGTACACCAGCTGTGCCCATTATGAGGGGTTCCCACCATCCCTGTGCTGAGTTCTCGGTCTGTACACCAGCTGTGCCCATTATGAGGGGTTCCCACCATCCCTGTGCTGAGTTCTCGGTCTGTACACCTACCATGACCATTATGAGGGGTTCCCACCATCCCTGTGCTGAGTTCCTGGGTCTGTACACCCACTGTGCCCATTATGTGGGGTTCCCACCATCCCTGTGCCGAGTTCCCGGGTCTGTACACCCGCTGTGCTCATTATGAGGGGTTCATTTTGTTTATTGAAAAACTTATAAACAAGAACTCATACACAATAAAACCATAATAAATAAGTAAAACATATTTTCAAAATGATTGAATATGAATACAAAACAGAAAGAACAAGAACATAATAAAAGGTGCAAACCAAATTGCACACAACTTAATCCCTACGAGAGAGCCAGACTAAGGAACATCACCGTTCATGAAGCCTTTTATCAAAA
>CM056050.1:610796724-610985475 GCA_029574335.1 Rana kukunoris
GGGCCACGTGACGGGTGGCACCGCCTCCCCTATATAAGAAATGTCAAAGCTCCGGCCCCGTCATTCCACTGGGCTGTGCCCAGCGGAAAGAGAAGGTCGGCGACGCTGCTCTGGATGGATGGATTTCTCATCGCTGGACCGATCACCCATCGCTGGAGAGATCACCCGTCGCTGGATACAGACAACGTTGGAGCGGGGAGCCACATCGAGAGTGGATTACCACCACTGTATTTTTTTTTATTTTTTTAACAAAGGACTTTTTTCTACGGTGTGTGTGTTTTTTTTTTTACAATAATTAACACTTCCTTCAGTGGGTAGGGGTTTTACCAATTTACATAGGGGGGGGGGGCAGGATCTGGGGGTCCCCTTTGTTAAAGGGGTCTTTCAGATTCTGATAAGCCCCCCGCCCGGAGACCCCCACAACCACCGGGCAAGGGTTGTGGGGATGAGGCCCTTGTCCCCATCAACATGTGTGGATTTTTGGGGGAACCCCACTTTTTTTTGAAGTTCGGCCAAACCCGAACATCCAGGTGTTCGCTCAACACTAGTGTGGATATACACTATATTGTCAAAAGTATGAACTTTAATGGCATCCAAGTCTTAGTCCGTACGGTTCAATATTCAGTTGGCCCTGCCCTTTGCAGCTATAACAGCTTTAACTCGTCTGGGAAGGCCGTCCACAAGGTTTAGGAGGGTGTCTAATGTAATGTTTGACCATTCTTCCAGAAGTGCATTTGTGAGGTCAGGCACTGATGTTGGATGAGAAGGCCTGACTCACAGACTATACGCTAATTCATCCCAAAGGTGTTCTATAAGGTTGAGGTCAGTGCCAGTCATGTACCTCCTTCCCAAACTCGTTCATCCATGTCTTTATGAACCTTGCTTTGTGCACTGGGTCAAATCATTTGGTGGAGGAAGATTTTAGTGTGGGGTTGTTTTTCAGGGGTTGGGTTGGCCCTACCAGAGAGCGCCATGCTGTACCCACACCACCAGAGAGAGCCACGTGAGCCATGCTGTACCCACACCACCAGAGAGAGCCATGCTGTACCCACACCACCAAAAAGCGCCATGCTGTACCCGCACCAGTGAAGGGAACTCTTAAGGGGTCAGCAGACCAAGACATTTTGGACAATTTCAAGCTCCCAACTTTGTGGGAACAGTTTGGGGATGGCCCCTTCCTGTTCCAATATTACTGCACACCAGTGCACAAAGCAAGGTCTATAAAGACATGGGTGAGCGAGTTTGGAGTGAAAGAACCTCTTGATGGCTTCCTGATCGCAGAAAGTATGTACACACAGTTTCACCATCCAAGCAGTCGGGTGCAGGGGTCATAGAGTTTCAAAACTGTGCTGTTCTTCCTCTTCTCTCCGTAGAAATACCAGGATGAATCAAAGTTGTTCTGATTGGTCAGCACAGTCACATGCCAGTGCTGACCATTTAGAACTACTGTGATCTGTCCTGGCACCCCTAAGGAAAGGAAGAAGAGTTTTCAAACCCCAAGATTTCTGTACCTGACTGCAAGGACGGTAAAACTGAATCTCCCATGGAGGTAAATACAGCGGGGAGTGGGGGGTGGGGCAGCACAGAGCACCAGTATCAGAGGAGGTCCTGCTTGGATGGTCTGATTCGATCCGCTGCGAATTCTGGAAGGAAGCGCTAGCCAGCGAGCAGCGACACCAGGGAAAATCTCTCCCCTCCATCCATGTAAGGTACTGGTCACAGTATGAAGTACGAATGCTGTTATTGGGGGAAAAACCCGAAGCAGGAGTGGACAGCAGAGTTAAGCAGGCTGATCCGGGCAGAGATGCGGTTGGACGAGAGCTACAGAGCCCTCCGGTGGTATGTAGTCCAAGAGTGCCCGTGGTCAGCAGATGACAGCCCCACGGAAGGCTTTGACTATAATGGCCTGGGATTGTTGTATTGGAGGATGTCCAGGGATCCTGACTTTGGAAATGACCGGGAGTGGCTTTTGGAGGAAATAATGGAGCACAGAGAGCGAAGACTGAATGTCTCGGAAGTGCACTGGTTACAGGAAGATTTGGAATTCCTGGCCGTTCAGGAATGGCAGCTGGAAATCGCCTACAAACAGCTGCTAGACTCCGCTCAGCAGCAGGGTGAGGTTCCCTTTGCCTGGGACTATGAGGAAATATCAGCTGACAGTGCTGAAATCCTGGCTTAAGAATCGGCAATGTGGCAGAGTAACAGTAGGCTTTGCCAACCTGCCCCTGCAGCTATGGACCCGGAGGTCTTATGGCGGATGCAGCAAGTGCTGACTGACCTTGATGATCCTGTTTCTGCATGGGATGATCTTGAATGGAGGAATGTGCCTGTTCAGCAGTATGGCAGTGAATCGGCAGCGGAAAATCTGGAGATTGCCATTTCCAAAGCTGAAGTGCTGACCGCAGGGCCGAGCTCTGCTAACCTCTGCTCATTACCTATAGCATCTTCTGGGTTCCATGGACAGGAGATGGTGAACCTCTATCCCCAGACACCAGTTGCAGAGACAGGGGATTTAATAGATTTTTTCTGCTGAGGAAGAACAACCTGATGAGCTTCCAGCAGAAGAACTGGGATCAGGGCCAAACTTCACTGTGCTCTGCCCAGCACCAAGGGCAGTATCGGTGGAGTTGCAAGGAACTTCCTCAGCTGAAGCGCTGGTCACCGGACAGAGGGTTCAAGACCTCTGCCCCACCCCTGTGGCAGTTTCAGAGGTGCAGACTACAGAATGTATGGACTGTTTAGAGGATGTTGCAGATTGTGCATCCCCAGCAGAAGTGCTGGCAACAGGGCAGGGTGCTAGCCATCTCTGCCCAGCACCGGGACCAACTGTGGAGTTCCAGGGAGCTGGGGCGGTTGGTTCCCCTCCCCAGCAACAAGCTGAGGTGGTAAAGCTCTTACTCCCAGCTGAATCACTGGCAGCAGGACAGGATGCTACTGACGGCTGCACCCCACTACAGCTTGAGCGGATATCAGTGGATGGGACTATGGTCTCCACTCACAGCAACCCAGCAGTAGAGCTGGCAACAGAGCAGAGGGCCACGGGCCTCTGCTCTCAACTAACGGAAGAGGGGGTTCCTGTGGTAATGGATGGAACTTTGGTCTTCAGAGGCACAACCCCAGAAAATGGTGCGGCACTGAGACGGGAGGATGTCAGCCTTGCTTTGCATGCACCGGGGGGTTGTCACCTACCACCAGTGGATGGGACTTCAGTCTCCACTGGTATACCCCAGGAATGGTGGCCAGTTGGCCCAGATCTCCAACAGCATGATGGACTGAGCCCAGCCACCCTGTCTTCTCTCCAGCGGCTGAAAAGACTCCAGGGAGAAGGGCCAGTCCAGGCCTCTCCCCAGCGGCAGGCGTGTTCTCTGAGAGAAGCAGTGGATGGCGGAGTGAGTAATGCTCTGTTTGAAACAAGTTATTTGGTTTACTGTATGGATACCGGCATTTGGGGACTGGAACTACTGACTAACTTCAGAGTCAACCCATCTGGTGTCTCCTACTGTGTTAATCTCCTGCCAAAAGGGGAGCTGTGTGCCAGACCTAGCTGGGACAGAGGCTTTAGGAGAGGACTGAATGTGAGCCTCTTGCCGTCCGATTATGGGCCAGGGCCTCAAACCAGGAAGGCGGATGGTTTATCCCGGCAGACAGTCCTGGAACCTTAAGACTACTTTTCCAACATCCTCGAGTGGACCCGTTTGGGTCCCACTGTGGCTGTTGGACTTTTTCCCAGGGGGAGTAATTTCATGGACCTGGAGATACAAAAGTGTCTCTACTTGACATCTGTTACACAGGAGAGGGTGGCTAATAAATCATAATCCATGTATTGCAGAAGCTGAGACATTGTGCATAGTACATATTGCAGGATGTCTTGGGATATTATCAGGTGTAAATATCTTCTGTCAGTTCAGACAGTCCGTCTGTCTAAAGATATGGATTGAAAGACATACCATGTTCTATTGTGTGATGCCAATACTGTGTTGTAACTGATTAAGTCAAAAGGGTCTCTGCCCTGTCTTAAGGCTAACTCACTCTCCAGACGGTCCCATTGTTCTGTGGCTGGATATTGTGTACATTGATTACTCCCTGGGGCTTTTGTCTCAATACACATAACAATCTTTCTATTCAGACTATCCGACCAATCTCTGCTGCGTCATTTTCAAGTCCTCATTTGCATGGTTAAGGAGGATCTGAGTGAAGACTGCATACTTTACAATGGACCAATAGGAAAGCGGTTGTTGGGGGCGGGATGTTCCAAATTCTGTATAAAAGTGTGCTGTGTACCTTCAATAAATGAGTCCTGTTTGAACATACATACAGCCTGTCTGGTGTTTGTTCTAAATGGGTCTGATCGGTACATAGCTGTAGGTCGGATCCCGGAACCTTGGATGATTGGACCATCAGACTTGCAATCGGCAATCTGATCCAATAGAAGCAGAGGAGTGTCGGGAGAGCAGAACCAAGCGAGCAAGGGTCTCGTCACACAGGGATCTACTCATTTTAATACCACAGGCAGGGGATCATTCTGAAAGTACTTTCAGGTGGTGTACTGTCTGTGTCCTCTGCACAGTGTGCACCTAAAGCTATGTAAAGCTGGCATTACTCATATTAGAGGCAGGGATCTGCTCATATTAATACCACAGGCAGGGGATCATTCTGCAAGTACTTTCAGGTGGTGTACTATCTGTGTCCTCTGCACAGTGTGCACCTAAAGCTGCGTAAAGCTGGTGTTTCTTATATTAGAGGCATGGATCTGCTCATATTAATACCACAGGCAGGGATCAGCAGGTATTGTCAGTATTTGTGCAGCTACATCCCTGTTTTGCTTATGTCCTTAACTTGGTGGTGCAGCGGTTCTTGAGCAGGTACCCAGCCTTACAGGATGTCCTGAAGCCGGCTAGGAAACTCTGTGTGCATTTCTGAAGGTCATATAATGCCAGTGCACGGCTGGCAGACCTCCCAAAGGAATACAACCTGCCCAAGAACCGCCTAATCTGTGACATGCCCACCAGGTGAAACTCTACGTTGGCCATGCTGCAGCAGCTGCACACGCAGCAGAGGGCCATCAATAAGTATCTGTGCCAATATGCCAGCAGGAAAGGGTCAGTGGAGCTTGTTTTTTTCCCCACGCCATGGGGCCATGATCAGGGATGCATGCACTGTCCTGTCACCATTTGAGGAGGCCACGAGGATAGTGAGCAGTGACAGTGCATGCATCAGTGACACTGTCCCTCTTATCCATCTGTTGGACCACACGCTACATGACATAATGTACAGGGCCCTTGAGGCAGAACAGAGGGAGGAAGAGGTGGACTTACTTTACCTCTCAAGGCCCCCTTTATCCAGACAGTGTTCCTGCTTGCCCGCCTATCACACAGGAAGAGATGAGGAGGAGTAGGAGGAGGAGGATTGTGTCAGCATGGAGGTGGAGCCTAGCACTCAGCATCAGCAGCAGTCTTCAAGGGATCAATTACAGTCCCAAGAACTTGTACGTGGCTGGGACGAGGCTGGGACGAGGTTCACAGAGACTGGGAGGTTACAAAATCCTGGTCCTGGACAATGTGTTGCTGAGGCTTCGGTGGGTCACAGAAGGAGCGGTGAAGAAGGTGGCCATATGACCGTTGTGTTCAGACAATTTTTTAGTCCGCAGCCCCAAGGTATGCCCGGATCCAGCAACTATCGCCAGCGTCTGTTTTACATGGTGTGGGAATACCTAGGGGCAAGACCAGACTTGGACACCTATCCCACTGAAAATCCTCTGGCTTACTGGGTCTTGAGGATGGATTACTGGCCAGAGCTTGCACAGTATGCAATTAAGCTACCGGCCTGTCCTGCATCCAGAGTTCTTTCGGAACGCACATTCAGTGCTGCTGCAGGCTTTGTAACCGATTACAGGGTGCGCCTCTCCACCGACTCGGTCGATCGACTGACCTTCATAAAAATGAATCAGGCTTGGATCACCACCAGCTACCAAGCACCTGATGCTGATGTAACTGGATAATTTCTTTGGAAATGTCAGATCCCTTCATGACTGCCTATGCTGATGCTGAGTGACTATCCTTTTCCTCCTCAATGATCATGCTAATAGCTTGTAAGAAGATTTTTGGTTCTGGGCACCGCCACAAGTGGCTAAGGCCCAGTTTTTAACCTCCTGTTTCACAGGGGCGGTAAATTACAATTTTTGATGCAATACTTTGCAGCGGGGCTTATTCCTGCGCTCCAACTAGAGTATCTGTGTGGCACCAACACCAGTTCCTAAGGCCCAATTTTTCTGCCCATGTTTAACAGTGGCATGTAAGTACAATTCTTGATCTAAAATTTCACAGCAGGGCCCATTCCTGTGCCCACCAAGAGTAACTGTGAGGGCTTACAATGTTGTGGCACCAGCACCACCACCACCACCAACAACAAAGGCTCAATTTTGATGCCCCTGTTCAACAGAGGCATGTATTTACAACTCTTGATCTAATATTCCACAGCAGGGCCCATTCCTGTGCCCACCAAGAGTAACTGTGAGGGCTTACAATGTTGTGGCACCAGCACCACCACCACCACCAACAACAAAGGCTCAATTTTGATGCCCCTGTTCAACAGAGGCATGTATTTACAACTCTTGATCTAATATTCCACAGCAGGGCCCATTCCTGTGCCCACCAAGAGTAACTGTGAGGGCTTACAATGTTGTGGCACCAGCACCACCACCACCACCAACAACAAAGGCTCAATTTTGATGCCCCTGTTCAACAGAGGCATGTATTTACAACTCTTGATCTAATATTCCACAGCAGGGCCCATTCCTGTGCCCACCAAGAGTAACTGTGAGGGCTTACAATGTTGTGGCACCAGCACCACCACCACCACCAACAACAAAGGCTCAATTTTGATGCCCCTGTTCAACAGAGGCATGTATTTACAACTCTTGATCTAATATTCCACAGCAGGGCCCATTCCTGTGCCCACCAAGAGTAACTGTGAGGGCCTACAATGTTGTGGCACCAGCACCACCACCAACAAAGGCTCAATTTGTATGTCCCTGTTCAACAGGGGCATGTAATTACAACTCTTGATCTAATATTCAACAGCAGGGCCCATTCCTGTGTCATCCAAGAGTAACTGTGAGGGCTTACAGTGTTGTGGCACCAGCACCACCATCAACAAAGGCCCAATTTGTCTGCCCCTGTTCAACAGGGGCATGCAATTACAATTCTTGGTCTAATATTTCATATCAGGGCCTATTCCTAAGCCCACCGAGAGTAACTGTGAGGGCTTACAGTGTTGTGGCACCAGCACCATAGGCCCAATTGTTCTACCACTGTTCAACAATGGTATGTAATTACAATTCTTGATCTAATAGTTCACAGCAGGGCGTTCCAGCGCCCACCAAGACTAACTGTGAGGGCTTTCAGCGTTGTGGCAACACCTAGGGCCCAAAATTTTTCAGAGTATATACCGCAGGCCCCTACTTTCAAACATTCAACTTACAAGTGACTCCTACTTGCAAATGGAAGGAGACAACAGAAAGTGAGAGGAAATCTACCCCTAGGAAGGGAAATTCTCTCCTGTAAGAGGTGTCTGTAAAAATTGTCATAGGGACAGAAAGTGAGTTGCAATCTTTTGAACAGATGCACACAGACAGCAAAACAAATGTTACAGGGGTGATAATAACCCTTCTCTATGTTTTCAGAAAAGCTAAAAAATTGTTTTTTTGGCTGGAGCTACACTTTAAAAAAGTACCAGTTCAAAATTACAAACAGATTCTACTTAACAACAAACCTACAGTCCTTGTCTTGTTTGCACCACCTGTATACGGATGTGCAAAGTATATAGGGCCAAAGGGGCTAGTAATGACCTTGGGGGGGGGGGGGGGGACACTGCAACCCATGCTATTTTTCTCAATGATTTTAATCTATATTGCAGAGACCAGACATTACATTAAAGCCACAAGCAGTTTTAAATGACTTTTTTCCTATAGAAATGTCATTTTGTGCAGGAACAGTTCTAAACACGTGCTACTTCACAGGCATACTATCGTCACCCAGCAGGTATGATATTTAAAGACATTTTTCAGTTTGTTTGTTTTTTTTCACTTTAAGCGTCATTAAAATCATGGCTCCTGAAAAAACAGTTGTTTTTAAAACTTTTTTTTTTGCATTGATACATGTCCCCTGTGGCAAGACCCGGGTTCTCAAACCCGTTTTAGGACAATACATTTCATATTAGCCTTTGAAATTAGCACTTTTGATTTTGAACATTCGAGTCCCATAGACTTTAATTGGGTTCTAAAGTTTGCGCGAACGTTCGGTCTGTTTGAAGGTTCTGATGCGAACCGAACCGGGGGGGTGTTCGGCTCATCCCTAGTTGGCAACACTGATTACGTGAGCTGAAGGCACTGCAGTAAAAAGGATATAAGGATTACTAAAAAAGCAATTCATAAAAAATATTGTCAATATTATGCCATGAACAATGCATTCCTGCATGATTTGATCTTGAACAAACAGCTGAACATGTTGATGACCTTCCTGATGACTGATCTGCTGCTAACAAATTAAAGTATACAGCATAAAAAAAACGTTTGCTGATAATCACCTGTTTTCATCTGAACAAGTAGATAGATGTTGTCAGTGGTTTAGTTGTTAACTACTTCAGACCCGGGTGTATGTAAAAAGATGGCCTCCAGGTGGCTCTATAAATCCGGGAGGATGTCTTTTGACATCCTCGGGTCCTCCGGCCACTAAGGGGCGCGTGCGCGCCGGCACCCGGTGTGTCCCCGGGATGTCGATGAGCTTGCCTATCAGCCGTGATGTCCACCAGGTACCCGTGATCGGCAATGACAGAGCAGGGACGTGGATCTCTGGATCACAAGAGTCATTGTGTTGGCATGCTGTTAACCACTTAAGGACCGCCTACTGAACATATACGTCAGCAGAATGGCACGGCTGGGCACATCAACGTATATATACGTTGGTTTCTAGTACCCAGCTGTGGGTCGCGGGTGCGCGCCCGTGGCGCGCGCCCACGACCTGGTCCGAAGCTCCGGGACCGGGTCCGCGAGATCGCCGCTGGAGTGCGGCGATCGGTCCCCGGAGCTGAAGAACGGGGAGAGCCGTGTGTAAACACGGCTTCCCCGTGCTTCACTGTGGCCGCAGCATCGATCACGTCATCCCTGTTATAGGGGGACGTGATCGATGATGTCACACCTACAGCCACACCCCCCTGCAGTAGTAAACACACACAGTCAACACTAAACTCCTACAGCGCCCCCTTGTCGTTAACTCCCAAACTGCAACTGTCATTTTCACAGTAAACAATGCAATTTAAATGCATTTTTTGCTGTGAAAATGACAATTGTCCCAAAAATGTGTCAAAAGTGTCCGAAGTGTCCGCCATAATGTCGCAGTCATGTAAAAAAATCGCTGATCGCCGATATTAGTAGTAAAACATTTTTTTTTATAAAAATGCAATAAAACTATCCCTTATTTTGTAAACGCTATAAATTTTGCGAAAACCAACCGATAAACGCTTATTGCGATATTTTTTTACCAAAAATAGGGAGAAGAATACGTATCGGCCTAAACTGAGGAAAAAAAATTATATATATTTTGGAAATTAGGTGGTCACCTTATGCCTCGCCCTCAAAGGGACCGGGTCCGCGAGATCTCAAAGGGGCCTCGCGGCCATCTAACTAATGCCTCGTTTCCACTGAGCGGATCGGTTCGGGTCGCTTAGAATGGAACGGGTTAGAATGGTCCGGTCTATTCTGCTGAGCATTTCCACTGCAAATCAGACCATCCGGGACCATACAAGGTTTAAAAAAAAAGCCTAGCACGTCCTCCAATCAGTGAGATGTATTTGTAGATGAAGATGTAATGGAACCGTTCCATTTTCTATGGCCCCACATCTGAAGCAGGACCCAGAATGGTGCGGTACGGTTCGCTTTTATGGCACGCTTTCATAATGGAAACACCCAAAATAGCGTACTGTACCGAACCGAACCAAACCGATCCGCTCAGTGGAAACGAGGCATTACCCAATGCATTTCCCCAGTTTTGAGGGACAGGGGACCTTAACTCTGCTGTGCTCAGGCAGCGTAGGGAGCCCTGACAGTGACACCACCCCTTGTGACGTCAATGACCCAGCATGCCCTCACCAGGTGAAGTCACCCCGCCCCTAAGTTATTAAAAAGCATGATCTGGGGGCCGTATTGTTAAAGGGGGCTTCAAGATTCCGAAAAGCCCCCTATCCGCAGACCCCGACAACCACTGGCCAGGGTTGTGCAGCAGAGGCTCTTGTTCTTGAATTATTTTTCCCATCATGGGTGTGGGGCCCCATGTCAAGTTTTGCATAAAGCCTCACAAAGCCTAGAGCCACCTCTACTGGTGGGCATTGATAGAAGGCACTGATGGGCACTCATGGGTGGCACTGATGGGTACTGATAGGCGGCACTGCTGGACACCGATAGGCAGCACTGCTGGGCACTGATATGCAGCACTGATAGATGGCACTGATAGGCATCCCTGGTTGGCAGCTGTCTGGGCATTGATTGGCATATCCCTGCTGGTCCAGAATGGCATACCTGGTGGTCCAGTGTGGTTGGCCATTCCTGGTGGTCCTGGCGGCATACTGGTGGCCCGAGGTGGGGCTGCACTGATAAACAATTAGCACAGACCCTCCCCTGTCAGGAGAGCAGCCAATCAACGTCTCTTCCTGTTAACATCGTTATGAGGCGTGATTGGACACGGCTGATCACATGGTAAAGAACCTCCGTCAGAGACTCTTTACCAAGATCGGTATAACAATGTGTCAGACTGACACACCGCACCACCGATCGCCGCGATGCGCACCCCACAGGTACATGACGTCTGTTATCCTGCTCAACGTCATATAACGCCCAGTCAGGATAACTGAACCACCACCCGGCCGTCATTTTGCTATAGGCCGCTGGACCTTGCCAGAAAGAAGTCTCCTGCGCGCATGCACGGGAGTGACGACATTGCGGCTCCAGCCACTCACAGCGCTGGAGCCATGATACCCAGAAGTCAGCTGCCTCTGCATGTACTGGGAGGGACACCAACGCCTCGTTCTAAGGTTAGTATTTCATAATGAGCTAGTATGCAGTGCATGCTAGCTCATTATGCCTTTTCCCTTCCAGGTGTAAAAAGTCAGCGGGTTTACTACTGCTTTAATGATAAAAGGTGTAGCTTATCTGAAAAATTATTTTATGGTCACTAGGAGGTGAGTGGCATTTTTTATTGACCGACTTCACTGCGCCTGTTCGTGAATGGCTATGTAAGAATACACCAGGTTGCACTTACTCCCTTTAGTAGTGAAAACCAGGAAAACATCCTACTCCAAAGAAGACAATACATAAATAAAATGATCCTCTTTTTACCTGATCCACGCCACAGGAAAGACTACTAAAAGTAGTTCCAGCTTTCACCCATCACGGCGGGCAAATTGTGCCAACCTTCAGGTTTACGAAGGTTTTTATTAGAGAAAACCTCATACCTGGACCTGTAAAAGACTGCCAGAAACTTTTCGTGCCACAGATGTATAAGTACACCAAAGTCTGGATCCAAGACCCCAGACCTCTGCAGAGAGACATTACAGGCAAACCTTGTTTTTTCTTTACACAAGGCCTGGGTACCACCCATCTTAGGCCTTTGATTTCAGCCCAAGAAATAGATCTGGTTATAGCTCCTAGGTCTCTGCAGCCAGACCATCAAAAGAGCATTTTTCTTCTTAGCACATGTTGAACGTGACCAACCACCTTAACACTGGCGAAAAAACTGAGGTACTCTTCATTTGGGAGGGGTTATATAGGGGAGGAACTCAATTCTAATTGGGTTAACCAGTGTCCAATCACCTGAGGTGACTACATAACCCATTAAGTAATTAAGGCTCTGTGTTTCCCGTGATGTATGATTAAGGAAAGTATGCTCCTCGGCTCTATCTAGTGACCATACTGCAGGATCTTTCTCGTTTGATCTGCAAAGAATAGAGCCTGGGAATATTTATTTTTGTCCCATTTGCCCCTGAGGATTCTGCTTCTATTAAAACATTAGGAACAAGGACTGTCTTCACTGATATGTGGCCCTTTGGTGATGTCAGGGGCCACACTCAAAGTCCCTCTCGCAAGTTGACAATCACCGGACAGCCACTGGTCTAGTGAAATACCTGTAAATTCAGAGGAACAAGATGCAAGCAGAATGGCCCGGATTCACAAAACACTTACGCCGACGTATCTCGAGATGCGCCGCGTAAGTGTAAATATGCGCTGTCGTATCTGTGCGCCATGCCCACAGAACTAAGATACGCCTAAAAACTGACTTCATCCGACCGACGTAATGTGCCTACGCCGGCGTAGAGTGGGCGCATAGTTACGCTGGACGCATTTGGCACTCCCATTGATTTTCGATGCAAATATGCAAATGAGGGAGATACGCCGATTAAGCGATTTCCATAAGGGTTACGCCTAGCGTAAAGTTATTCCTCATATTGGAGGCGAAACTCATGCAAAGGTATGGACCAGGGAACACAAGCCATCGTATTTTACGCCGTTTACGTTGTGCGTGAATAGGGCTGGGCGTAGATTACCTTCACGTCGTAGGCAGTGATTCGACGTATCTTAGCCGGTTGTTTTGACTTGACTGTGAGCATGCGTACTGGGATGCGTCCAATGTACGACGCATGCGCAGTTAATTTTAAGTACTTGTCTGAAGCTCAGCCAATCATTTGCATGGGGTCGCGCTTCATTTGAATGTATCTCGCCCACTTCCACCTACTTTGACTTACGCTGGCTTACACCGCCGACTATACACCGCCGACTATATGCTACGCCGGCGCAACATTGGGAGCATTTTCTTTGTAAAATCCATGCTTCCCTCATTGCGTTGCGTCGGCGTAGCGTAAAGAAGATACGCTACGCCCACATAAAGATGCGCCGATGTCTGTGAATCCGGGCCAAGCTCTTCAGTCAGGAATATAGACAGCAGTAATGCCGCGTACACACGGCAGAGAAACTCGACGGGCAGAACACATCGTTCCGCCCGTCGAGGTTCTCTGCCGGCCGTCAGAATCGGCGACCCGCCCGTCGGGAAAAGCAACCAGCCATTCATCCTGACGGGCCGTCGAGCAAATAGAGAACCTGTTCTCTATTTGCTCGACGGGTTTCCCGACGGGCGGGGCTCGCAGAGAGCGTACACACGGCCGAGGTTCTCGCTGGTTTCTGCCAAGATGCTCGGCCGTGTGTACGGGGCTTCAGAACTGATTTTGATCCAAACATCTCTCTTCACCCAACAGCAATAAATACACAGAGTTTATTTAAAAATACTACTTTATTATGATGTTATCACATTTTTATTTCACTTCTTGAAGATTTTTTTTAATTCAGATTTAAAGGGTTTAAAACATACAATACAGAGCTAAAAGGGCAAAACCCCGGCTCAGAAAACAGAACAATAAAAAACTGTGCAATAACAAAACATCAAATACAGATCACAAAAGCAAAATACAGGCAGTCCCCGAGTTACGAACGGAGTAGGGACTATAGGTTTGTTCTTAAGGCCCCTTTCAGACGACCGCATGTCCGCTTTTTTATCCATCCGTTTGCAGATGAAAAAGGGACATACATTGGTCCCTATGAGATTGCGGATGTCAGAGGATAAACATCCGCTGGCACCTGTAATCACCCGCCTCCGCAAACATCCGATTTTGCAGACGGAAGAAACCCCTATTTTTTTCTTCCGTCTGCAGAGCGGATCAGATGAACACGGACACACGGTCGTGTTCATCCGATCCCCCATAGGGGAGAGCGGAGAAAAGACAGGGCGGTCCCTGCACAGTGTGCGGAGACCGCCCTGTCATCCGATGGCTCAGCGGGGATTTATAGAGCGATCCCTGCTGAGCTTACGGACACACGGAGGCGGATCATTACTGATCCGCCCCGTGTGAAAGGGCCCTAAGTCGAATTTGTCAAGTGTACCAAGATGGCTCTGCGATTTCCCGTGTTCTGTCGATATTTGCCCGCCGTCGAAAAGTGCCCGCGCATGTGCAGAACGGAAGGGTACTCCAGCTGAGTTGCCAATCACATATCGATAGAACACCAGGACCAGCGTAGAGCGCAAGCTGCCGGCAGTGACGTCACACCGGCTTCGTTCGTAAGTAGGAGTCGTTCGCAAGTCGTATGTTTGTAACTTGGGCACTGCCTGTAAATCACACAGTACATACAGACCAAAACTCAGGGTAACGATATTATAAAGAGAAGGATCCTATATATGGCACTACCCTAAAATATAGCACCAAAGATAATGGGGCTGTACACCCTCGTTTTTTATTACTTACCTCTGCTGTGCAGTTCACTTTGCACAAAGTGGCCCCGATCCTCCTCTTCTGGGGTCCCTCAGCGGCGCTGGTCTCTCCTTCATGCATCGAGTGTCCTCATTGGAAAAGCACTATCCTTGGTGGACACCCGTGCGGGCGTGCTCCCAAGTGTCCATTCATACAGAGTGCAGGACTCGGCCCCACCCCCCGGTGCTGCATCATTGGATTTGATTGACAGCAGCAGGAGCCAATGGCTGTGCTGGTATAAATCTATCCAATCAGGACACAAGACACCAGCTGGAGCTTGTGTGCTCGTTCCCGGCCCGGAGGAAGATCAGGGTCAGGTAAGAAAAAGGGGGGCTCAGGGGGCTGCAGCACCACAAATGATTTTTCACTTTAATGCATAGAATGTATGTAAAGGTGAAAAATCATGAGGGTTTACAACCCCTTTAAGGCCTTCACAGAAAGAAAATAAGCATGTCACCCCCGTTACACCAACTTCACAGGAAATCCACTAGAATTAGTCGGGCGAAGCAGAGTCAGGGCCAGATTCTCAGAGGCGATACAACTGGGGATATCTCAGTTTTTTTCCCCGGGTATCTATGCGAGTGATTCCTAGAATCACTTACGCATAGATACCGGTGAAGATCCGACAGGTGTAAAACAATTACACTGGCAGATCGTAGATGTAATGACAACTCCGGCCACTAGGTGGCCTTTACGTTGTTTTCTCATTTGCCTATGCAAATGAGGCTACTACGCCGATTCCCGAACTCTTTTACGCCGCCCCGTCGAAGTTTACGTCGTTTTCATAAGCGTATGGTTACCCCTGCAAATATGTGGAGTAACCTTACGCAGTACCGTCGGATGCCGTCGGATGCCATGTTGAGTATGGCGTCGGGTCAGCGTCGTCTTTTTCCGTTGGTTACGTCGTTTTACTAAGTCGTTCGCGAATAGGGCATTGCGTAAGTGACGATCACGTTGTTTTCAAGTCGGTTTCAACGACTTTTCCGACGTGAGCTGGAGCATGCGCACTGGGCTTTTTTCCTGGCCGGCGCATGCACAGTTCAATCGGCACGGGGGCACGCCTAATTTAAATACAAGCCGCCCCCTTCGATTTACGCGGGGATACGCCGGGCCATTTACGCTACGCCGCCGCAAACTACAGAGCAAGTGCTTTGGGAATAAAGCACTTGCTCTAGTACGATGCGGCGGCGTAGTATAAATGGCTAACGCTACGCCGCCGGAATTATATGAGAATCTGGCCCTCAGTGTTCATAGATGGAGATTCTATCCATATATTCCAACTAGAGTGACCACATTTCCAAACTCACATTCAGGGACACCCCCCTTCCCAAAAATCAAGTGATCAAAATCAAAAGTCATTTGACACAAGAGGCGAGATTTATGATTTCTCCAATCACAAGCAGGTGGCGGGGACTGTGCTCCTCCAGACATTCCCGGCCAGGACAAGTACTGTCAGTGAGTAAAGCAGTGATGTGGCGGCCTTTTATGGGGGCATCAGATTGGGCCGGGGGTGGCTGTGTCAGTTTCATTCCGGGATACTGTATTGTCCTGGAATGAATGTGCAATCCGGGACACGTGGTCACCCTAATTCCAACATTTTTGTAAACTTTTTAGCACAGTCAGGAGGAAAATAGGGTTCTTTGTACGGTAAGGCTGAGTTTTCCAGGTGCTTCCAAAAATTCAGCGAGGGGACTGAGGAAGATTTCCATTGAAGTGGTTGTAAACCCATATATAGAAAAACGAAAAAATAAACTACGACGTGTGCAGATTAAGAAGATATTTACAGTACCTAAAGGTAAGTCTTATTTTTGGTACAAGTGATATAACTAGGTTTACAACCACTTTAAGAACAATTGCTGTATGTTGTCAGGTCACCTGAGGCCAGGTGACAGATGCACACACCGTTGGGGTCTGGAGTGCACCGCTAAAGGTAGTGGACCCTATGGCTGACTGCTGCGGATGGAGCTGTGGGTGGTTCAGGAAAGCGGATCCTCTAAAGCACCAACACGGATCACACTGAGAGCTAGACCATGAGATTCCCCAGGGCGCGGAGTCTAAGAACCAGCAGGTGTTCACCAGAGCCCCTAGTGGTGGGGATGGACTTCGCTGCAACTGGCTCCAGGTCGCGGCCCCCGGGGTCTCCCAGCTCAAGCTTACAGTAGACTAGTGGAGGATAGAGAGGAAGCAGCAGACCGGGACAACAAGGGATAGTCAGGAGATAGGCATCATGGGAAATGTAGTTCCAAAACATCTAGAGTACCAAGGTTCACCATTACTGATCTAGAGAAATCTGGTCTAGGTATTTTTATTCACCTTTTTACCTTAAACAAACTTAGCAGATTACAGAAGAACAATTGTTGGTGATAAAGGACATACACACATCACATCCTATTATTATTATACATTTACTTTACATGGCTCTAACGTATTACATAGTTCTATATGGTGAACACTGAGCCCTTCACATCAGTCTTTACAGCAAAGGAGCTTACACTCTAATGGCTTACCACAGTCACACACAATTATTATTATTATTATTATTAGTATACATTTATACAGCTATGACTTAAAGGGGAACTATACTGTATCTGAGCACCACAATCTAAAAGCGCTATTTAATTTATTTCTAATATTCAATGCAAACTCCCCCCATCCATGTCTCCATGTTTTATTTTGCTAAGAACTCATTTGAAAAACACAGTTAAACCCCCCACCCCCCAGCAGGAGGGTGTGCTTAGCTCATAAATCCCCTCCTCCCCAACCCCCTCCCCCCAGGATTTCTGCCTGTGGTAATGTTGAGTAAGGGCAGATGATTTAATGTAACAATTAAATCCATCTGCCCTTGGCTCAGGCATGCAGGCAGGAGGTCGTGATTAGCTGTGAAATTCCACTTCTCCCTTCCTGAAGACTCCTGGGATGTATGACATAATTTGCCTAGGCCTGAAAACTAGGAAGCCACTAAAGGAATGTAAAACAGTTTAAAAGTATAATTCATTTTCCTATCCATTTACTAAAACTAGCAGCATAAGGGTTCAAAATAGTCAATGTTGATTGAGAGAGTGAAGTTACACTTTAACGACTTCAGACCCGGAAGGATTTACCCCCTTAATGACCGTGCCATTTCTTGCGATACGGCACTGCGTCGCTTTAACTGACAATTGCGCGGTCGTGCGATGTTGGACCCAAACAAAATTTCCGTCCTTTTCTCCCCACAAATAGAGATTTCTTTTGGTGGTATTTGATCACCTCTGCGGTTTTTATTTTTTGTGCTATGTGCTATAATTTTGAAAAAAAAAAACACAATTTATTTTACTTTTTGTTATAATAACTACCCCCCCCCCCAAAAAAAAAATTCTTCTACATACTGGTAAAAAACCCCTCAATAAGCATAGATTGATGGGGTTCTGCACTGGGGGTCTGCACTGAAAGGTGTTTGCACTGGGGGGGTTACACTGGGGGTCTGCACTGAGGGGGATCTGCACTGGGGGGGTTTGCACTGAGGGGGGTCTGCACTAAAGGGGGGTGTGAACTGAAGGGAAGTCTGCACTGAAGGGGGTCTGTGTAACATGCAGAGGGTCCAAAGCTGTGGGGTGCTGTGTAATGTAAAGGGGTTCAGAGGTGGAGGGTGCTGTGTAATGTAAAGGGATGCAGAGGTGCGGGGGGCTGTGTAATGTAAAGGGATGCAGAGGTGCGGGGGGCTGTGTAATGTAAATGGGTGCAGAGGTGCAGGGGGCTGTGTAATGTAAAGGGATGCAGAGGTGCGGGGGGCTGTGTAATGTAAATGGGTGCAGAGGTGCAGGGGGCTGTGTAATGTAAAGGGATGCAGAGGTGCGGGGGGCTGTGTAATGTAAAGGGATGCAGAGGTCCGGGGGGCTGTGTAATGTAAAGGGATGCAGAGGTGCGGGGGCTGTGTAATGTAAAGGGGTCCAGAGGTGCAGGGGGCTGTGTAATGTAAAGGGATGCAGAGGTGCCGGGGGCTGTGTAATGTAAAGGGATGCAGAGGTGCGGGGGGCTGTGTAATGTAAAGGGGTGCAGAGGTGCGGGGGGCTGTGTAATGTAAAGGGATGCAGAGGTGCAGGGGGCTGTGCAATGTAAAGGGATGCAGAGGTGCGGGGGGCTGTGTAATGTAAAGGGATGCAGAGGTGCGGGGTGCTGTGTAATGTAAAGGGATGCAGAGGTGCGGGGGCTGTGTAATGTAAAGGGGTTCAGAGATGCAGGGGGCTGTTTAATGTAAAGGGATGCAGAGGTGCGGGGAGCTGTGTAATGTAAAGGGATGCAGAGGTGCGGGGGGCTGTGTAATGTAAAGGGATGCAGAGGTGCGGGGGGCTGTGAAATGTAAAGGGATGCAGAGGTGCGGGGGCAGTGTAATGTAAAGGGATGCAGAGGTGCAGGGAGCTGTGTAATGTAAAGGGATGCAGAGGTGCGGGGGGCTGTGAAATGTAAAGGGATGCAGAGGTGCAGGGTGCTGTGTAATGTAAAGGGGTTCAGAGGTGCAGGGGCTGTGTAATGTAAAGGGATGCAGAGGTGCGGGGGCTGTGTAATGTAAAGGGGTTCAGAGATGCAGGGGGCTGTTTAATGTAAAGGGATGCAGAGGTGCGGGGAGCTGTGTAATGTAAAGGGATGCAGAGGTGCGGGGGGCTTTGTAATGTAAAGGGATGCAGAGGTGCGGGGGGCTGTGTAATGTAAAGGGATGCAGAGGTGCGGGGGGCTGTGAAATGTAAAGGGATGCAGAGGTGCAGGGGCAGTGTAATGTAAAGGGATGCAGAGGTGCGGGGGGCAGTGTAATGTAAAGGGATGCAGAGGTTCAGGGGGCTGTGAAATGTAAAGGGATGCAGAGGTGCGGGGGCTGTGTAATGTAAAGGGATGCAGAGGTGCGGGGGGCTGTGAAATGTAAAGGGATGCAGAGGTGCGGGGGCTGTGTAATGTAAAGGGATGCAGAGGTGCGGGGGGCTGTGTAATGTAAAGGGGTTCAGAGGTGCAGGGGCTGTGTAATGTAAAGGGATGCAGAGGTGCGGGGTGCTGTGAAATGTAAAGGGATGCAGAGGTGCGGGGGCAGTGTAATGTAAAGGGATGCAGAGGTGCGGGGGCTGTGAAATGTAAAGGGATGCAGAGGTGCAGGGTGCTGTGTAATGTAAAGGGATGCAGAGGTGCGGGGGGCTGTGTAATGTAAAGGGATGCAGAGGTGCGGGGGCTGTGTAATGTAAAGGGATGCAGAGGTGTGGGGGCTGTGTAATGTAAAGGGGTTCAGAGGTGCAGGGGGCTGTGTAATGTAAAGGGATGCAGAGGTGCGGGGGGCTGTGTAATGTAAAGGGATGCAGAGGTGCAGGGGGCTGTGTAATGTAAAGAGATGCAGAGGTGGAGGGTGCTGTGTAATGTAAAGGGATGCAGAGGTGCGGGGGGCTGTGTAATGTAAAGGGATGCAGAGGTGCGGGGGGCTGTGTAATGTAAAGGGATGCAGAGGTGCGAGGGGCTGTGTAATGTAAATGGGTGCAGAGGTGCAGGGGGCTGTGTAATGTAAAGGGATGCAGAGGTGTGGGGGGCTGTGTAATGTAAAGGGATGCAGAGGTCCGGGGGCTGTGTAATGTAAAGGGATGCAGAGGTGCGGGGGGAGTGTAAAGTAAAGGGGAACCGAGGTGCAGGGGGCAGTGGAATGTAAAGGGATGCAGGGGTGCAGGGGGCTGTGTAAGGGAAAGGGATGCAGAGGTGCGGGGGCTGTGTAATGTAAAGGGGTTCAGAGGTGCGGGGAGCTGTGTAATGTAAAGGGATGCAGAGGTGCGGGGTGCTGTGTAATGTAAAGGGGTCCAGAGGTGCCGGGGGCTGTGTAATGTAAAGGGGTCCAGAGGTGCAGGGGGCTGTGTAATGTAAAGGGATGCAGAGGTGCGGGGGGCTGTGTAATGTAAATGGATGCAGAGGTGCGGGGGGCTGTGTAATGTAAAGGGATGCAGAGGAGCGGGGGGCTGTGTAATGTAAAGGGATGCAGAGGTGCGGGGGGCTGTGAAATGTAAAGAGATGCAGAGGTGCGGGGGGCTGTGTAATGTAAAGGGATGCATAGGTGCAGGGAGCTGTGTAATGTAAAGGGATGCAGAGGTGTGGGGGCTGTGTAATGTAAAGGGGTTCAGAGGTGCAGGGGGCTGTGTAATGTAAAGGGATGCAGAGGTGCAGGGAGCTGTGTAATGTAAAGGGATGCAGAGGTGTGGGGGCTGTGTAATGTAAAGGGGTTCAGAGGTGCAGGGGGCTGTGTAATGTAAAGGGATGCAGAGGTGCGGGGGGCTGTGTAATGTAAAGGGATGCAGAGGTGCAGGGGGCTGTGAAATGTAAAGAGATGCAGAGGTGCGGGGGGCTGTGTAATGTAAAGGGATGCAGAGGTGCAGGGAGCTGTGTAATGTAAAGGGATGCAGAGGTGTGGGGGCTGTGTAATGTAAAGGGGTTCAGAGGTGCAGGGGGCTGTGTAATGTAAAGGGATGCAGAGGTGCGGGGGGGGGCAGTGTAATGTAAAGGGATGCAAAGGTGCGGGGGCTGTGTAATGTAAAGGGATGCAGAGGAGCGGGGGGGGGGGGGGGCAGTGTAATGTAAAGGGATGCAAAGGTGCGGGGGGCTGTGTAATGTAAAGGGATGCAGAGGTGCGGGGGGCTGTGTAATGTAAAGGGATGCAGAGGAGCGGGGGGCTGTGTAATGTAAAGGGATGCAGAGGTGCGGGGGGCTGTGAAATGTAAAGAGATGCAGAGGTGCGGGGGGCTGTGTAATGTAAAGGGATGCAGAGGAGCGGGGGGCTGTGTAATGTAAAGGGATGCAGAGGTGCGGGGGGCTGTGAAATGTAAAGAGATGCAGAGGTGCGGGGGGCTGTGTAATGTAAAGGGATGCAGAGGTGCAGGGAGCTGTGTAATGTAAAGGGATGCAGAGGTGTGGGGGCCGTGTAATGTAAAGGGGTTCAGAGGTGCAGGGGGCTGTGTAATGTAAAGGGATGCAGAGGTGCGGGGGGGGGCAGTGTAATGTAAAGGGATGCAAAGGTGCGGGGGCTGTGTAATGTAAAGGGATGCAGAGGAGCGGGGGGCTGTGTAATGTAAAGGGATGCAGAGGTGCGGGGGCTGTGAAATGTAAAGAGATGCAGAGGTGCGGGGGGCTGTGTAATGTAAAGGGATGCAGAGGTGCAGGGAGCTGTGTAATGTAAAGGGATGCAGAGGTGTGGGGGCTGTGTAATGTAAAGGGGTTCAGAGGTGCAGGGGGCTGTGTAATGTAAAGGGATGCAGAGGTGCGGGGGGGGGCAGTGTAATGTAAAGGGATGCAAAGGTGCGGGGGCTGTGTAATGTAAAGGGATGCAGAGGTGCGAGGGGCTGTGTAATGTAAATGGGTGCAGAGGTGCAGGGGGCTGTGTAATGTAAAGGGATGCAGAGGTGTGGGGGGCTGTGTAATGTAAAGGGATGCAGAGGTCCGGGGGCTGTGTAATGTAAAGGGATGCAGAGGTGCGGGGGCTGTGTAATGTAAAGGGGTCCAGAGGTGCAGGGGGCTGTGTAATGTAAAGGGATGCAGGGGTGCAGGGGGCTGTGTAATGTAAAGGGATGCAGAGGTGCGGGGGCTGTGTAATGTAAAGGGGTTCAGAGGTGCGGGGAGCTGTGTAATGTAAAGGGATGCAGAGGTGCGGGGTGCTGTGTAATGTAAAGGGGTCCAGAGGTGCCGGGGGCTGTGTAATGTAAAGGGGTCCAGAGGTGCAGGGGGCTGTGTAATGTAAAGGGATGCAGAGGTGCGGGGGGCTGTGTAATGTAAAGGGATGCAGAGGTGCGGGGGGCTGTGTAATGTAAAGGGATGCAGAGGAGCGGGGGGCTGTGTAATGTAAAGGGATGCAGAGGTGCGGGGGGCTGTGAAATGTAAAGAGATGCAGAGGTGCGGGGGGCTGTGTAATGTAAAGGGATGCAGAGGTGCAGGGAGCTGTGTAATGTAAAGGGATGCAGAGGTGTGGGGGCTGTGTAATGTAAAGGGGTTCAGAGGTGCAGGGGGCTGTGTAATGTAAAGGGATGCAGAGGTGCGGGGGGCTGTGTAATGTAAAGGGATGCAGAGGTGCAGGGGGCTGTGAAATGTAAAGAGATGCAGAGGAGCGGGGGGCTGTGTAATGTAAAGGGATGCAGAGGTGCAGGGAGCTGTGTAATGTAAAGGGATGCAGAGGTGTGGGGGCTGTGTAATGTAAAGGGGTTCAGAGGTGCAGGGGGCTGTGTAATGTAAAGGGATGCAGAGGTGCGGGGGGGGGGGCAGTGTAATGTAAAGGGATGCAAAGGTGCGGGGGCTGTGTAATGTAAAGGGATGCAGAGGAGCGGGGGGGGGGGGCAGTGTAATGTAAAGGGATGCAAAGGTGCGGGGGGCTGTGTAATGTAAAGGGATGCAGAGGTGCGGGGGCTGTGTAATGTAAAGGGATGCAGAGGAGCGGGGGGCTGTGTAATGTAAAGGGATGCAGAGGTGCGGGGGGCTGTGAAATGTAAAGAGATGCAGAGGTGCGGGGGGCTTTGTATTGTAACGGGATGCAGAGGTGCAGGGAGCTGTGTAATGTAAAGGGATGCAGAGGTGGGGGGGCTGTGTAATGTAAAGGGGTTCAGAGGTGCAGGGGGCTGTGTAATGTAAAGGGATGCAGAGGTGCGGGGGGGGGGGCAGTGTAATGTAAAGGGATGCAAAGGTGCGGGGGCTGTGTAATGTAAAGGGATGCAGAGGAGCGGGGGGCTGTGTAATGTAAAGGGATGCAGAGGTGCGGGGGCTGTGAAATGTAAAGAGATGCAGAGGTGCGGGGGGCTGTGTAATGTAAAGGGATGCAGAGGTGCAGGGAGCTGTGTAATGTAAAGGGATGCAGAGGTGTGGGGGCTGTGTAATGTAAAGGGGTTCAGAGGTGCAGGGGGCTGTGTAATGTAAAGGGATGCAGAGGTGCGGGGGGGGCAGTGTAATGTAAAGGGATGCAAAGGTGCGGGGGCTGTGTAATGTAAAGGGATGCAGAGGAGCGGGGGGCTGTGTAATGTAAAGGGATGCAGAGGTGCGGGGGCTGTGAAATGTAAAGAGATGCAGAGGTGCGGGGGGCTGTGTAATGTAAAGGGATGCAGAGGTGCAGGGAGCTGTGTAATGTAAAGGGATGCAGAGGTGTGGGGGCTGTGTAATGTAAAGGGGTTCAGAGGTGCAGGGGGCTGTGTAATGTAAAGGGATGCAGAGGTGCGGGGGGGGGGGGGGGGCAGTGTAATGTAAAGGGATGCAGAGGTGCGGGGGGGGGGGGCAGTGTAATGTAAAGGGATGCAAAGGTGCGGGGGCAGTGTAATGTAAAGGGATGCAAAGGTGCGGGGGCTGTGTAATGTAAAGGGATGCAGAGGTGTGGGGGCTGTGTAATGTAAAGGGGTTCAGAGGTGCGGGGTGCTGTGTAATGTAAAGGGATGCAGAGGTGCGGGGGGCTGTGTAATGTAAAGGGATGCAAAGGTGCGGGGGCTGTGTAATGTAAAGGGGTGCAGAGGTGCGGGGGCAGTGTAATGTAAAGGGATGCAAAGGTGCGGGGGCTGTGTAATGTAAAGGGATGCAGAGGTGTGGGGGCTGTGTAATGTAAAGGGATGCAGAGGTGCGGGGGCTGTGTAATGTAAAGGGATGCAGAGGTGCGGGGGGCTGTGTAATGTAAAGGGGTGCAGAGGTGCGGGGGCAGTGTAATGTAAAGGGATGCAAAGGTGCGGGGGCTGTGTAATGTAAAGGGATGCAGAGGTGCGGGGGCAGTGTAATGTAAAGGGATGCAAAGGTGCGGGGGCTGTGTAATGTAAAGGGATGCAGAGGTGCAGGGTGCTGTGTAATGTAAAGGGATGCAGAGGTGCAGGGAGCTGTGTAATGTAAAGGGGTTCAGAGGTGCAGGGTGCTGTGTAATGTAAAGGGATGCAGAGGTGCGGGGGCTGTGTAATGTAAAGGGGTTCAGAGGTGCAGGGTGCTGTGTAATGTAAAGGGATGCAGAGGTGCAGGGAGCTGTGTAATGTAAAGGGGTGCAGAGGTGCGGGGGCTGTGTAATGTAAAGGGGTTCAGAGGTGCGGGGGCTGTGTAATGTAAAGGGATGCAGAGGTGCAGGGAGCTGTGTAATGTAAAGGGGTGCAGAGATGCAGGGTGCTGTGTAATGTAAAGGGATGCAGAGGTGCAGGGAGCTGTGTAATGTAAAGGGGTGCAGAGGTGCGGGGGCTGTGTAATGTAAAGGGGTTCAGAGGTGCGGGGGCTGTGTAATGTAAAGGGATGCAGAGGTGCAGGGAGCTGTGTAATGTAAAGGGATGCAGAGGTGCAGGGTGCTGTGTAATGTAAAGGGATGCAGAGATGCAGGGTGCTGTGTAATGTAAAGGGATGCAGAGGTGCAGGGGGCTGTGTAATGTAAAGGGATGCAGAGGTGCAGGGTGCTGTGTAATGTAAAGGGATGCAGAGGTGCAGGGGGCTGTGTAATGTAAAGGGGTGCAGAGATGCAGGGTGCTGTGTAATGTAAAGGGATGCAGAGGTGCAGGGGGCTGTGTAATGTAAAGGGGTCCAGTGATGCAGGGTGCTGTGTAATGTAAAGGTATGCAGAGGTGCGGGGGCTGTGTAATGTAAATGGGTCCAGAGGTGCAGTTGTGGAGAGGGGTACACAGTAGTAACAAAAAGATATTGAAGGATACAGAGGTATGCAGGGGGGCATAGTGGGGTATTTTTACATTTTTAACGTGGGGGGTGCCAGATATTGGATCCGCCCCGGGTGCCAAATGCTCTAGGTACGCCCCTGAATGCAGTACATACTATTCTTAGTGGCACCTCGTCACACCTTGCCAATGCACTTCCTGTACTAGGTGAACATGCTCCCTCTTTGTATGACTATTAGGACAACAGAAACAGGACAGGACTACAAAAACATTCTCTTCTTCACTTTTCCATATTATAGATAGGTGGGGTTCTTTATTCTGCAGAAATATACTAAATAATAACTAGATCAAGATAACAAACATCGCAAAAGTTCGGACCCAAACAGCAAACCCTATTAAACTCTATGGGACCTGAACTTCAAAAAAATCAAAAGTGCCCATTTTGAAGGCTAATATGCAAGTAATTGGCCAAAAAAGGGTATGGGGCCTGGGTACTGCCCTGGGAGACTTGTATCAATGCAATTTTTTTTTTAAAAGGTAGATTTTAAAGGAGCAGTGATTTTAATGATACTTAAAGTGGTTGTAAACCCACTTTGACAAATTGCCCTTACAGGTAAGTCTAGATTAAGTCTTACCTGTAGGTGCAAGAAATATCTCTGGTTAAGGAGATATATGCAGAAAACACTGCACCGATGTCTGCGACGCATGTACGCCGTAGACAACGGCGCAGGCGCACTAAGCGGGGTTAATGCCGTATTCTGTCGGTCCCGTCGGTACTCTGTCAGTCCCGCGCGCATGCGCGGGATTGACGTCATAGCCACTCTGGCCAATCACAGCACCGGAACGGCGATAACAGGAAGAAGCACCAAGGGGACATGGCGGCGGCAGCGGAGAGGAACGAGTAGCACTTCGGGGGGCTTTGATTTCAGGTAAGTGCCACATAATGAGTTAGTATGCTAAGCATACTAGCTCATTATGCCTTTCTCTTGCAGGGTTTTTTTTTTTAAGAATTTTTTTTTACCTTTATTTCCTCTTTAAAGTGAATCAGTGGGCCGTTATAAAAAGTCTAAGGCCTCATACACACGAGGGGATATGTCCGCTGAAAACGGTCCGATGGACCGTTTCAGCAGACATCTCCGCTCGTGTGTATGGGCTAGCGGACAGATTTCTCCACCCGACAGATTTCAAAGCATGCTTTGAAATCTATCGGGTGGAATCCGTCCTCCCGACATGTCTGCTGGTTAGTACACTTACCAGCAGACATGTCGTCCCGCACCGCCGCCGCCGAATGGATTCGGCGCATGCGCGGAAGTGTTTTACTTCCTGGTGCGGTGACGTGGCGGTGACGCGGCGGCGTCAACGTCACCGCCGCGTCACCGCGCCGTCCGGCGGCGGGGAATTTGATCCGATGGTGTGTACACGCCATCGGATCAAACTCCCGATCGGACATATCCGATGGAAATGGTCCGCGGACCGTTTTCATCGGATATGTCCGATCGTGTGTACGAGGCCAAAAAGTCAAATGCAGCAAAATCACTGCAAACACATTTTCTAAAAAAAACTAAAACTTGAAAGCACGAAAATACAAAATCTGAAAATCCAAAAAGAAAAATTAGAAAAACAATAAGAACAAAAATCCAAATTTTTTTAAATCCGAAAAGAACAAAAAAAAATGATAATTTCTGTTATAATTAAAATAGTAAGGTTTATTAACAATTGTTATTTATTATTATTGTTATTATTAATAATAATAAATAACAATAATAAAAAAACTATAATGATAGTTATAAACTATTAAATTATAGGTATTGGAAATTCCTTTCAAGTTATTTGTGCTGATTGTAGGGGGGCCAGCTTCGCTGAGCTCTGTTAGTGAATGTAATGAAATAATCCAAAGTTACAAATTATCGTTCTTTCTGAATTTTGAATTTTCATTCTTTCTAATTTCTAATTTTTGTTCTTTTGAATTTTTGGGTTTTTCGTTCTGTAAAATTGTTATTTTCGTTCTTACGGCTTTTAGGATTTAGAATTTTTGTTCTTTGGATGGGGGTGAACATGGAGGGGGGGGGGGTGTTGTGGGTAGTATAAATAGAAAAGGATGTAAGTGGAGGTGTGGGGGGGGGGGGGGGGGGAGGAGGAATGGTGACAGGAGGGTGGATGCAGCAAGGATAGGTTGGTGGAGTTGGGGGAGATACAGACAAGGATGGGGAGGTGGGAAAGGAATTGAATGAGACTTGCAGAGGGAAGGGAGCTTGCTCTTTAAGGTGAGAGATGAGGATGGGTGCGGAGAGCGAATGGAGGGGGCCAATGGAGGGGGAGAGCGAGGGGCTGTGAGTGGCCGAAAGTGCAGAGGGAGGGGGGAGAACTGGAGGGGGAATCCAGATGTGATTAGGTCTGAATAATGTGTCTGGGTTTCAGGTGGACTGAAACCCGGACACATGATTCAAAACCCTGAAAGTGTCCAGTTAAATCCCGGACAGGTGGCAACCCTATATAGGCCCTCGACCCAATCTGCTATGCTGCTCGATGGGGTCTAATGTTTGGCCCTAGACATGCAGTGTAAAGTACTTGTTTTAATGTTACACAAGGAACGTCTATATCGCATAGTTTGTTATGTACAATGCTTAGCCCATCTGGTAGTTCATATTGTCAACTGAATTTTTCTTCCAATAAAAAAGTATTGACCAAAAAATAAAAAAATTAGTGTTCTCCCCTCTCTGTAGATTCATGTTACTCCCTTCCTCAACCTCACAACCAACATCTGAATCATGTAATGTCTGGGCATCATCAAGGAGCAAGTGGTTGACGCCGTGCTCAAATAATTCCGCCGACTCCTCCATGCCTGATGTTGGGGCTATGGCAGGAGTAGCTGTGGACAAGGAGGCAGAATGGAGGGATGGATGAGTATTGATGGCTGAGCATGGATGGATAAGTATTGAGGGGTGGCTGAGCATGGATGGATGGATGGATGGATGGCTGGGGTGAGTGCTGCAATTGTAATAGAGCAGCACTGTGTGCACTACACATCCAGCCCACAGCGCTGCTACAACTCCCCTGTACTGATGGGTACAGAGAGGGGAGAGAGAAACCGGCGTCATCACATGGTTTGTTTACAAGTGATCACTCCGTCATTTGACAGAGCGATTACATAGGGAGCTGTGGTGGCTCAACGTGATTGGCACTGCGCTGACAAACCGTTCACCTCTGCAGTCAAGGGTTCGGCTACATGTAAATTGAGTTTGGTGGTCTCAGCCCGGCTCCCAGTGGGTGTGCTATGCAAGGTACGCCTGTGCTCAGTACGCCCACCCCCCACCCCCCACAAAAACCACCACACTTGCACGCACACAAAATTGTTTTAACACACACGCACTTTGGCCATCAAGTCTCCAAAAAAATAAAGAGAGGTGAAGGACCTACGGGGATGGCTGGGTGGGCTAGGCCCCCTCACTCACTCATAGGAGGAGTCCCTCTGCCCCGTTGGGGTCCAGTTGGGCCCCAGTTGGGCTCCCAAGTGGAGCAGGTAGGGCGGGGTGAGTGGGAGGCTCCCCCTCACACCCGCCATTGCCACCGGGGGCATGGAGAAGGATGGCGATTGCCTCCGGGGGGAGGGTCTGCCTACTCCCAACTCCTGCAGTCCGGCTCCTCTCTCTCAAGTTCATACACAAAATACACTTAAAGAAAAAAAAGACAGAGTGATTACGTGGTAAATGGCCGCTATCAGCGGCCATTTAACGTGATCAGTGATGCGGATACGGCTGCGCTGCTATCAACCTATCCAATGAAGAGCCAAAAAAGCCATGGAGAGAGTGACGCAGGATCGCACCCACGGAAATTCAGGGCTCAAGTAAGTCAAACGGGGGGTCTAAGGGGCCGGACACTGCAAGGTGTTTTTTCACCTTAATGCATAGGGTGTATTAAGGTGAAAAAACACAAGGCTTTAAAACCCCTTTAACTACTCAATATCAATACCGGGCACTTTCACCCCCTTCCTGCCCAGGCCAATTTTCAGATTTCACCACTGTCACACTATAAATGACAATTACTCAGGCTTGCTACACTGTACCCAAATTGAATTTTTATATATATATTTTTTTTTTAGACAGATAGAGCTTCCTTTTTGTGTTTTTTATTCACCACTGTTTTTTTTTCTGCTCTATAAAAAACTACAACATTTTTTTTTTTAATTTTGAAAATAAATAATCTATCTTCATAAGTTAAGGCCAAAATGTATTCTACTACATTTCTTTGGTGAAAAAAAAATAATAACCCAAATCAGGGTATATTATTTTGTCTTTGTGAAAGAGTCTACAAACTATGGGATATAGATTTAAAAATTGATCAATCCTGATGTACTCATTCCATAAGGCCCAAAAATGCATTTATTTTTTGCACTATAAACAAAAATGGGTGACAATTTTGAAACAAAAAAATATATTTCCAATAAAAATAAAAAATAAATTTCTTATCAATTTAGGCCAATATATATTCTGCTATTTTTTTTTTTTTTTTTGGTAAAAAAATCCCAAGTGTATATTGATTGGTTTGTGCAAAAGTTATAGCATCTACAAACCATGGGGTAGAGTTATGGAATCTTATTACATTTTTTCTACTAGTAATGGCGGCGATCAGCGACTTATAGCAGAACTGCAACATCACTTTACAATATAGAAAGTTTGTTATAGGGCAGACATCAAAATGCAGTACAATTTAAATAAATCCGAGTACACCTGAATCCTTCAAAAGTATTGAATTAGAAGGATTACCCATAAAGCAATGGGATAGGGGTTAAGGATTCTTAATGGTGTATCAGGGATGGATAGTAAATATATCTATGAGTCTGATCAAGTCTCAATAAATATTGGTTCTTAGACACATTCAGTGTTTTTGAAAAAATAACAAAGATTTATTCATACAAAAAATACAAAAACATTGTACAAAATTATTTTTAAAAAACATTCATATTAGAAGAGAGAGTATATTAAAACTGCAGAAAGACTGCAAACCATCTTCTGAAGTCCAAACGTGTTTCGGGTTCGACTAGTTTCGCCCATAAAAGGGCTTCGTCGGGAACCCACGATTGAATGTACTTTCTATGTAAATACAAAAAGGTACAATGAGCTAACGGATATGTATCACCCTTTATGTTTTTGTGTTTCGTTAAGAGACCAGTAATGATTTATATTTTGCAATATGTAACATTTTCTCTATTACTTTGATATGTTAGCTCATTGTACCTTTTTGTATTTACATAGAAAGTACATTCTTGATCAGACTCATAGATATATTTACTATCCATCCCTGATACACCATTAAGAATCCTTAACCCCTATCCCATTGCTTTATGGGTAATCCTTCTAATTCATCACTTTACAATAGGTCAGGGAGGAGGTGTTTAAAAATAATGTTGATTTGTACTTCTCTGTCTACTGTCTGAACAGTGTTTATAAACAATTTTATTTTGGATCTCTTTATGTTCCATCTGAGCAATGTCTATTACCACTTGCCGACACGCTCACAGTAAAATATACTGTGAGAGGGCAGCAGGTGCAGGCATACATACTCCTGGGTTTGGGACACGCATGTGCCCGCCCCCTACTGACTGGTATTGTGATTGGACACAGCACATGTTTGTCAGCAGGTTTCAGCCAATAAAACCTGCTAAGTGGCTGTGTCCAATCACAGCACAGAGTTCCATGCTTACAAACACACAGAACTCTGGATACACAGAACAGCGATCTGGCTGTTTCTTTTACTTGAAAAGCAGGGAGCAAAAAACACCCAGATCTGTGAATAAAAGTACCACATATTACACTTGTTAGCGACACAAGTAACCCTTTGATTGCCCCCAGGGCGGGTCGGATGGGAAGGCGGAGATCTGTAGCCTTACCTTTCCGATGACGAGGTGGTGCTGGAACTGGGGTAGGGCTTCTCAAAGCGTCTGTTACTGTCCTTCCGCCTGCTGCTCCTCACCCCATCTTGCTGAGAGAAGAGCCGGGGCCATTGATTCTCCTCCTTTTTAAAGCCAATTACAGCCTCAGGCTCTTATCATGTGCTTCTAAAAAATTTTTTTTTAAATCCATGCTCCCCTGCTCTGCATTGACATTAGAGGCCTGGTGCGTGGATTAGGGGGGTGGTGCCCCTGCATCCCCAATGGATGGGCTGTCTCTGTTGTGTCTATAGTGCCTATAGCTTTCAGTATATAGACGCACCATAGTTTGCAGGCGTCTATAACTGTCACACACACCAATTAAAATACACTTATTGTATTTCTTTATTTCTATATTTTACCAAAGACATGTAGCAGAATACATTTTGGCCAAAATGTATGAAGATATTTTAGTTTTTAGTTTTTTTTATGGATATTTTTAACACAACAATTATTTTCCGAATTTTCAGTCTATTTTTGTTTACATAAAATAAAAATAAAAAGCCCAGTGGTGATAAAATAACACCAAAGAAAAGCTCAATTTGTGTGAAAATAAATTATACAAATGTCATATGGGTACAGTGTTGCATGACAGCGCAATAGCCAGTTAAAGTAGCGCAGTGCTTAATAGCAAAAAATTGGTCTGGTCATGAAGAAGGTAAAACCTTCCAGTGGTCGAGTGGTTAACAACAGGACTCAAAATTTCAAGTCCTGAGCTACTATCCAGGCCTCAAGAGTTACTCGCCACCAGTTGCCCCACCTAATTCAAACACAGCCCTGCACCTAATTGCACCTGTAAACACGCCCTTGTAGATTATCTTGTGGAATTACAATGTTTTATGCAGAATTAAGTTACAAAATTAAATATTACCAACAACAACTTTAACAAAATGGGACAGGGCACTGGGGGCAGACCAGAGGGACAGGGCACTGGGGGCAGATCAGAGGGACAGGGCACTGGGGGCAGACCAGAGGGACAGGGCACTGGGGGCAGACCAGAGGGACAGGGCACTGGGGGCAGACCAGAGGGACAGGGCACTGGGGGCAGACCAGAGGGGCATGGCACTAGAACTGGGTCTCTTCCCCATTCTCTTGCTGTCTCCTCTGCAACTCCCATCCATCTTCTCTCTCTCGCCCATTCATCTCATAATCAGGAGCCTGTGTGTGCGGCTCCACTTTTGCATGTCCCCACTTCTCCCTTGTATTCAGGCTGGCAGAGAGGAGAGGAGCTGCAGCACAGCGGGAGGGAGTACAATCCAGCGCTGAGAACCACACAACTGCACAGCCATTGACACCATAGCACAGCGCACACTGACACCGCACAGCACACATTGAGACCAGTCTGTTCACAGTGCTCAGGCTGAACTGTTGGACACTTACTTAGAACACAAGGAGAAGAAAACTGCACAAACTGGAAGGCTCCCGCTCTCATGTCAGGGCAACTTTCAGTGAGCGATGCACCGGAGTGGTAATTTTCGCAATCCTCCACCTCACTCATTACTTTCTGCTCTCCAGCTACATTGGTCGGGGGGAGGGGGGCAGGCTCAGAGAGGTCATACTGTTAGGTCCCATGGCTTAATGAGAATTGTAAGGAGAGCACCTGTGTACTGCTCTGCCTGTGTGCAGCTCGCCAGACTACTTTTCCCGAGCATGCACCTTTCCTCTTCGGACGCCAATCTCATCGGGACTCTAAGTGTAGGTACAGATTGGAGGGAGATTGGTCATGCAGCCCTGTCATCACTCGCCCCCAGCTTAAATCCACTCGCCAAATGCTAGTAGGCAGGTGGAAATTTTGAGGGCTGGTTAACAATGTTACTTTGTATCTATTTCCCATTCAAACAATGTTTACAAACAATTATACATTGTATCTCTCTATCTACCATCTAAACAATATATTTTTTTGATGTTGTTTTTAAAGTATGTTGGTATTATGTTAATTATTATTTGGGGTAATACTAGAGAAAGTGGTGTATTATTTGCATTTTGGTTGTTTGAGTTTCGTTTTTTTTTCCAGTCTGTGTTATTTATTCTATGTCTTATTTTAATTGTATGGATGTTTATTATAGTGTGGTTTTAAATCGTTTTATTTGGTGCTAATGGCTGTTATTGGAAATGTCTTTGTGTTTTGTTCTGCTCCTTGTTGCAATCTTGGCTTGTCTTTGTTGAGTGTGGCATGTTTTGCAATAGTTTACCTTTGGGATCAACAAAGTATTCTGAATGTTTTTAACCAATTTAATTGTGTGCCTCGCTATCCTCACCTGACCAATGTCTACAAACATTTTTATTTTATATCTCTCTAACTTGGGCCTGAACAAGGTTTATAAATAATGCTATTTTGATCTATATTGCTGCTTTCTGAACAATGTTTATGAACACAGTTGTCTTGTATCTCTCTCTATCTTATATGTGAACAATGTTACTTTGTAAAGATGGTAGATAGAGATACAAAGTAACATATTTGTGAGATGCAAGATAGAGAGCTATAAACAATATTACTTTGTGTCTGTCTATGTAAACAGTGTGAATAAACAATGCCAATTTGTATTTCTCTATCTTGGGTCTGAGTAATGTTTAGAAGCAATGCTACTTTGCATCTCTCTATATCCCATCTGAACAATGTTTGTAAATAATAATACATTGTATCTCTCTAACCCCTTTCTGAACAATGTTAATTTGTATCTCCCTCTTTCCCATATGAACAATGTTTATATGCAATGTTGCCCTGCGTATGTCTGTCTGGCCTAAACAATGTTTATAAACAATGCTACTTTGTATCTCTATATCTCTTTTCTAAACAGAGTTCATAAACAAGGTCAAGATTAAGGATAAACAAGATTAAGGTTTAAGCTTTTTATCTTACCATCTCCTGTCTAAAGCCTCGTACACACGCTCAGTTTTCTCGCCAAGAACCAGCAAGAAAACTGCTGGCAGAGCTTTCTTGCTGAGTATACCAAGCGTGTGTACGAGGCTTTTAGGTTTCTCATCAAGAAAACTGCCCAGAATCTCGATCAGAAAAATAGAGAATCTGCTCTCTATTTTCTTGTTGTGATTCTCGGTAGTGTTTTCCTGCCGAGAAACCCGAGAGTGTGTATACTTACCTGTCTCCAAAGAAACCTGCGCATGCTCGAAATGACTGACGCATGCGCGGTAGCTTCCTAGGCATAGGTAGGGTGTAGCAAGATGGCGGCGACGACATCAAATGTGACAAGCGCATGCTCGTTGTAGTCGATGACATCACCGTGTTCGTGCCATTCAAAAGAACGGCAGTTCTTTTGAAAGGACTGTGTGTACACTTGGCTGGCAAGAGAATCGTGCCAAGAATCTCGTCAGGAAAAACAAAGGTTTTTCCTGACGAGATACTGGGCCGTGTGTACAGGGCTTAAGCCATGCTTAAAGCAATCTTACTTTGTATCTTTATATTTACCATCTGTGTAAAAATAACAAACATGCCATACTTACCTGCTCTTAATGGTTTTGAACAGAACAGCTCGGATCCTCCTCTTCTCGGGTCCCTCTTTGGCACTTCTGGCCTCTCTTCTGTTGAGTGCCTTTACAACTACTTTAACATTGTCTGTAAGCAATCTCTCTCTCTCTCTCTCTCTCTCTCTCACACACACTTTCTCTCTCTTTCTCTCTTTCTCTCTCTTTCTCACTTTCTCTCTCTTTCTCTCTCTTTCTCACTTTCTCTCTCTTTCTCTCTCTTTCGCTCTCTTTCGCTCTCTTCCTCACTTTCTCTCTCTCTCTCTCTTTCGCTCTCTTTCTCACTTTCTCACTTTTTCTCACTTTCTCTCTCTCTCTCTCTCTCTCTCTCTCTCTCTTTCTCTTTCTCTCTCTCTTTCTTGTATATGTTTTCTATCTCCAGGTCTCCATTCCTGAATAATGTTTAAACAATATTTCTTTGTATCTCTATCTCCCATCAGAACAATATTCATAAAATGTTTTACTTCTTATCTCAATATCTAGTTTGTAAACAGTGTTACTTTGTATTTACCTGTCTCTCGTCTGAACAATGTGTATAAAGAATCTTATTATGTACCACTTTAGATCAAGCCTAAACTATTTTTTACAAAAATGTTCATTTGCATCTCTCTGTATCCTGTCAGAACAGTGTTACTTTATATTTCTGTATCTTGGGTCAGAACAATATTTATTAGCAATCTCTATATCTCCTTTCTGAACAATGCTTATAAACAAAGTTACAATAATAAAAATATTTACTGCTCAAAAAAAATTGTATTATTACCTTTAAAGGGGTTGTAAAGGTAATTTTTCCCCCCCTAAATATCTTCCTTTCCCTTAGTGCAGTCCTCCTTCACTTACCTCATCCTTCCATTTTGCTTTTAAATGTCCCTATTTCTTCTGAGAAATCCTCACTTCTTGTTCTTTTGTCTGTAACTCCACACAGTAATGCAAGGCTTTCTCCCTGGTGTGGAGTGTCATGCTTGCTCCTTTCCTTGAGGGGGCGAGCAGGAGAGTCAGGATGCTCTCTATGTTGCATATTGGAGCTGTGTGTTAGTGGGCGTCCTGACTCTCCTGCTCGCCCCCTCCCCCTTTTTTTACCTTTACAAACCCTTTAAGTGCCCCAGCAGATGGAAGACTAAGTCCCCCTGGTGGGTACCCCAATGAGTACATTATATACCAGTGCTGATCTATCAGTGTCCATTAAATAGCCCCATGTTATCAAACATAAAATAATGCAGTGTAATACTATCTTCCTTCCTTCTTGTGAAAAATTATAAACTCTAAGGCTGGGTTCACAACATTGCGAATTGGATGCAGGTTCTCCACATCCAATTCACAATAGCAAGAGATTTTGACCGGCTCTCTATGGAGCCGGTACACATATCTCTGCTGCTTGTCCGGTGCGTTTTGCACAAAAACGCTGTGAGTCTTTTAGTTTGTTTCAGATCCGAATTCAGCCCAAAATTAGGGCCGAAATCAGACCTGAAGCAGTGAACCAGTACACACTGGACCCCTGCTGTGATCCGCATGCGGCTTATAGGTGAACCCAGCCTAACTCTTGACATTTAATAAATAAGTGGATCAAATCAAGCTTGATGAGCAACTATGGGTGTCTTTGAATCTTCCTCCGAGTTTGTGCTTCTCAACTGCTCACTGCCTCCAAAAGCGTGTCTAAAACCAAGAACTATATAGAGTAGTATGCCACAAACACATTTTTATATATCAATTTATATATATTTTGTAATTACATAAAACTGTGACCATAAGTGCAAAATTCCACATTTCAATATTCCCGCATGTGCCATGTCTAACATGCCCTTCCATCCCAGGGCCAAATTTTGCATACTTTAAAAAACTTGTCCTACTTCTTTAAAATTGGGCAATCTCCATAAAGTAGCTTGCGATATCCCAGCATGTAAAATATAAAAAGGCAAAGGATATAGTGCAGCAGATTCATAAAACTATTATTAATTAAATGTAAAATGCGCTCACATGAATTAAGGCTAAAATTGCATCCAAACAGTACCCAAGTCGGTGGATCTTTAAGGATATTTAAAGTTTAAAATGTGTGTTTTGTTCCTGACTTCTTCAAAGGAAGTGGCAACAGACCAGGAACCGCTATATATAGAAAACTTGCACCCTCTCTGATATAATTCTTTTAATTCATGTCAACTTCATTAAACTCTTTGTGGAACTGGATACAATTTTCAAATAAAGTACTTCTCAGCCATCCATAACAAATATAAGGATAAAAAAACTCTCTACCCGGAAAAAAAATATATAAACCAAAATAAAATTAAAAAAACAATCGCCCCTTTTAACAATATCAATCTGCCATTCTAATCGTTCATGCCCCATCTTGTGGTCAAAAAGAAAACTGCGACATCCCACCTTTTTTTTATTCCTTAACCACTTAAGGACCTTGGGTGTTTTTCAGTTTTGGTGTTTGCAAGACTGAAACAGTTTTTTCTGCTAGAAAATCACTTAAAACCCACAAACATTATATATATTTTTTTCTAACACCCTAGAGAATAAAATAGTGGTCATTGCAATACTTTTTGTCACACCGTATTTGCGCAGCGGTCTTACAAGCGCACTTTTTTTGGAAAAAATACACTTTTTTTAATTAAAAAAATAAGACAACAATAAATTTGGTCCAATTTTTTAATATATTGTGAAAGATAATGTTACGCCGAGTAAAATGACACCCAACATGTCACGTTTAGAAATTGCGCCCGCTCGTAGCATGGCGTAACATTTTTACCCTTAAAAATCTCCATAGGCGACGTTTAAAAAATTCTATAGGTTTCATTTTTTTAGATACAGAGTTTTCATATGCGGGCGCTACTCGCGTATCCGTTCGCTTCTGCGCGCGAGCTCGTCGGGACGGGGCGCTTTAAAAAAAACATTTTTTGTTTTCCTATTTATTTGTATTTATTTAAAAAAAAATTACACTGAAAAAAAAAATATATAATAATTGATCACTTTTATTCCTATTACAAGAAATGTAAACATCCCTTGTAATAGAAAAAAGCATGACAGGTCCTCTTAAATATGAGATCTGGGGTCAAAAAGACCTCAGATCTCATATTTAGGCTTAAAAAGAAAAAAAAAAAAAAGAAAAAAAAGGAAAAATGTCATTTTTTTAATAGCCTTAAAAAGAAAATGTCTCTTTAAGACAGTGGGCGGAAATGACGTTTTGACGTCACTTCCGCCCAGCGCTGCTATGGGGAACGGGTGGGGGCGATTTTTCCCTCACTCGTATCCCAGCAGAGGAGCCGCACAGACCCGATCGCCTCCGCCGCTACCGACGGCAACGGTAAGCGGCGGAGAGCACGGGAAAGCGGCGGGAGGGGGGGGGGGGGCACCTCTCCGGTCACCGATAACGGCGATCTCGCGGCGAATCCGCTGCAGAGACCGTCGTTATTGTACACAGGACCCTGCACTGAAGAGATGGATATCTCGGTTGTGGCAGCAGCTGCTGCCGTTACCGAGATATCCATCTTTAAACAGAGGACGTATATATACAGTGCAGGGTCCTTAAGTCGTTAATATGCAGTACTTAAATAATATTAAAAATAAATATATGAAAAATTCTGTTAATCAAACCTACTATATATATATATATATATATATATATATATATATATATATATATATATATATATATTAGCTTAAAATATCTACAAATCTGTTAAAAGTCTGCTATAATATTATTAAAATCTAGTTTTATATTAAAATCATTTGGATGCAGGCAATTCACCTCATAAATCCATTATGTTTCATTTTTGGAAATCTCCCTAATCTTGTTAGATCCTCTCTAATGTTGAAAAACTGTGTCAATTCCAAAAAACCTGAGTTTGAATGGATCTCAATTATCAACATTCTAAAAATGTTTAGAAAGGATATGGCTCTTAAAGTGATTGTTATGTTTAAATAACAAACATGTTTTACTTACCTGCCCTGTGTTGTGGTTTTGCAAAGAGCAGCCCAGATCTTCCTCTTCTCTGGTCCCTCTTCAGTGCTCTTGGCCCATCCGTCCTGTTGAGTGCCCCCACAGCAAGCAGCTTGCTATGGGGGCACCTGAGCAGAGCCACAGCCCCCTGTGTCCATTCAGATGTCCCCGCCACCTGTCTCTTCTCATAATGAATATGGTACTGAGATTTTGAAAACTGTTAATGCTGAAAGTATAATTTTTTTTACCTTATTTGTTAATAAGGGGAAAGTGTATTTGAGAATGTATTTAAAAAAACATGCAATGATCAGCCAATACAAAGATGCTAAACAAATTGTGAGAAAGTATTGGCCCATCCTGCAAAAAGATAGTGAATTCTTAATTAACCACTATTTATCGAAAATAATTCAATCTTAAAAAGGTGAAAATGTTACATGTATAAATCTATGAGAAATGGTACATGTATACATCTATGAAAAATGTTACAAGAAAGATCGGTGGATTTTAAATCAAATGTGACAGGAAAGGAGTTTCAGATTAAACAGTTTATACATGTAACACCTCTTCTGTTCCTTTTTTGCATGAGTGCCCTTGTGGACTTCAGTATGTGGGCCGTACCACAAAGAAATGTACATATATTAGGTGTGAGCATGTCTAGAACATCAAAAAAGCCTTAAAGGTTTTTTATCTTAAAGCGGAGGTCCGCCTAAAAAAAAAAATATATTAAAACCCAACAGCTACAAATACTGCAGCTGCTGACTTTTAATAAATGGACACTTACCTGTCCAGGGTGCCCGCGATGGCGGCAGTCGAAGCTGTAAAATTGCTCGGCTCTCCGCTGCCATCCTTGGTGAGGGAATCAGGAAATGAAGCTTTGTGGCTTCACTTCCCAGTTCCCTACTGTGTATGCTTGAGTCGCGCAGCGCACCCTAACTGGTCCCTGCTATCTTCTGGGACCTGTGTGTTTCCCAGAAAACAGCAGGGGGGGCAGGAAGGGGTGTGACTCCCGTGGCAGTCTATGCCCGGAAGTGAATGTAAAATGTGACACCAGAGGGGGGATGGTTCCGAAAGCGGAGGTTCCATTTTTGTGTGGACCTCCACTTTAATGCATTCTATATGCATTAAGATAAAAAACTTCTGCCTTTAAAAACACTTTAAAGCTTTTGTGATGTTCGGGATGTTCTCCCACACCTAATATATGTAAATTTACTTGTGGTACGGACGACATACTGGAGCCCACAAGGGCACTTCTGCAAATAAGTAGCAAAAGAGGTGTAAACATTTTTTATTCTGAAACTCCTTTCCTGTCACATTTGATTTAAATCCATCAATCTTTCTTGTAACATTTCTCATAGATGTATACATGTAACATTTTCTACAGGAATAAACACCCTTCATGTCAAACAAGGATCTCATTTTTAATGAGGGCGAAGATTGCATTTCTAATCACCTTTTAAGGTTGGATGCTTTACGATAAATAAATTGTGGTTAATTCAGAATTCAGTATCTTTTTGCAGGATGGGTTAATACTTCCTCACAATTTGTTCAGCATCTTTGTATTGACTGATCATTGTGTGCTCCAAGCTTCTCTTTTATTTTATTTTTTTCACACCCCTGTCTCTTTAATCCACCCTCCCAGTAATCTGTTTATTTCATAACTAACCTTCTCCTGCTTTACTTGGTTATACCCCGTATCAATATATATTTTCATTATAATATCTGACACAATCAGGTAATCCTCAAGTCTGAAAAAATCCTCCTGATTTTTTGTAAACTGTCCTTTAGGGACGTTGTCTATCCACATAAGGTGGTGACAGCGATGTGCCCATTTCAATCTGTTATTTTAAAATACATTCTCAAATACACTTTCTCCTCTAACAACAATGTTTAAAGCTAAAAATGTATACTTTCAGCATTAACATTTTTCAAAAACTCAATACCATATTCATTATAATCAATAAGGCAAAAATGCTTGTAGGGACTTCATATCCATCTCCCAAACTATTAAAATATCATCTATAGATCTACTCCAAACCCAAAACCATCCCACCTTTATCCAAAAAATGCCCTCATGTATCCATTTAGCCATGAAGAGATTTTCTTAGCTGGGGGAAAAATTTGTCCCCATAGCAACACTCTTCCTTTGTATAGAATACTGACCACAGTACCAAAAATAATTATCCACTCCCCTTACATTAGATGTCATTAGTAGTTGAGTCTCCCACTCTCTCTTACATCACAGTGCACCCCCTTTCCTTATACTGCTGCTGGGAAGAAGCTGGATGCATTGCTTGAAAGCAGAAAGTAAGGATCTGGATGAGGACCAGAGGAGGGCTGGAGCTCTCTGGCAGCTGCAGAAGAGGTGTGAGGGCCACAAGAAATGGCCTGGAGGGCCGAATTCGCCCGCAGGCCTTGTGTTTGACACCTGTGCTCTAGAGCAGGGATCTCCAAACTACGGCCCTCCAGCTGCTGTGGAACTACACTTCCCATGAGGCATTGTAAAACTCTGACATTCGTAGACATGACTAGGCATGATGGGAATTGTAGTTCCTGAACACCTGGAGGGCCATAGTTTGGAGACTCCTGCTCTAGAGCCTACAAAATACACTTTGTTTGTATTCTGTTAATATCACTGAACCTACTTAAAGGCCAAGTTAACCTTTGTTCACTTGTTTTCCTAATTTACAGCTCCCCTATGTAACAATATAGCATCAATGTACTTATTTTGCACAAATAAAACAGCCTTCCTTATTATTCTTCACACACCTCACTATTCTCATGGCTGTTTTAAAAATACTTCTCCAATACCTCTGCCTTACTTCCTGGACAGACTTTAGGTCATGACACAGGAAGGAGTTGACCAGCTGACCTCAGTAGCACACATACTGTATCATCTGCCCTCTTACCTATCACCCACCTCCAGGTGCACATTTTTTGTAATGAAATACAATCAATCAGTGATCACTTTTCTCACTAAGTACACAGGCATCAATTTTTTCTTCTACCTTAAACTTTCATTTTGCATAGATCATTCATTTGGTAGAGTGTGCCGAGCGATCAGATAACAGTCTATGTGGCAGGGGCGTACCTTGAGCATTTGGTACCGGGGGCAGTTTCCTGCCAAGATGGGGAGGCAGCGCACCGTGTGTCGACGTGCTGGTGTTGACGTATAGTGTAGCGCCTCTACGCCCTGTGGCCTGGACCCCGGAAGAATCCTCCTCCCCCTGCTTTCCCTGGGAGGCCAGGCCCACCCCTCCTCTTCTGCAAAAATGGTGCCGATCGACCCGAGGATTGACATCGGGCAGTCGGCGCCAGACAGACCTACATGCAACTGGCAGTGGCACACTTACTATGTGCTACTGCCAGTGGCGTCACTAGGGTTAATGTCATCTGGATCAGTAAAACATGGTGTCACCCCAAAAAAAAATTCCCTGTTTTCTGAAAGTGCACCAAAGATGCAGAAAACAATGCGCAACCCAATAGAAATCTATAGGACTGCAGCTAAAACTGCGGGTAAAATGTACATTACACAGCCCCCATACCTCCGAACCCCTTTACATTACACAGCCCCCATACCTTTGGACCCCTTTACATTACACAGCCCCCTCATCTCTGGACCCCTTTACATTAGACAGTCCCATACCTCTGGACCTCTTTACATTACACAGCCCCGTCACCACTGGACCCCTTTACATTACACTGCCCCCATACCTCTGGACCCCTTTAAATTACACTGCCCCCATACCACTTGACTCCTTTACATTACAAAGCCCCCATACAGTACCTCTGCATTCTGCTCTCCTGTGTTAGTGAGTGCAGAGGCAACACTGTGGCTGGCCCTGGGTTTTACCCCTCTGGTGGGTGTCACACGGGTGCAGCCCGCACCCCCATAGTTCTGGAGCTTCTCTGGGTGATTGTTGCATGTAGAGCAGCCCATTCAAGTGGATGGGCTACCCTATGCATGACAAGTAAAAACGCTCCAAAAAAAAACCCACTGCTGACACCCCATTGTATATATGTACTGTATATGTGTGTATGACTGTGTGTCCCTAGCGTGTCAAGATCCTACGGGGTAAAATGACCGCACCAGCCAAGCAGACACTGGCTGGAAAAGCGCCCAGGGGTGATTAAGTTTGCATGCGTAGCGCTATACAAGTCATTCATTCATTCATTCATTGATACGCCACTGCGATGTGGATAGAGCTGTAGCACTAAAAACAGAAGAATTGTGTTCTGGGTTCTGTAAAGCATAGCATGCAATATATAATCTGATTGTACAATCTCCTTTATGCACCAAAAATTAACTAGTGATTTTAGTGCCATTGTTACCGCCACACCAAACATAGAAGCAAACACACATTTTGTCATGTGAAAAAACAAGCAGCAAATGCTGCAAAATGTGCAGTAAAAAAACGCTCAACCCACAACACGCCAAAATGTCCCTTGAGCCACATGCTGAGCACCCCATTGAAATCAATGGGCTGCCCTATGCGTATCACAGGAAAAACAAGCTCCATTTACATCAGTGTGTTTCCAAACGCACGTTGCTGTGTGTTTCAGAAATGCGCTGCACCAAAAACCACGGTATAAAATCACCAAGCTCTACCCTAAAAAAAAAGTTCTGTAGCTTCTCTGGGTGATTGTTGCGTGTAGAGCAGCCCATTCAAGTGGATAGGCTACTCTATGTATGACAAGTAAAAACGCTCCAAAAATGACCCCCAAATAAAGAATTACAATAAATCTAGCACTATATCCTCCTGTAACTCTAAACAGATAACATGTAAAGGCATTTAATGCTATCCCTATGAAAAATGTATGTGGGAATGTAAGTTCCTGCTATGCAGAGATGTGAATGGGGCTTGAGAACTGAGTGTTTCTGTCCATTCCCTCCAATATACAGTGGAACCTCAGATTACGAGTAACGCGGTTAATGAGCATTTAGCGATACGAGCGCTGTATTTTAAAATATCCTAACTCGATTTGTGAGTGTTGTCTCGCAAAACAATCAGGATTCAGGCCAAAGTGGTGTGCAGTTCCGCGTTTACCCTGAGGTGGGGGGCGCCGGCGCCATTCGGAAATGCACTGAAAGGCCCGAGGACAGCTCGGCTGACCTCGCCAAACCTTGGAAAGGCTCAGGAACAAAGTCTTTTTGAGATTTACTGAGGTCAGCCAAACTGTCCTCGGTCTTTCCGGCCGTTTCAGAGGCTCTCAGGCGCCCCCGCCGCTGGCCGCATGCGGTATTGCATGCCATTAAAGTCAATGCGGAACAGATTATTTTTGTTTCCATTGACTTCAATGGGGAAACTCGCTTTAATATGCGAGTACTTTGGATTACGAGCATTCTCCTGGAACCGATTATGCTCGTAATCCGAGGTTCTACTGTACTTGTATAGAGATGGACATACACTATGCAATCTGATGGGCAATCTCTGTATATTTTCCTTTAGATTTTCCAGAACAATGGAATAGGAGGACCCACCTATCTCCCTTTTCATTCTGTATCCAATCAGGCAAGCGCTTGTACTGCATAGTTGATGGTAGATCTAAAGGAGATTGTAAAATCTGCTTGTATGGTGTATGGTGAACTTTACAGAACTCAAAACACAATTCTCCTGTTTTCAATACTACAGCTTTATCCACATAGGCTGTTATCTGATCTCTCTGTACACTCTGCCAAATGAACAATCTATGTAAGATGAAAGTTAACCACTTGCCGACCACAATATGTATATGTGTGTATATATATATATATATATATATATATATATATATATATATATTGTGGCAGAGCGTGGATCTGTCACTATAAAAATGATATGAAATGGACACACGGTCTGCATATAGCCAGATTGCAGAGGGTAAATTTCAAAACAGAGAAAACTGCGCTGGCAGTTTTCTCATATTTTTCCTATTGCTACACGGAATCTCCAACCTGTGTCCAGGTTTTTAAGATAGCCTGCAAGCTGCCTTCCCAGGTGCAGACAGCTCATTAAAGGAAGGGCTGGGGAGAGCAGATGAGGAGGAAGGTGGAGTTGGAGCAATGGCTGCTGGTGAGTGTCTCTGTGTGAGGACAAACGCTGTGTGCGTTGAAGGGCTTCAAAGCTGTGTGCGCCCAAGAAGCCTAAAGCTGTGTGCATTAAGGGACTTCAAGCTGTGTGCGTTTAAGAAGCCCAAAGCTTGTGCATCCAGGACTGTGGGTCTGGAGGAGGTGATGGTTTGAGGAACCAATACCTATAACAGCAGTGCTGTTGAAGAGTAGCCAGGTGTGCTGGTAGTTTCATTTATCTTTTGGATAACGTTTAAACCCCTGCGTGGGATTCCTGAATGGACTTTTGTTTCTTTTTTCTCCTTTAATAAACGTGGGCTACCAGGCCCTTAACATCATATGCCTGTTTGGTGTTGACTCACTGCACAAAAAACGCATCTGCCACAAGAGTTAATTACCCCAAACGTTTACAATACATATATATATATATACACACACATTTCAGTCTGCAAGTGGTTTATCGGGATTATGGCTGAAGATATCAGCCATAACCCCAGTAATGCTTTTTTCAGCAGAAGACCGACTTTCTCATGAAACTGGTCCAAGCGGCTCATGAGCTGCTTGGCCGGATTCTGAAGCAGCGGGAGGGGACATCCCCTTTCCCGCTGCTCGCCGGTGTTTCTTGAACTTACCGATACTGCCGGTCCTCCTGAGAAACGATCCGACGGTGCGGCCATCTGGTCCCATAGGTGATCAAAGAGTTAACACTCTGATCGACTCTATGGCCTTAGAGGACCGGAGCGATGTCATAACGTCACTTCCAGTCCAGACTGAAAGACAAAAAAAATTATCTTTTGCTTTTAAAGGTAAAGAAGAGATTTGGGGTCTTTTTGACCCCAGATGTCTTCATAAAGAGGACCTGTCACCCTTGTTTATTTTACAAGGGATGTTTAAAAGGAATAAAAGTAATCAAGAAAATAAAATGTTAAAGGACAGAGTAAAAATAAAAAATGAAAAGTAAAATAATTAATAATAATAAAAAAATTAAAGTGCCCACATCCCACGCAGAAGCGGACGCATACATAAGTCATGCACGCATATGTAAATCAGGGACAGTCAGTCAGGGGAGACAGGTGAGGCCGAGCCCCACCTGTTATTAACATAAAAATCAATTAAAAAATTATAGACTTCGAGGGTCAGAGCTCAGTGACTTGGGTCATCTAGGTAGCAGATGTATGGAAGAGCCCTGGGGCCATCATAAAAAAAAATACAAAATTCTGAGTTTCAAAGTCAGAATTCTGACTTTGAAACTCAGAATTCTGAGATTTAATCTCAGAATTCTGACATTTAAACTTTGAAACTCAGAGTTTTTTTTTTTTTTTTATGATGACCCCAAGGCTCTTCCATACAGATGTCCTACCCCACCACTTGTCAAAATTTCCTATCATCTGTGGTTCTGGAGATATGGGGCTCCTTGCACAGCCTGTCAGAAGCTACATACAGAGCGGCCAGTTTAAATACAAGCTGACACACTCTGTTTGCAGCAGACTGAGAGGATGAGCCCACAGTGCCTCTCTTCACTTTTTGTCAGAGGCACTGAGCTCAATGAACAGCTTGGAGTCTTGGACCAATGGTAAAGCACCATTGGTCTAAGCTGTCCAATAACAATGCTGCATTGGAGGCATGCCTCTCACTGCAGTGTTATAGAAGGGGGATGAGGCACTGTGGGCTCATCCTCTCAGTCCCTTCCAGCCCAGCCCTCTTAACTAGAAAAAAAACATGTGTTTGTGTGTATAAGATTTACCCACAATCCCATGTTTTCCTCACACAGTTAAGAGGGAGGATGATAATCTGCTGCTGAAAAGGTACAAGCTAAATCATATATTATTATGCTATATATTATAAGATAATCATTTATCATTTATCTATTTACTGTGAAATTACTGGTTGGAAGTTATAACTGGCATTTTTATTTTATTTTTTTTACTAGTAATGGCGGCGATCTGCATTTTTTTTTTGTGACCGTGACATTGCGGTGGACATATCGGACACTTTTGACACGTTTTTGGGACCATTCACATTTACACAGCGATTAATGCTATAAAACTGCACTGATTACTGTGTAAATGTGACTGACAGGGAAGGGGTTAACACTAGGGGGCGCTGAAGGGGTTAAAATGTTTCCTAAAGTGTGTTCTAACTGTAGGGGGAGGGGGACTCACAAGGGGAGGAGACTGATGTGTGTTCCTCTGTACTGGGAACACACATCATTCTCCTCACCGCTGACAGGAGGTGGATCTGTGTGTTTACACCCAATCATTACACACACAGATCAACACTCCTGCCATGATCAGCGGTAATCGCGGGTGCCCGACGGCAATCGCGGCCGTCGGGCACGCGCGCGGGATCGCGAGTGGTGTCGCGGGTGCGTGCGCGCGCCCTAGAACACCGTGAAGACAAGACGTTGTGCAACGTCCAGTCTCATCGCCGAGGGGTTGCAGAAGACGTAAATCCCCTATGGCCGGTATTGATGTGGTTAAACTTGTAAAGAAAAAGTGCCATAAAAAGCCTGTGTTTAAAGGGTCAGTAAAGGAAAAAAAAAAAGTTTAAAAAAAAAAAAAAAAACATGTCATACTTACCTCCACTGTGCAGTTCGTTTTGCACACAGTGGCCCCTGATCCACGTCTTCTGGGGTCCCTCGGCGGCTGTCTTGGCTCCTCCACGCAACAACTCCACACAGAGATGTGAGTGAGCTTGCATAGTGTGGAGCTGTTGTGGGCAATCTCCCATGATATAGAATGCATTAAGGTGAAAAAAATTTACCTTTACAACCCCTTTACGGTAGAAAAAAAAAACTCCCACTATGCTAGATGTGAATGGGGCCTGAAAGTGAAATCGGTGCATTTTTCATAAGAACAATGAGGCTTCATTCACATCTGTGTGTTTTCAAATGGATGGCAAACCACACAGAAAATGCATTCTTTGCTGTGAGTATCAGAAATGCATTGCACCAAAAATCACGGTAAAAAAAGCACCATGCTCCACCATGAGAATATGTTCTGGAGCTTCTCTGGGGCGATTGTTGCATGTAGGGCAACCTATTCAAGCAGATGGGCTGCCCTATGTGTGACAAGTGAAAATGCTCCAAAAGGCCCCCCAAAAAAATTACAATAAATTTAGCACTAAACCTCCTCTAACTCTAAACAGGTAACCTGTAACGGCATTTATAGGATCGCCTATGGAGATTTTTGAGTACCGTAGTTTGTCGCCGTTCCACTGTGCAATTTTAAAGCGTGAATTTTTTCCCCAAAAACTGCGTTTAAAAAACTGCTGGGCAAATACTGTGTGGGGAGGTATTTTTCAATAATTATTGCTCTAACGATCATGGCGATACCTCACATGTGTGATTTGAACACTGTTTACATTTTCAGGCGCGACATATGTACTGTATGCATTATATGTGCTTTAAAAAAATATTATTATTTTCTTATTTTTTTACACTGTCCCTTTCAAAAAAAATTCTAATCACTTTTATTGCTATCACAAGGAATGTAAACATCCCTTGTGACAGTAATAGGCAGTGACAGAAACTCTTTATGGAGAGATCGGGGATCTAAAAGACCCCAAACGCCTCCTTTTCACTTCAAAGTATTCAAAATGGCAAAATCTGCATTTTCGAATACTGTAGATTTTTTTAAACTGACGAGTAAACTGGAAGTCGGTGGACATGCCAGCTGGTTGCTCGAGTCTCCCGGTGGAATGGGGGAACCGGGCAGAGCAGCAGAAGGTGGCAGGAAGGGGAGAGACATCCCCTCTCACTGCTTGTGATAACGGCCAAGTGGCTAATTAGCTGCATCGGTTGTTATCACATGAAAGCGACTCTCCACTCTAAAAAAGCGGTACCGAGGTGATGCCTCTAGCTGCAGGCACCACCCCGGTACAACCACTTCCTCTAAATGACGTGCAAGTACGTGATTTTGTGGGAACTGGTTAAACTTGCAAATAAAAAGTGCAAGAAAAAGCCTGGTCAGCAAGTGGCTAAAGTGGAGCTCCACCCAAAAGGGGAAGCTCCACTTATTTGCCTCCTCCCCACTCCGCTGCCACATTTGGCACTTTTCGGGGGACCTGGTTTTGACAGGTACCTACTCCCCCTTTCCACTGATCTCACCATGGCAATGTCAGCAGGAAGTTCGTCCCCTCCTCCTTCCCCAGGTAATTCCAAAGCACAGTGTGCTTCGCGCACATGCAGTAGGGAACCGGATGTGAAGCTGCAAGGCTTCGCTGCTGGTTTCCCTTAGTGGAAATGGCAACGACAACACCCGACAGCCGATTGAAAAATCGGCTGGGGTGAAGACACCGCTGGATTCAGGGACAGGTAAGTATCCTAATATTGAAAGTCACTAGCTGCAGTATTTGTAACTGTTAACTTTTAATATTTAAAGCCTGGAGCTCCGCTATAAGGTTGAAAAAAAATGATGCCTGTGTATTTAGTGAGAACAGTGATCACAGATTGATTGCATTTTATTTAACAAAAACATTCACCTAGAAGTGGGTGGGTTGGTAGGAGGGTAGATGATGTAGGATGTGTGCCAATGAGGTTAGCTGGTCAACTCCTTCCTGTGCCATGACCTAAAGTCTGTCCAGGAAGTAAGGCAGAACTAATGGAGACGTTTTTTTAGACAGCCATGTGAAGAGTGAGGTAAGACTATGTAGAATAAATTTAAAAGCTATTTTATTTCTGCAAAATAAATACATTACTATATAAACTATAGTGGTACATAGGGGAGCTGGAAAAAAAGAAAAAAGGTGAACGTAGACTTTAACCACTTAAGACCCGGACACATACGCTGCTAAATGACCCAAGGTGTTTTTACAATTCGGCGCTGCGTCGCTTTAACAGACAATTGTGCGGTCGTGCGACGTGGCTCCCAAACAAAATTTGCGTCCTTTTCTTCCCACAAATAGAGCGATTTTTATTTTTTGCGCTATAAACTAAAATAGAGCCACAATTTTGAAAAAAATCACAATTTTTTTACTTTTTGTTATAAAAAAATCAAATAAACTACATTTTTGTAAAACATTTAGGCCAAAATTAATTCAGCCACATGTCTTTAGTAAAAAAAAAAATCGCAATAAAAAAAATAGCTACCTAGCGGGAACAGCGACACTAATACAGCGATCAGAAAAATGATCGCTTAGTGACGCTGGCAATAGGGAGTGAAAGGGTTAACTAGGGCGGTGATCAGGGGGTTAAAATTTTATTAGGGGGGGTGGGGGGGCTATCCTGAACCTAACACTAACTGTTTTTTACACTGCCTGTCACACTGACACTAAATGCAGTGATTAGGTCACTGCATTCAGTGACACTGTGACAGGGGGGTGGGGGGGGCGATCACAAGGGGTTAATATGCCTATGTGAGTGTGTGTCAGTGTTGTGTTGGTGCACACTTACTTGTGATGTCTTCTCTCATCAGCAGCGGTGGGAAACAGCGCTGCGATGAGAGGTGACATAATTTCCTCCTTCCTGTGTAAACACAGGAGGAGGAACTGAAACGAAGGGGGAGCGCTCTGTGGGCATTCTGCATACAGAAAAGTTATTTGGCTTCTTTATGGTCTAGAATCCCCTTGTCACTGGCCTGCATTACCAATTTTTTTTAGTCCTTTTTAAACTTCATAGTTGGATTCTCTATCCTCATAGTTGTCCTCCAGTATTCTACCCGTCTCTTCCTTGTAATCTTGTCTATTCAATTAAACCCCTTCCCCTCACTTGTCTGCTGGACGAATGATGACTTCTTTCTTATTTTCTAATTCCAATATCCCTTTGGTATCTTTCTGTTTCTTCACATGTAATTCACACAACTCAGTATACACCATGGGCCAGATTCTCATACATTTTCGCCGGCGTAGCGTAAGCAATTTACACTACGCCGCCGCAACGTAACAGAGCAAGTGCCGTATTCTCCATGCATTTGCTCCGTAGTTTGCGGAGGCTTGGAGTAAATCGCCCAGCGCAAGCCCACGTAATTCAAAGGGGGCGGCTTGTATTTAAATTAAGCGTGCTCCCGCGTCGAACAAACTGCGCATGCGCCGGCCGGGGAAAAAGCCCAGTGTGCATGCTCCAGCTCACGTTGGAAAGCGTTGTGGAAACCGACGTCAAAACGACGTGATCGACACTACGCAATGCCCTATTCGTGAACGAGTTAGTAAAACGACGTAAGCGCCGGAAAAAGCTGACGCTGACCCGACGCCATACTTAACATGGCATCCGACGGCACCTGATGGCATCCGACGTTACTTCGTAAGGTTACCCCTCATAGAAACAGGGGTAACCTTACGCGAACGAAAACGACGTACGCGATGACGAGGCGGCGTAAAAGCGATCGGGAATCGGCGTAGTAGCCTCATTTGCATAGGCAAATGAGAAAACGTAAAGGCCACCTAGTGGCCGGAGTTGTCATTACAACTACGATCCGCAAGTGTAATGGTATTACACTTGTCGGATCTTCGGCCGTATCTATGCCAAAGTGATGCTAAGCATCACTCGCATAGATACGAGGCAAAAAAAAACGGCAATACGACGGGGTATCTGAGATACTCCGTCTTAGCGCCGCTGAGAATCTGGCCCCATGTGTTTAAAGACGTCCAACTGATGATTGGAGGCACATTGAGGCTTGAAGATTGATTTATTCCTAAGGGCAGTATGGACAATCCCTTGTCCCATACTAGAACATTTCAAAGGAATGAACTTCAGATGGGAAGAAAATGGGGGGGGGGGGACAGAGGTAATGTAGATATGAGAGGATAATAGAAAAAAGGGACGAGAGAAGTATAGATGAGGGTATATATCATTTGAGTTCAGTTTCCCTCGCCAAAGAAGAAATTAGAGTTTGGAATTTGGGTCTGAAAACTGTCCCTAAATCCAATTTGAACAAATGTATTGCATATGTTGATCTAAATAGATTTGTTGGGAAACTCAACATTAAAGCGGAGGTCCACCATTTTTTTTTTTTTTCAAAGTCAGCAGTTACAAATACTTTTAAAAAAAGGACACTTGCCTGTCCTGGTTGCCTGCGATGTCAGCACCTGAAGCCGATCTCTCCCTCGGGTCTCGGTTGCTGCCGCCGCCATCTTCGGTATGGGAATCAGGAAGTGAAGCCTTACGGCTTCTTAAAACCAGTGCAACACCCGGTGCTTGGATAGATCAGGCAAAACTGTCTCCTTACCGGATCCAAAGACCTATCAATATCTTTACTCACATCTGTGAGCTTTATTACCCCTCACATTGGGTGCAGATCAGCTTGACTTATCCAGCCTTCCAGCATGGGGATCATTGATAAAAACAAAGATAAAGCCACAGGATATCCTCAGTAGCCAACTAAACAATGATCATAAGGAAACAATGTATTACAAATCTTCTTACAACAAGACTGTAATATCAGTCATTTGGAAACAAAATTCTCCTAGCACTCTCACAAGCGTATTGACGTCACTGCCATTTCCTGCCCAGCCGACGTACGTTTCATCTGAATAGGCATTTTCTGTGAGGTGTTATGGGACAGCGGTGTGCAAAATCAACCCTTATATATGATTCCATATAACCCCCATCAACAGTGCTCTACTGATTAACATATAAACCACCTTGCAACACATAGCCATGTTACCTTGGTCTATATCAGGGATATGCAATTAGCGGACCCCCAGCTGTTGCTGAACTACAATTCCCATGCGGCATAGCAAGACTCTTGACAGCCACAAGCATGAACCCAGAGGCTGAGGCATGATGGAACTTGTAGTTCTGCAACAGCTGGAGGTCCGCTAATTGCATATCCCTGGTCTATATTAATAAAGTGGAAGCCATTTTTGTTGAAGTCTGACTTATTTCAAGGTGATTAAGCCTGTGACTGACCACATCAATTCAATTTGGATTATTAGATTAACACTTAATGATAAAAATTGGTCACACATATATTACAAGTACATATAATACTAAACAATGCCATATGGATTATCTGAATATAATCAGGTAAAAATCATCTCCACAACGGCCGATAGTCAATGGACTGACCTCAGCAAATTTGAGAATGAACCCTACACTGACTAATCAAAATCTAATATTTATCCATGTGACGTTACCATAGTAAATGAAAATAAAAATACTTATTAGCCTATACTAATCTAATCAGTATAAACAATAATACAATATATAAACATATAAATATAAAATTTCACAACGAAAATAATTCGGAAACATAATTCCCATACTAATAGAAAAAGAAGGCTGATTTTATTATTTCAGATAATGTTTTTAAAGCTGTTAATATCCCATTCTACATTTAACCCCTCTGGTTGATAGTATTTTATTTCATATATCCAATGTGTTTCACGTCTAGATATGTCATGCTATATTCCCACCCCTATAATGAAGTGAACCTACTTCTATACCAATGACTTTTAATTGTGATGGATCTCTGTTGTGTTTAGGCACAAAGAGCCGGATTCAGATAGAAGTTACGTCGGCGTATCCCGAGATACGCTGCGTAACTTCTAAGTTGCTCCGGCGTATCTTTTTTTCTGTATTCAGAAAACAAGATACGCCAGAATTCTCCTAAGATAAGAGCGGCGTAAGTCTCTTACGCCGTCGTATCTTAGTTGCATATTTACGCTGGCCGCTAGATGGCGCTTCCGTCGATTTACACGTCAAATATGCAAATGAGCTAGATATGCCGATTCACGAACGTACTTGCGCCCGGTCGTCGTATTTTACGTTGTTTGCGTAAGCGTAAGTCCGGTGTAAAGTTACCCCTGCTATATGAGACGTACGTAATGTTAAGTATGGACGTCGGGACAGCGTCAAATTTTACATGGTTTGCGTAAATTGTTCGTGAATAGGGCTTTGCGTAAATTACGTTCACGTTGAAACCAATGAGTATTTGCGGTGTAATTTGGAGCATGCGCACTGGGATACGTCCACGGACGGCGCATGCACAGTTAAAAAAAAGCGTCAAAAACGTGGGGTCACGATTAATTTCCATAAAACACGCCCACCTCATCCACATTTGAATTAGGCGCTCTTACGCCGGCCCAAGTGTTTTGTGAATACGCCACTTGCCTCACTAAGTAGCGGAGGCGTAGCGTAAACAAGATACGCTAAGCCCGCACAAACATACGGCGGGCTTTCTGAATCTGGCCAAAAATGTCTAGATAAATTGTGTTTTATTAATGTTTGCCAAGTGCACCCCTATTCTGACATGTAAGACTCTTTTTGTTCTTCCCACGTATTGCTTACCACAACTAAGTTCTAATAAATAAACAGCATTTTTGGTATTACATGATATGCATTTTTCTATGTCATATGTTTTTCCAGTAACCATGGAGGAAAATTATGTAGTTCTGATACAATTAAGTCTACAGCATACTGGAAATCTTCGACAGGGTAAAAAAACATTTAGATTCCCCAAAAAAGTAGGTCTCGCAGGCGGTTTAACTACATTTGGGGGAATTAGATGTCTAAGGTCGGACGCTTTTTTTAAAATAACTTTTGGCTGCTCTGGAAGAGCTGGACCCAATATCTCATCATTTTTTAACGAATGCCAGTGTTTATTAAGTACGGTAACTTTTTTACTTATCCATGTTGGTTAGAATACGTGGTCTGAAAAGACCATTCATATCCCAACATTCCTCCACTCTTATCCATAGAAGCTAATATGGTATCCCTATCCATTAAAGCGACCTGTGAAAGAGTTGCATCCAGAGCTTCCTCTGTGTAACCTTTTTCAATGAACCTTTGCTTAAAGGGGAGGTTCCCCTAAAAATAAACTTTTAACATTGCATCTATCCCAGTGGCGGCCCGCCCATATGGGCGCACGGGCGCCGCCCCCCCTCCCGCAGTCACAAAAAAAAAAAAAAAAAAAAACGGGCCCTTTAAGAACTTTTATTCGGCTAAAATGTCATTTTGACATTTTAGCCGAAGTTCTGGCGGCCGTCTATAGAGGGCGCTGCAGCGCTGCAGCGCCACTCCCTCTCGCAAATAACACACTTCAATGCATTGAACGTGTGTTGTTGCCAGCTGCCTGGTCTATTCCTATAACCGGACATAGGGCGCCGGTTACCTGAATAGCGGCAGCTGGTTGGCTGAGGGGAACTGCCTATCAAAGCCAGTGGCTCTGATAGGCTTTTCCAGTACCGCCCTCCGGCTCCCAGAAGTCTATGCTCGGAGCGCAGGCAATCTGCGGTCCTTGCATTAGACTGACAGCCGTTTCAGCCAATCAGGTTCCTGGATTCTGGTTAACAGGAACCTGATTGGCTGAAGCTTCTCCACGGCGGCAGAAGACATCAAGGGAGGACATGAAAGCGTCAGGTAAGTGTTTTTTTTAACAGGGAAAGGGGCATCATGGGGCACAGTGGCAGCATGGGGCACAGTAGTGACAAAGGGCACAGAGGCGACAATGAGCACAGTGGCATGGGGCACAGTGGTGCCGCCACTTCCGGGTATGATGGTCGGGCATGGGCGTGCCTACTTGATTGACAGGCATCCGATCGACGCATACAGCGCGTCACGAGATGCCGAAAGAAGCCGAACGTTGGTGCGGCTCAATACGGCGCCTGCGCACCAACGTTCGGCTTCTTTCGGCATCTCGTGACGCGCTGTATGCGTCGATTGGATGCCTGTCAATCAAGTAGGCACGCCCATCCCCGGCCATCATACCCAGAAGCGGCGGTGAGACTACATGAAGAAAATGGTATGTACGGACGTATTTTTTTAAAAACACCAGGCGATTCTAGATTTGATTAAGAGGATAGATGCAATGTTAAAAGTTTATTTTTAGGGGAACCTCCCCTTTAAAGGGGTTGTAAAGGTTTGTTTTTGATTTTCTAAATAGGTTCCTTTAAGCTAGTGCATTGTTGGTTCACTTACCTTTTCCTTCCATTTCCATTCTAAATGTTTTTTTCTTTGTCTGAATTTCTCACTTCCTGTTTCTCCTCAGTAAGCTTTCCACCATCATCCAAGCGGTGGAAAGTCAGTCAGAACAGCTTACTGAACAGCTTACTGAGGAGGAACAGGATATGAGAAATTCAGAAAAAAGAAAAAAAAAACAGGGAAATGGAAGGAAAGGGTAAGTGAACCAACAATGCACTAGCTTAAAGGAACCTGTTTAGAAAATAAAAAATAACCTTTACTTCCCATTTAATTCCATCTGATTGTCCATGCTAATCATTAACTACAGAGCAATTACATCCGATTCTCAAAAATGAACTTTTTGGAATATTTAAGAGAAAATTTGGATGGTGACAACTGGACAATGGATTGTATCCATTCCTGTCTGTTTTTTTAAATAATTTTTGATCACAAAACCTTTTCTTGTCTCGTGATGGTAAGGTCCAAAAAATGAAACTCTAAATGGCTACATTCATAAGTCCATTTGATGCCCAACATATTTTCGTTAAGTTCTTTCATGAATGAAGTTAAAGTATCCCTTCCAAATAAATAATGCGTCGGCTATGTACCAATCCCAAAAAAATAAGCTCATGTCTGGGTGTGCCAAAGATAACAGATTCCTCCCAGTGGGCCATAAATAAATTGGCCACACTGGGAGAAAACTTGGCACCCATAGCCACCCCTATCAGTTGTAAAAATAATTGAGCATCATACCAAAAGTAGTTGTGACTCATGCAGAACTCAAGTAGGGTCAAAATAAACTTTCAATAAATCTGTGACCTTGGTAAACTGTTATCATTCAAAAAATGTTTGAGGACTCTATCGTGGGGAATGATGTGTATAACGAAAATACATCTGCAGAAATGAATATACAATCTTCTATAACCGTCATTTCATTTAAGGCTATTATAGTATGTTTAGTATCCTTAAGATAGGCAGAGGTATGTGTTACCAATGGCTGTAAGAAAAAAATCGATGTATTTTCCAGCTCTAGATGTTATTGGTTCAATTTCGCTATAGGACAACCTGGAGGATGAGTTGCTGATTTGTGGATTTTGGGAAGATAGTAAATTACAGGAATCCTGGGGGAATGTGAAATAAGGAAAGATCTTTCTTTCTTATTCAAAATATTTATTTCAAAAGCATCTTTTACTATACGTTCTAGTGCTTTTTTGTATAAGGAAGTGGGATCTCTTTTTAGAATTTGATATGTTGACCGATCTACTAGTAGGTTGTTCATTTCACATTGGTAATCTTGTTTGTGCAATAGTACAATCCCTCCTCCTTTATCGACAGGGCATATAAATTAAATCTTTCCTTTCACAGAGGGTATGGACACTATTTTGAATATATGTATCTGATCAGTTTTTAGTTTTGTATTCTTCTAGATCCTTAATCATAAGATCCTTGAATGCTGCCAAATTGGGGTTTAAATTACCTGGGGGGGTTATAGTAGATATATGTTTCATTCCAACCTAATTACCAGGTTTTGGGATGTTATAGGATTGTTGAGGAAATGGCTTTTGATGTTTCCTCACAAACTTAATGATATAAATAAATGTCTCAAATGTATTGAGTTTTCTTAGAGGGTGGGAATTTTAAACCTTTATTTAATAAAGATATATCTGAATTTGATAGTTCGACCGTACTTAAAATAAAAACACCATTATTTTCTAAGTTCTCTTTTGGCCCTGCTCCTCCTGCCTCTTTTGCTTCTTCTCTTCTTGTTACCTTTCCCTTTTGTTTGGGACCCTCCGCTAAAAAAGTCTTAGGGGGTGGTGGAAGTGGAGGTTGGAACATCCTAGGTGGATAATTGGAGTATTAATTTGGAGTCGGGCCAAAATCCCTAGAGTGATGATAGTAATTGTCATATTTCCTCCTATTCACAAAACATGAGCTGGGACTGTATCTGGATTTACAGGCTCCTGTACCCCGGTGAATCATCTCTAAATCAAAATATTACCTTCAAAATTGGATCTATTAGAAGTTTAAATCCTATTATACCCTTTATTATGATTCAATTTAAAAGGAAGTTTCTCTTTCTTAGTGAGAGGTATATATATGAAAAAACTTTAGATTATTCTCAGCACATTCTCTTTCTTGATTAGTGACCGGTTCAGAAGATTCAGCCTCCATATTTTCTTTTGGGAACTGTATTTATATCTATGTTAATATCTTCTTGCCATTTAAAAAGTCTCTTAAATGTTTTTTCCTTTTTTTATTTCTTTGTTCTTCCTTCTTTCGTTAAAATTTTCTGCAATTCTTTCGAATATTTAAAATACACTTCCTCTTTAGAATGAGGCAAAAGGATCTCCTTAATGGAATTGATCTCTGACTCCAGTCTAGTGAAACCAGTCCTTTAATTCATTATCACTATTAATCTTTTCAGTAAAGAAATGCCAACTAAGGCTTCTAGGTATCATCGCTTCCTTGACATATTGTTCCAGAAAGATGATATCCCATTGAGTATGTATTTATGTAACAATATTGTTCTTTTTTGGGCACATAAAAGTGCCTCAAAGGTGTTGTTCCTGTAAGAACACAGTGGTTAATTTTTCTATGCTTCCAATAGTCAAAGATATCCAAAATATAAGTCTTAATTCACCAGCAGCAGATTATAAAGTATATAGGGAAACTTGAATTTTTATTATCTCATTCACCCATACACTAAGTGCAATATATATATATATATTTAATCAAGATTTTCTATACACTTTAGAATATTCTGCTGGTGAAACAAGACTTATATTTAGTTATGGATATATTTGACCATTGGGAGGATAGAAAAACAAACCACTCAGGTGTGTTCTTACAGGAACAACAAGATGATTCATCTGACCTTAGAGGCACTTTTATGTGCCCAAAAAAAACAATGGGCCAGATTCAGGTACACGTAAATTTGCGCAGCGTAATCTAAATACTCTACGCTGCCGTATTTTACCAGGCTCTACATCGAATTCTGGTAGATTTTTGCCCATACGATACGGCGGTGTAGTCTATTTCTCGCCGCGTAATCGAAATACGCGATTAGGGGCGTGAAGCATTTAAATTAGGCGCGCCCCCACGGCGATCGAACTGCGCATGCTCCGTTCAGAAATTTCCCGCTGTGCATTGCGTGAAATCACGTCGTTACGTCATTTTTTGTTTCAGTAGCGTCGTTTACGGACATTCCAATTCCCAAAAGATGTCGGAAAAAGTTGAAATTCGACGCGGGAACGACGGCCATACTTAACATGGGCTGTCTAATATTATACAAGCTAAAAGCTGGTATAACATTACGCAGCGAAAAGATGACTAAAGATGCCGTAAGAGATTGCGAATGAAGATCGTACTTTCGGGGATCGACGGCAAAAGCTCATTTGCATACCCCGACGTGGAAAACTACGGGAAGTCCACCCAGCGGCCGCAATTTTATTGCAATTTTATTGCAGCGTAGATCCCAAGGCGTACGAACACGTAAGCCAGTCGGATTGAAGCGCGAAGCCGTCTTTTCATGGTTTGAGGATTCAAACTAGTGAAAAAACGCACGTAATTCGAAAGTACTCCAGTCTAACGCGAGTTAGACAGGAGTAAGGGCTCTGTGAATCTGGCCCACAGTGGTTAGTTTTTCTATTTTCTATTTTTAACTTTTGTTGTCTGATTTAGATTTACCAAAATCATGTAGTGCAAGGGCATGTCTGATTGCATACAAATTGAAACTTATAAGATTTGACCTCATATTATATGGTTTTGGTAAATCTGAAGGAACAAAATCGACAGAAAATTGTGAGTATCCAGCTTTAGACATCTAATTGCCCCAAATGTAGTTAAACCGCCTGTGAGACCTACTTGTTTGGGGAATCTAAAACGTGTTTTCTTGTGTTGAAGATGTCCAGTATGTATAGACTTAATTGTATCAGAACTACATCATTTTCCTCCACGGTTACTTGAAAAACATATGAAATATACATTTTTCTATCATGTATTACCAAAAATGTTGTTTATTTATTAGAATGGAGTTGTGGTAAGCAATAGTTTGGAAGAAAAAAAAAAGAGCCTAACATGTCAGAATGGGTGAGCACTAGTGTTGAGCGGAATACGCCATATTCGATTTCGCGATATTTCGCGAATATATAGAAGAATATTCGCAAAATATTCGTTAATATCGAATATTCGTGATATTTTATCAAAAAAAAAATTGCGAAATTTTGCTAATGCGAATGCGAAATTTCGCTAATACGAATGCGAAATTGATTGCGAAATTCTCGTCAGCACTGGGAGTAACTGGGAGGCAGGTTCCTATTGGTTGCTATGGAGGTTGCTAACCTCTGACAACTGTGGTAGGAGAACTTTGATTGGCTCTGATGCAAAAGAAGGGCGGAGAAAATAATCGCGCAATATTCCTTTTGCCGAATATTCGCATTGCGAATATTCGGCAGCATAAAAGGATTGCATCAGCTACTCGGCCCAGAGTCTCTCTCTAATCATACCAGCAATGCTTTTAGACGTCGATGGAGATCACTAGGATGTGATCTGTTTTAAAAAAAAAATTGAAAAAATAGCGCAATATTCGATTTATTCGCGAATACTTGAATATGCAATATTCGAAACGAATATTCGCAATGCGAATATTCGTGAGCAACACTAGTGAGCACTTGGCAAATGTTAGGAAGGCTTCCCAAAACACAATTTATCTAGACTTTTGCACTTAAACACAACAAAGATCCAGCGGATCTGGAGGGGTGAGAATAATAGTCTGACAAATATCCAGACATGAAACACGTTGGATATATGAATAAAAATCATATCAACCAAAAGGGTTAAACGCAGAATGGGATATTTACAGCTTTATAAACAATAGCTGAAATAGTCAAATCAGCCTTCTCTTTCTATTAGTATGGGAATTATGTTTACAAATTATTTTCATTGTGAAATTTTATATTTATATTGTATTATTATTTATAGGGTTGTCCCGATACCGATACCGAGTATTTGCAGGAGTACTTGTACTCGCACAAATGCTCCTGATGCCAGACCGAATACTTTTTTTGTATTTATCAACATGTTCTGTGAAAATTCTTTGAGTTTTTTACTACTGCGTGACAAGAAAATCATTTTTTTTAAATTAATTTTTACTCATTTTTATTCTTTTATAATGTATTGACTTAGAGTTCTTCATGATTCTAAAGAAAATATCCTTAGTCTGTATTGTGGTTTGAAAACTGTCACATGACATTTAAAAAAAGTATCGGTATTCGGTATCGGCGAGTACATGAAAAAAAGTATCGGTACTTGTACTCGGTCCTAAAAAAGTGGTATTGGGACAACCCTAATTATTTATACCGATCAGATTAGTATATGCTAATATGTGTTTTTATATTATTATGGTAAAGTCATGTCACATGGATTTTGATTAGTCAGTGTAGGGTTTATTCTCACATTTGCTGAGGTCAGTCCATTGACTATCAGCCGTTGTGGAGATGTTTTTACCTGATTATATTTAGCTAATCCGAGTGGCACCGTTTAGTATTATATGTACTTGTAATATATGTGTGACCAAATTTTATTGAGAAAACAGAAGGGGGCGCTAAATATGCAAGCAATCAAAACATAAACCACAGAATAAACCAAACATCTATGGTTGCCTTAACATTAATATGTAAATATGTGCAATCTAAAGTAAAAGTCCATAAATAGTGCAGAAACAAAATGTCCATAAAATGTGCAGAGGGTTAATTCCAAAAGTCCTTGTAACTTTCACTCAAATAAATACGTGGATACTGTGATCAAAGAGTGAGGATTTCCACCTTCACCAACTAAAACACCAAACGTGAGTGTAAAAGATGGCTCCTTACCGCAACCAATTGACCCTTTTCGTTAAAAAAGTGGTCAAATAAGCTGTATGTCTCCACAGATGATTAAGGCCTGGATACTCTTGATTGGATAAATGATTCGAATTACAAAGATACATCTGATTGGAGATGAGATCCCTGATCACTGGATTGTTGGGAAAGGAGGACGGGATATGGAACTAAAAATAAAAAATAAAAGATCTTTTCCAAATATCTTTTCTGAGAGAGGATCGGATGAGCAACGTGCAATGTACAGTTCAAATTTTATTATTAAGTGTTCATCTAATAATCCAAATTTAATTGATGTGGTAAATAACCACTGTGAAATAAGTCAGACTTCAACAAAATTGCTGTCTCTTTAATAATATAGACCAAAGTAACATGGCTATGTGGTGCAAGGTGGTTTATATGGTAATCAGTAGAGCATTGTTGTCCTCTGGTGGTGGTTATATGGAATCCTATATAAGTTTGGATTTTAAACACAGCTGTCCACTTACGCCTCACAGAAAACGTCTATTCAGACCAAACGTACGTTGGCTGGGCAGGAAATAGCTTGTGAGAGTGCTAGGACAATTTTCTTTCCAAATGCCTGATATTACAGTCTTGTTGTAAGTAGATTTTTTAATAAATTGCCCATTTTTTTATATGGACGCTGCACAATGAATTTTCTTTTTTTCTTTATGATCATTGTTTGATCGGCTACTGAGGATATCCTGTGGCTATATCTTTGGCTTGTTTTCATCAACAATCCCCTGCTAGGATGCTGGTTAAGTCAAGCGTATCTGCACGCAATGTGAGGGCTAATAAAGCTCACAGATGCAAGTATAGATAAGTCTTTGGATCTGGTAAGGAGTTAAAATTTTCCTGATCTATCTAAGCACTGGGTGTTGCACTGGTTTTAGGAACTTTGCACTTTATCACTATGGACTTTATTGTTTCATATAATAATCCAACCATGCAGTTTAAAAAGAATGAAACAAATTGGTAATGTAGGCCAGTGACAAGTGTATTCTAGACCATAAAGAAGCTAAATATATTGCCCCTTCCGTATGTAGAATTAATCACAATTTATTATTTGCCTAATGTACACAAAATGTGTGTAATTTGTGTCCCCCCCGAGAAGACCCACAGTGTGTGGGATTAATTTGATACACACGAGAATAGGAGAAATAAGAAAGATAATGTTGATTTCTAGCTTTAACCAATTGTAGTGAAAATGTCAAGATGGCTAAGACGTGATGAGAATTTTTGAAGGGATCGACGTGAAAAGTAACGTTATATCTGCCACTATTGATGTAACCTCTTTGTACACCAATATAAAATATCATGATGGAATTAACGCGGTGAAATCCTTTAGGCAGGTTCACTGATTTTAAGAGAATAAAAAAGCAAGCTCATTTTGCAAGCCCTAGAGTTTGGGGTGTCCATAAATTATTTTTGGTACTGTGGTCAATAATATATACATAAGAAGGGTGCTCCTATGGGGGCCCCCCAGCTTAGCAAATATTTTCATGGCTACATCGAAGCATGAGGGCATTTTTGTATAACGGTGGGATGGATTGCAGGTTTGGAGGAGATTTATAGATGACATTGTAGTTCCTAGAATAATTTTTGCCTTATTAATAATGAATATGGTATTGAATTTTTGAAAACTGTTCATGGGGAAACTAATTTTATTTTTATTTTTTAAACATATTTGTTAATGAGGGGAAAATTAATATAAAAATGTTTTTTAAAATAACAGATCAAAATGGGTACATCCCTGTTACAAGCTATCACCATCTTATTTAGATAGACAAAGTCCCTAAAGGACAGTTTACAAGGATTACCTTATTACCTGATTGTGTCAGATATTATTTAGAATATATATATTGATAAGGGGTATGATCAAGTAAAGCTGTAGAACATAGGTGGCAAACACAAGGCCCACGGGCCGAATCTGGCTCTCCAGGCCATTTCAGCCCTCCTCTGGTCCTACTCCAGACCCTTACTTTTGGCTTTCAAGCAATGCATTCACCCTCTTTCCAGCAGCAAGGGGGGTGCACTGTGATGTAAGGGAGAGTGGGGAAACTCAACCTCTGATTGTGGGGGGCCCTTGACATCTAATGTAAGGGGAGGGGATGCGCTGGACATCTAGTCTTACAGATACAATTGGCCCTTTTGAAGGCAATCAAAATGCTGATGCGGCCCATGATGAAATTGAGCTTGACACCCCTGCTGTAGAACAGGGCCGCCATCAGGAATTATGGTGCCCCTTACACAGATTCAGGCATGGGCCCCCTGGAGCAGAGAACCGAGGGGGGTGCTGCCGCCTGAAATTGAGAAGCGGGGGGGGGGGGGCTGCTGGGAATTGAGAAGCTGGGGGGCCCTTTACAAAAAAAAGAAGAAACAAAGAAAAATATATATAAAAAAAGGGGGGTAGCCATCCGGGGCCCTGGTGGACCTCTTGGCCCTTTAATAAAAATAAAAAAAGAAACAAATATATATAAAAATATATATATTTTTTTTTTTTTTAAAAAGGGGGGTTGCTGTATGTGGCCCTGGGGACCTCTGGGCCCTTTAATATATATATATATTTTTTTAGAAAAATAAATTACAAAAAAGGGGGGTTGCCACCTGGGACCTTTATTTATAAAAATAAAAATATATATATAAACAAAAATAAAATAAAAAATAAACAGGGGTTTGCCACATGGGGACATCTGAGCCCTTTATTAAAAAATATATATATTATATATATATATATATATAAATATAAATAATAATATAAAAAATAATAATAATATATATAAAAAATAAAATATATACTTTTTTTTTTTAATATAAAAAAAGGGGGTTTGTCATCCAGGGCAGTGGGGATCTCCGGGCCCCTGGAGACCCACAGACCCCTAAAAAAATGTCCCTTTAATAGAAAAAATATATATTAAAAAAATATATTTGATGGCATGGCACAGTGGCAACAATTTATGGCACAGTGGCGACAATTGATGGGCACAGTGGTGAAAATTGATGGCACAGTGGTTGCATTTGATGGCATGGCACAGTGGCTGCATTTGATGGCACAGTGACGACAATTGATGGCACAGTGACGACAATTGATGGCACAGTGATGACAATTGATGGCATGGCACAGTGGCGACAATTGATAGCATGGCACAGTGGCGACAATTGCTGGGCACACCGATCCCCTAAGGAAGTCACGAGACGTGACAAGACGCGTAGGGATCGAGGAGCATCAGAGTCCACACGCCTGATGCAGCAAGACCCCCCTGCCGTCTGTTTGGTTTCTGTGCCCAGTTTTTATCATCCAAATGTGAGTGCACCTTTATGTTTTAATAAACCTGTTCCATTTTTGCGGGGCTGTACTATGGTCTTTCTTTCTCCCATCCTATATGCTGTGTGAGGGTCCCCTCTACCTGCTCCAAGTGTCCACCCAGCTCAGACACAGAAGAAGAGGAGCCAGGTGTGCATCCAGGACTTAGGACGAACTCGGTGTTCGTGGGAGATAGGCCCACCATCCATCACCTCCATGTGAGTGGATGTATGAGTGAATGATGTTGCTTGTTTAGACACTTCCATAACACCATATCCTACTTGCTTTGTATCCTCTCCATGCCTTACTGCTGAGGAGTGCTGATGTCTTTTCTATCCATTGAAGTGTATTCCTCCTCCCCCTGCCAGAGGTGGTTTTATTCGGCTATCCGTGCCATAGCCGTGAGGTGAGGAGCTAGGGACCACCTGAGGTGTTCACTGTACCACGTCCTTTCCCGGCACCATTTCTTCCATCTTTTGGAACCTGTCTTCTGGGACATCTTTGGACCTTGTCTTCTGGGACATTTGGGAAACACTTTCAGAGACTTTTTTGCATTTCTTCACTGATTTATATTTGTATATTATTTGTATTGTTCACTGTGTTACACATTCAGGGGCGCCCCTAGCGGGAAGTTCTCCCTTATTTCACATTACTTGGACCAGCACATTGTGTACATTTTACTGCTTGTGAATTTGTACTCCTTCTTTGTCACTTGCCATTGTTTAGTATTCAATATTATCTTTTGTGCTACATTTAGACGGTTTACGTATTGACACAAAACTTATGTACGCTATCACTCTGTTCTAAATACAACACCCCTCCCCCCGTCCACCCACGTTCACCAGCCCAGGGATTTATTCCCTCACCACCCTTGGATTTCACTCACCTGTCACAGCGCAGACACCACCCCCCTTGTTTTTCCATTTGCTGGGCACAGTGGCTGCGATTGATGGCACAGTGTCAACAATTGATGGGCACAGTGGCTGAGTTTGATGGGCACAGTGGTGGCAATTGATAGGCACAGTAGCTGCGTTTTATGGGCACAGTGAGGCTGCAATTGATGTTTTTTTTCATTTGTTTGTGCCCCCCCAAAAATTTGGAGCACCAGCCGCCACTGATATCAGTGCTGATTATCAGTGCCCATCAATTCTATATATTAGTGCCTCCTCATCAGTGCCCATCAATTCTATATATTAGTGCCTCCTCATCAGTGCCCATCAATTCTACATATTAGTGCCTCTTCATCAGTGCCACCTTATCAGTGCCCATCTTTTTTTAAAACATTTTAAGTTTGTTTAAAAAAAAAAAAAAACCCAGTGGTGATCAAACTTTAATATATTGGCATAGACATAGGGCTAGATTCAAAAAGACGTACGACGGGCGTATCAGTAGATACACCGTCGTAAGTCCTAATCTCAGCCCGCGCAAATTTAAGTGTATGCTCATAATGAGATACGCTTAAAGTATGCTAAGATACACCGTCGTATCTTAGATGCATATTTACACTGGCCGCTAGGTGGCGTACCCGTTGTAAAATATGCAAATGAGCAAATACGCTGATTCCCGAAAGTACGACAGGCCGGCATATCTGTTTACATCATTTACTTAAGACTTACGCCTGGCGTAACGTTACCCCTGCTATAGTGAGGCGCAGCCAATGTTAAGTATGGACGTCAGGACAGACGTAATTTACGTTGTTTGCGTAAGTTGATTCACAATGGAGCTGTGCGTTAGTTACGCTCGCGTCGCTTTCATTGAAAATTAGCGACGTGATTTGGAGCATGCGCACTGGTATTCGGTCACGGCCGGCGCATTTGCAGTTCGTTCGGTGCGGGGACGCACTTGATTTAAATACCACACGCCCCCTACCTGCCGAATTTGAATTCCGCCGGGTCATTTACGCTACGCCGCCTCAACTTTACAGGCAAGTGCTTTGTGAATAAAGCACTTGCCTGAAAAAGTTGCGGCGGCGTAACGTAAATGACATACGTTACACCCGCACAAAGATAAGACGGGCTACGTGAATCTAGCCCATAATCTTCTATTGTGTGAAGCTTTTGGGAAATTGGATAACATCTAGACTGTTTTTTGTACATTAAGCCACATTAAGCTCCCCAAAAAACAAGCGTAATATCAATCATTTACCTTGTGAGAGACCAAAATTCATCAAAACTTCAAGGATAGGTTGAAGATGTTGAAAATGTAGGCTGTGCAAAGTATCAAGGCAATTAAGGTTTATGCTTATTATGGTACATTAAGCTCTCTTTACATTGTTGTTCACATTAAATGTTTTAGGATTGTAAAATATAGTTTCATGTGAATAACTTTTGGTATGAATTGCCAAATAATCAGAATTTTTTAGAATATGTTGGCATAGACAGAGTCTTGTATTGTGTGAAGTTTGGGGGAAATTGGTTAACATTTCAGCATTTTTTGTATGTTTAGCCCCTAGTTTGCCTTGTGTGAGACCAAAATGAATGAACGTCTAGGACAGGTTGAGAAGGTTGAAAACATAGGCTGTGCAAAGTTTCAAGGAAGTTGATAAGGTTTAGGCTTATTATGGTACATTAAGATTTTTGTTACATTAAGCTGTTTGCATTAAATGGTTTAGGATTGTAAAATATTGTTTATTGTGAATAACTTTTGGTATGATTTGCCAAATGATCTGAAATTTTCAGAATATGTTGGCATAGACAGAGTCTTCCATTGCGTGAAGGTTAGAGGAAATTGGTTAACATCTAATCTTTTTTTTTGTACATTAAGCCACATTAAGCTCCCTAAAAAACAAGCTTAATGTCATGAATTTTCCATGCAGGAGACCAAATTCCATGAGACTTTTATCATAGTCGGAAGATGTTGAAAACGTAGGCTGTGCAAAGCTTCAGGGCAATTAAGGTTTATGCTTATTATGGTATATTAAGATCTCTTTACATTGTTGTTCACATGAAATGTTTAGGATTGTAAAATATTGTTTAATGTGAATAACTTTTGGTATGATTTGCCAAATTATCTGAAATTCTCAGAATATGTTGGCATAGACAGAGTCTTGTATTGTGTGAAGTTTGGGGGGAAATGGTTAACATCTCAGAATTTTTTGTATGTTAAGCCACATTAAGCTCCCCAAAAAACTAGCTTAATGCCCTTAGTTTGCCGTGTGTGAAACCAAAATGAATGAAACGTCTAGGACAGGTTGAGAAAGTTGAAAACATAGGCTGTGCAAAGTTTCAAGGAAATTGATTAAAGTTTAGGCTTATTATGGTACATTAAGTTTTTTTTTTTACATTAAGCTGTTCACATTAAATGTTTTGGGATTGTAAAATATAGTTTATTGTGAATAACTTTTGGTATGATTTGCCAAATGATCTGCAATTTTCAGAATATGTTGGCATAGACAGAATCTTCCATTGCATGAATTTTAGAGGAAATTGGTTAACATCTAATCTCTTTTTTGTACATTAAGCCACATTAAGCTCCCCAAAAAACAAGCTTAATGTCATGAATTTTCCATTCAGGAGACCAAATTCCATGAAACTTTTAGCATAGTCGGAGGAGGTTGAAAACATAGGCTGTGCAAAGTTTCAAAGAAATTTATGAAGGTTTAGGCTTATTAAGGAACATTAAGCTCTTTTTCAAATTAAGTTGTTCACATTAAATGTTTTAGGATTGTAAAATATTGGTTAACGTGAATAACTTTTCGTATGATTTGCCAAATTATCTGAAATTATCAGAATATGTTGGCATAGACAGAGTTTTGCATTGTTTGAGGTTTGGGGGAAATTGGTTAACATCTCAGCATTTTTTGTATGTTAAGCCATATTAAGCTCCCCAAAAAACAAGCTTAATGCCCCCAGTTTGCCTTGTGTGTGAGACCCAAATAGTTAGAGAAAGTTGAAAACATAGGCTGTGCAAAGTTTTAAGGAAATTGATTAGGCTTATTATGGTACATTAAGCTTTTTTTACATTAAGTTGTTCACATTAAATGTTTTAGTTTTGTAAAATATACATTTAATGTAATTAACTTTTAGTATGATTTATTACATGATCTGAAATATTTTGAATATGTTAGCATAGACAAAGCCTTCTGTTGTGTAAAGTTTGGGGGATATTGGTTAACATCTAAGCTCATTTTTGGACCTTAAGCCACATTAGGCTCCCCAAAAAAACAAGCTTAATGGGGCAGATTCACGTAGATCGGCGCATTATCATTCCGGCGTAGCGCACCACTTTTCCGTTAGACTTGCGCAATCTAGCCGCGTAATCCGGCGATTCACGTAGCTTTTACGCAAGAGCTTGCGCAAACGTAAGGTTTTTTCCGTAGGCGTAAGGAGGAGTAATACAAATTGGGAGGGACGTGGGCGTGTTACATTGAAATGAGCCGTGACCCCATGCAAATGAAGGGCCGGCCGACTCGCGCATGCGCGCGTGAAGGAAACCATGTCAGCTCCGTTGTGCGCATGCTCACAACTCGGGAGCGGCGCAATCATTGAAATTGGAAATGGACTAGGGCAATGTTGTGAACTACGCAGACAGCATAAATAGACACACACAAACGCCCTTCCATTGCAAAAGTACATCCCTTTGTGTCCCTTCCCATTGAATCAAGTGCTTTTGCTCTGTTGTTCGTTAGAGTGTGTTTTGTAGTTGTGAGATTAGTGTTCTGTGTGATCTTGTGCTTGTTGGTAGTTTTGTGAAAGTGTATTTTGATAAGTGTTTGAGACTGTTTGTTTGATTGATAGATTTCTGAGCGTTTGTTTTCTTGCTTTATTTTTTCATCTGATTTTTTTGTGTCTGTTTCTTGCTGAGTGCTAGTGTGATTTTTGGCTGTTCTTTTTCTCTTTGTGTGTGTTCTTGTCTGATTGGTTGTGCTTGTATTTGTGACAGATTTTTGGTGACTGCTAGTGAGTTTGTTTGGAAGTATGACTGAGAGAAAAAGAAAGCTCAATTTTACTGTGGGGGAAAAAAGAATTCTTGCCCGGGCCATTACCGACTATGGGCGTTTTCTCCACGGCCCGCAGAGTGCCACCACCACCCCGGCCAGGAGGAGGGAGATATTGGATATAATCACGGAGCAGGTCAATTCATCGGGGGAGGGGGAGACACGGACCCGCTCTGGGATAGAAAAGAAAATAAATGACCTCCGGCGTGAGGTGAAAAAAAAACTGGCCGCAATAAATGCCCATGCCAGGGGCACAGGAGGGGGCCCACCATGCCGGGTTAGATTTTCTGAGACGGAGCGTGTGGTGGCCCTGACCTTTCACCGGCATGAAGTGGAGGGCCTGCCAGGCTTTGACACAAGTCCGGTCCCCGCGGTGCCAGGTAAGGTTTTTATTTCTCTCAGGTGTGTAGCATGTGTGGGGGAGGGGGTGAAAGGGAATATGTGGCAAGTGTGTGGATCCTCCAACCTGTGAATGTTTTGTGTCATCCACAGCTGTGCAGGAGGGTGCAGGGCCATCTGGACTGACCGCTCCAACCCCAGGACAGCAGCCTAATGAGGCCCCCCCAACAAGGCCAGAGTCCGCAGAGGAGGAACAAGAGGAGGGGGAGGATCATGCGGAGGACGATCATGAGGAGGAGCAGAATCATGAGGAGGAGGAGTCCATGGAAGGCACTGGCCCTTTGGTTTCTGCGGACTCTTCCCCTCTGGCTGCAAGAAGCCTGCCCTCCCTAAGGGTCAGCCCCCCCCCCTCCTCCCCCAACATGGCTCCCCTCACAAGGGCCTCCCCTTCTCCCCGGCCACAACCATCAGCTGGAGCCAGGAGGTCATCCCCAAGCACCAGGGGGGCGCCCAATCTCATGCCCGCCTGTCTGAGAAGGAACCTGGCCACCCAGACCCGCCTTCTGAGACAGCTCTGCCAGACTATGGGGCGGGTGGATCAGAGCCTGTCCTCCATTAATGATAGCCTGGGTAACCTGGACTCCCACTCCCGGGCCTCCACAACCTGCCTAAATGACCTGCAAACTACAGCAGCAGGCGTTGGGCAGGATGTGAGGGCCCTTACCCAGGCTATCCAGGGCAACACGGCAACACTTGGTGCTGCCCTGGACAGAATAGCCGTGGCCTTGGAGGGCAGGCCGCCAGGTGGGCAGATCTCAGGGGCTGCTCCTCCTTCCCCGGCTTTTCCCCTCCCCCATGCGTCTCCCCTGAGGGTCCGGGGCCGTGGCCGGGGGCGCCCCAGGCGTGGCTCAGGCAGAGGACAATAATTTTTTTTTCCCCCTTTTGTTTGTTTTGAAAGCTTTTTTATTTTTGTTCTCTGCTTTTTTTTGTTTTTTCTAAGCATTTTTTTTTTCCTATGCATTTTTTGTTTTTATGCATTTTTGTTTGTTTGACTTTTTTGGCATATTTTGGGTTGTGAATGATGTTTGAATGTGGGGGTGACATTCCTGCTGGAAAAGGGGTGTCACCCTCAATTTTGGTGGAGAAGGGTTCCCCAGGACCAGGGAGAAGTGATTCCCAGGTCCGTGTGAATGGTGTATGAATGTACAGTGACATAATTGGAGCCTTGACGTGGCGTTACTGCTCACCAGTCTTGCATGGTGGACTGGTGCCAATCCAATTTGATGAGGATGTGGGGTGTGTGTGCTAGGGACCACAGTGGTGTGCATGCATGCATTCTCATTGTGCCATGATTAATGTGTGTGTTTAACGTGCAAAGATGCCCAATATGAGCTGCCTCCTGACTGCTCTTCCCTCAGAAGACGGGGTATCCTCGGTTAGGGGTTGATTTTCTGGTTGGGGGGTCAGATCATCACGTAGCTCAACCTGCAGGCCCTTCCTCACTGCGAGATTGTGTAGCATGCAACATGCAGCGATGATATGGCACACGAAGTTTGGGGAATACAACAGTGTACCCCCTGACTTATCCAGGCATCGGAAACGTGACTTCAGAAGGCCAAAGGTGCGCTCCACCACTGCACGGGTTTTGATGTGTGCTTCATTGTATCGTTCCTCTCCTGGGGTTTGGGGGTTCCGGATAGGAGTCATGAGATGGGGTCCCAGTGCATATGCAGAGTCACCTGTAAAGGAAAAGACAGGAGAATGTTAGTCATGCATGTGCCACTTCTGTTGTGCATCACGGGAGGGGATAGTCATGCCTGACTCCCATGTCACTCACCAACCAGCCAGGTGTTCCCATACACGTTCTGTTCGAATTCTGTTCGGATGTGGCTTTGATTGTAGATGTAGCTGTCATGGCTGGACCCTGGGTGTTTGGCACGGACGTGCCATATGAGGCCTTGGGCATCAACTATCACCTGTACGTTGATGGAGTGCCAATTCTTCCGATTGCGGTACATGTGCTCGGTCTCATGGGGGGGCTGGAGTGCCACATGTGTGCAATCTATGGCCCCCACAGTGCGTGGGAATCTGGCAATTCGGTAGAAATCTGCCATTGCCTTGATTCGAATCTCCTCAGTGGTGGGTTTGATGATTTGGTTGGCCAAGCGTGTGAGGATTGCAGGGACAACCTGGTGCACACATCTGCTCATGGAGGATTGTGACATCCCAGCCACCACTCCACTTGTACGCTGAAAAGAGCCACTGGCAAGGACATGGAGTGTTGCCAGGACCTTCACCAGTGGCTGCACTGCATGTGAGCGTTGTGTTGGGCTGGTGATGTCCTCCTGCAGGGTTGTGGTTAATTCCAGGATGGCATGAGGGGGGAATCTGAAGATGCGATACACCTCAGAATCACTCATGCCAAACAGGTCTATGCGTGTGCGGTATACCCTCTCCCGTGCCATCCTCCGTGCCCTCCTCCTTCTTTGGTCATCTATATTCACTAGTGCAGCTATGAGCGACGATGCCCCTAGCATGTTGGCAGTCAAATTGTAGTGCAACACGTGTGTGTGGTCTGCTCCTCAATAACGGTGTTGCTTTATCTGACAATTAGACTTTTTTTCAAAAGTTAGATCAGCTTTTATGGGCTCTAACTTTAGACAGGACATTTTGCAGTTGCGCACATCGCGTAGCCTGCGCAGCAACTGCGTTTTTTTGTGGATCCCCGTAACTCCCTCATTAGCATATTTGACTAGCAAATCAATGGTGTGTCTAGCGCAGTTTTGCGCGAAGGGAAGCGAATGTCTAACTCAATTACGCCGGACCAAAAAACGTAGATTTCTGGCGTATATTGTTTTGTGAATCGCGTCCAACTATACGCACGCGCACATTTAGACTTACGCACGCGCAACAGCAGTTGCGCACGCGTAATCGCTCTGTGAATCTGGCCCAATGTTTCTAATTTTCTTTGTGGGAGAGCAAAATCCATGAAACTTTTAGGACAGGTTTGGGAAGTTGACGTTGAGCAAAGTTTCAAGGCAAATGATTGACGTTAAGGCACTTTATGACACATTAACCTCTTGATTTACATTAAGCCACATTTTAGGATTGTAAAAAATTGTTAAATGTGAATAACTTTTGGTATGATTTACCAAATAACCAGAAATGTTTGGAATATTTTGGCATAGATAGAATCTTCTATTGTGTGAAGCTTGGGGAAAATTGGTTAACATCTAATTGGCTAGCGCTGCTGTCAATCAGGGCGGATGACGCGGCGCGCTGGGGGGCGGAGCCGAGTGATACAGTCGGCGGCTATGGCCGCCGCTGTATCACGGGAGCGCACTCGCAAAAGCTTTCCTCCATGCGAGCACCCTCGCATGAAGAGGGAAAGCTTTTGCGAGGAGGAGCCCAGACAGCCGCCGAGGGACCCCAGAAGACAGGTTTCCGGGCCACTCTGTGCAAAACGAACTGCACAGTAGAGGTAAGTATCACATGTTTGTTATTTTTTTTTTTAATCCCTGACTTTAGTGTCCCTTTAATGTCAGTCATTTGCCTTGTGGGAGACCAAAATCTAATAAACTTCTAGGATAGGTTTAGCATGTTGAAAATGTAGGCTGTGCAAAGCTTCAAGGAAATTAAGGTTTATGCTTATTATGGTACATTAAGCTCTCTTTACATTGTTGTTCACATTAAATGTTTTAGGATTGTAAAATATAGTTTAATGGCAAATCATACCAAAGGTTATTTACAAGTGAACTGAAATTCTCAGAATATGTTGGCATAGACAGAGTCTTGTATTGTGTGAAGTTTGGGGGAAATTGGTTAACATCTCAGCATTTTTTGTATGTTAAGCCACATAACACTCCCCAAAAAATAGCTTAATGCCACTAGTTTGCCTTGTGTGAGACCAAAATTAATGAAACGTCTAGGACAGGTTGAGAAAGTTGAAAATGTAGGCTGTGCAAAGTTTCAAGGAAATTGATTAAGGTTTAGGCTTATTATGGTACATTATTTTTTTTTTTACTTTAAGCTGTTCACACTAAATGTTTTGGGATTGTAAAATATTGTTTATTGTGAATAACTTTTGGTATGATTTGCCAAATGATCTAAAAACGTTCAGAATATGTTGGCATAGACAGAGTCTTCCATTGCGTGAAGTTCAGAGAAAATTGGTTAACATCTAATCTTTTTTTTGTACATTAAGCCACATTAAGCTCCCAAAAAATGTCATGAATTTTTCATGCGGGAGACCAAATTCCATGAAACTTTTAGCATAAGAGGTTGAAAACGTAGGCTGTGTAAAGCTTCAAGGCAATAAGGTTAATGCTTATTATGGTACATTAAGCTCTTTTTACATTGTTGTTCACATGAAATGTTTTAGGATTGTAAAATATTGTTTAATGTGAATAACTTTTGGTATGACTTGCCAAATGATCTGAAATTTTCATAATGTGTTGGCATAGACAGAGTCTTGTATTGTGTGAAGTTTGGGGGAAATTGGTTAACATATCAACATTTTTTGTATGTTAAGCCACATTAAGCTCCCCAAAAAAATAGCTTAATGCCTCTAGTTTGCAGGGTGTGAAACCAAAATGAATGAAATGTCTAAGACAGGTTGAGAAAGTTGAAAACGTTGGCTGTGCAAAGTTTCAAGGAAATTGATTAAGGTTTAGGCTTATTATTGTACATTAAGATTTTTTTTACATTAAGTTGTTCACATTAAATGTTTTGGGATTGTAAAATATAGTTTATTGTAAATAACTTTTGGTATGATTTGCCAAATGATCTGAAATTCTCAGAATATGTTGGCATAGACAGAGTCTTGTATTGTGTGAAGTTTGGGGGAAATTGGTTAACATCTCAGCATTTTTTGTATGTTAAACCAGATTAAGCTCCCCAAAAAACAAGCTTAATATCATGAATTTTCCATGTGGGAGACTAAATTCCATGAAACTTTTAGCATAGTCGGAGGAGGTTAAAAACATAGGCTGTGCAAAGTTTCAAGGAAATTGATGAAGGTTTAGGCCTATTAAGGAACATTAAGCTCTTTTTAAAATTAAGTTGTTCACATGAAATGCTTTAGGATTGAAAATATTGTTTAATGTGAATAACCTTTGGTATGATTTGCCAAATGATCTGAAATTCTCAGAATATGTTGGCATAGATAGAGTCTTGTATTGTGTGAAGTTTGGGGGAAATTGGTTAACATCTCAGCATTTTTTGTATGTTAAGCCACATTAAGCTCCCCAAAAAAACTAGCTTAATGCCCCTAGTTTGCCTTGTGTGAGACCAAAATGAATTAAATGTCTAGGACAGGTTGAGAAAGTTAAAAACGTAGGCTGTGCAAAGTTTCAAAGAAATAGATTAAGGTTAAGCCTTTTTATGGAACATTAAGCTCTTTTTAAAATTAAGTTGTTCACATTAAATGTTTTAGGATTGTAAAATATTGGTTAATGTGAACAACTTTTGGTATGACTTGCCAAATAATCAGAAATTTTCAGAATGTGTTGGCATAGGCAGAGTCTTGTATTGTGTGAAGTTTGGGGGGAAATTGGTTAACATATCAGCATTTTTTGTATGTTAAGCCACATTAAGTTCCCCCAAAAAAATAGCTTAATGCCCCCAGTTTGCAGGGTGTGAAACCAAAATTAATGAATTATCTAAGACAGGTTGAGAAGGTTGAAAACATAGGCTGTGCAAAGTTTCAAGAAAATGAATTAAGGTTTAGGCTAATTATGGTACATTAAGATTTTTGTTACATTAAGCTGTTCATATTAAATGTTTTAGGATTGTAAAATATTGTTTATTGTGAATAACTTTTGGTATGATTTGCCAAATGATCTGAAATTCTCAGAATATGTTGGCATAGATAGAGTCTTGTATTGTGTGAAGTTTGGGGGAAATTGGTTAACATCTCAGCATTTTTTGTATGTTAAGCCACATTAAGCTCCCCAAAAAACTAGCTAATGTCCCTAGTTTGCCAAATGAATGAAACTTCTAGAATAGGTTGAGAAAGTTAAAGTTAAAATGTAGGCTGTGCAAAGTTTCAAGGAAATCGATTAAGGTTTAGACTTATTATGGTACATTAACCACTTGCTTACTGGCTACATATACCCCCTTCCTGCCCAGGTGAAATTTCAGCTTTCAGCACTGCAACTCTTTAAATTAAAATTGCGCGGTCGTGCGATGTGCCTCCCAAACAAAATTGACGTCATTTTTTTCCCACAAATAGAGCTTTCTTTTGGTGATATTTGATCACCTCCGCGTTTTTATTTTTTGCGCAATAAACAAAAAAAGAGCGCCAATTTTGAAAAAAAATAACTTTTTACTTTTTGCTAGAATATATATCCCATTTAAAAAAAAAAAAATTCTCAGTTTAGGCCTATATGTATTCTACATATTTTTGGTTAAAAAAAATCGCAATTAGCGTATAGTGATTGGTTTGCGCAAAAGTTATAGTGACTTCAAAATAGGGGATAGAATTCTGCATTTTTTTTTTTTTTTTACTAGTAATACGGCGATCTGAAAATTTTGTCAGGACTGCTATATTGCGGCGGAAACACATCGGACACTTTTGACACATTTTTGGGACCATTCACATTAATACAGCGATCAGTGCTGTAAAAAATGCATTGATTACTGTATAAATGTGATTGGCAGGGAAGGGGTTAACACTAGGGGGCATGGAAGGGGTTAAATGTGTATCCTGATGGTGTTCTAACTGTTTGTGGAGGGGGACTGACTGGGGGAGGTGACCGATGCTGTGTCCCTATGTACACCTCTCCCTGACAGGACGTGGAGCTCTGTGTTTACACACAGAGCTCCACGTCCCTGCTCTAAAACTGCCGATCGCGGGTACGTTGCGGCCATCGCGGCCGCCAGGCATGCACATCGGCATCTCGGGGACGCGCTGGGTGTGCGCCCCCTAGTGACTGGAGGACGTCATATGACGTCCTGTTGGATATACAGAGCCACCGTGAGGCCGTCATTTGACAATGGCCCGGGGCTCAAGTGGTTAAGCTTTTTTAACATTTAGCTATTCAAAATAAATGTTTTGGGATTGTAAAATATTGTTCATTGTGAATAACTTTTTACCAAATGATCTGAAATTTCAGAATATGTTGGCATAGACAGAGTCTTGTTTTTGTATGTTAAGCCACATTAAGCTCCCCAGAAAACAAGTTAAATGTCTCTAGTGTGCCTTGTGAGAGACCAAAATCCATGAAGCTTCTAGGATAGGTTTTTAAAGTTAAAAATGTAGGCTGATGGACACTGATAGGTGGCACTGATAGGCAGCACTGATGGGCACTGATAGGCTGCACTGATAGGGATCCTGCGTTCCTGTTAAAGACTTGCTTTTCTGACATTCCTTCTTGCTCCAGATCCTGCTTGCTGTTCCACTACACTGTTCTCTGGCTCCCTGACATTTGGTTTGTTTGACTATCCGTTCTGGTTCCTGAACTCTGGCTATGTTTTGACTATGATTACTCTGTTTACCAACATATGACCTCCACCCAGAACAAGAGCCGCACCGCTCCTTCGTCATTTGAAGGTCGGCGGCAAGTGGCTAACCACGTGACCTCCATAAGGTTACCCCCTTGGTGGTATTTGATCACTAAACAAATACCCCCCAAATTACCCCTTTTTGGAAAGTAGACAGTCCAAGGTAAGAGGCATTGCAAGTTATTTTAAGTTGAATTTTTTTGTCAGAGCTTTTTGGATTAAGAAATAAATGAATGAAATAAAAATAAAAATAGCTTTTTGTTCACAATTTTTTTTTACATACTGTCACTGGTGCAGTATAGCGTCATCATACGAATGTTGTGGTGGTGATAAGGGATACTGACTGATGACCGTATGTAAAAAAAAAAAGAAATTATTTTTATTCCAATTCTTTTAAACATTTTTTTAACATTCTTTTTTAAAAAAAAATTGACATACTGTCAAAGTAGTTCAATGTCACCATAGTAACACTGTACTACTCTTGGTGGGGTGATCAAGGATTTTTTTTTACACTTTGCAGTAATCATCAAATTTTCATAACATTTGTGATTACTTATGATCTTTGATTGGCTACAGCTAATCACGTGGTACAGGGTGCTGTGATTTGTCCAGGTATCATGTGATAGCTGTAGGCCAATCATGGCATCACAATACTTAGCTCAACTGTTATAAATGAAACCCGTTCATAAAAATTGTATTGACACTGAACTCATGTGATCGCATAGCGATCATGTGATATTCCAGCTACTCAAAGTAGCCCATTACCAAAATAACCAATCCGCTGTGTCCACTGGAAACAGCTGTCCTGGAAGTGGTAAACTGCGCCCCAGGGGGCATGCCAGTGCACATGTGTCTGGTAAAGTACAGGTACATCACCTGGCCTGCAGCTGCCACCTGCGGTAAAACCACTGTGGGCGGGCAGAGAGTGGTTAAAACAATGCAATTTGCATCTCCCATTTAAACAATCGTTATAAACTTGTTTTGTATTTCTATGTCCATCAGGACAATGTTTAAAAACAATGCTACTTTTTTTCTCTCTATGTCCTGCATGAACAATATTTATAAACATCATTCTTTTGCGTTTCTCTATCTCTTGTCTGAGCAATATTTATAAGCAATGTTACTTTGTAGCTCTCTAACTTCTGCCTGAACAATTTATATAAACAATGTTACTTTCTAATTAACATACTGTACACATAAATATGCCTGCTTCCCTGTGGTAAATAAGAAGGCCAGTATGGTGGCCTGAGTTTATGGGAGGAGCCCGGAGGGTATTTAAGCAGCCCACTCACACATGCTCTTTGTCGGTTCAGTGTGCAGTACTACACGTCACTGGGCCGACTCTTCCCAGCTCACCTCATGTCCGTGAGTCTGCGCATTCAATCGCATTCGACATCGCAAGTGCATTGCGGCTTCTCCGTTCATGGTCTTCGACGGCGGTTCTCGCTTACTTACTTACGCAGGTTGTATTCAAACCTTTTGTATCATGTGCAATCTTCCAATTCGTTATGCTCCATATTCTGCATTTCTTTTGTAAAAATCTGCCTCTGAGTTATTGTTGCTCATGTTATAACATCTTAGTTACAAGCTTGGTACATTTGTCACTTCCTCCTGCCAAACAAACTATTTATTTGTATATTCATATTTGTGTCCATGCTGCTGTCTCATTCATTTGGAGATTAGCATATATTCTTTGTATGGGTTCTTTGGCAGATTGAGGTGGTAATTGAACTCACCTGCTGCCTTGTCTGCAGTTGATTAACCTGGGGGGATGGGTGGCTGGTAGGTGTTCGGTTTCACAGCAAGGAGTTGCATACACTCTACAACCAATTCACAGCAGATTTGTTCAACACTCCTTACTTCCGATTCGTATCGGATTTGTTTCATGCATTTTATAACCGTTTTTGTATCAGTCATTTCTCTTTATAACCGTTTTGTATCAGATACATTGCATACTTTCCACCATTGCCATTCTATGTTTCCCCCATGCCGTGCGTTTTAGTTTCCGCAGCGGAACTTACAAATTGTTTGTACACGGTTCTTTTCTGTCATTTATTTACCAAAGTTATTGCCTGTGCGTCATGCATGGCGCCACACCACGCCACACTCTTCGGATGTGTTGCACATCCACTCCAGTCCAAGCAAACCCAGTTGCATGTTCATTGTCCCAGGTAGGATTCGTTAGCTTGTTTGTCATGTCAAAATTCGTGGCCACTCATGGTGTCACCTGCATCATATGTTCGGTTCCCACAGTGGAGCTTATAAAATATTCGTACGCACTTCTCGTGTTCTATTTTCTACACCAAACCTTGTTGTTTTGCCCCATGCATGGCATCCCTACACCTTTCCTACATGTTTCACTCCAACCACAGTCTGCCGCAAACTCACTCGCATGGCCCACTGTCGCACGTAAAATTTGTTATTAAATTCTTTATGTCCTATCAATTTGCTACCATTCGTTGTCTCCCATATCGTTCATTAGTGGCCCCTATTAGTGTTGCTCACGAATATTCGTATTGCGAATATTCGGCTCGAATATGGCATATTCGAGTATTCGCGATATATTGCGAATTTCGCGGTGAATATTCGCTATTTCGAATATTCGTATTTTTAAAAATTTTTTTTTAGAACAGATCACATCCTAGAGATCCCCATCGACGTCTAAAAGCATTGCTGGTATGATTAGAGACCTTGGGCCGAGTAGCTGCAGCGATCAGTTTATATTGCCGAAAAATCGCAATGCGATTATTCGGCAATAGCGATATCGCGCGATTATTTTCGAGAAATTCGCAATATTGTTTTTAGCTAAAATAACACATATATTCGATTTCAGAGTGTTACTGTCGAAATTCCGCAATAAATTTCTCATTCGTATTTTTGCGAAATTACGATAAAATATCAAGAATATTCTGAGCCAATCAGAGTGCTCCATTCCGCATTTCTCGAATATTCGCAATTATTTTGTATTGTAATATATCACGAATATTCTGAGCCAATCAGAGTGCTCCTTCCGCATTTGCCGAATATTCACAATTATTTTGTATTGTAATATATCACGAATATTCTGAGCCAATCAGAGTGCTCCATTCCGCATTTCTCGAATATTCGCAATTATTTTGTATTATAAAATATCACGAATATTCTGAGCCAATCAGAGTGCTCCATTCCGCATTTCTCGAATATTCGCATTCGCAATTCGCATTCGCGATAGCGAAAATTCGCAATCATTTCATTTCCAAAAAATATCACGAATATTCGTATTTAGCGAATATATCTCGAATATTCGACTATATATTCGAGATATATCGCGAAATCGAATATGGCATATTCTGCTCAACACTAGCCCCTATGGAACCTACGATTCATACAGGCGTTGTCCTTCTACCCTATACTGCTTGCTTAAGGTACAAACAAATCAGGTGTTTCTATACTTTCTCAGTAACCCAAATCTTATTGATTGAGACCTTGCAACCATGCAAATCATCTCAACAGCCTGACACCCTTGTTAAGACCCTTGCAACACATGACCTTTACAAAACGCAAAATAAAATATATATATAAAAACGCAAAAAAAAAAAAAAATTGCCACCATTGAGATCCTTGCAACCACGCAAAATCATCCCAGCAGCCTGACACCCTTGTTAAGACCCTTGCAACACATGACCTTTACAAAACGCAAAATAAAATAAAAAATATATATAAAAACGCAGGAAAAAAAAAACGCAAATATGAAAAAAAAAAAAAAATTGCCACCACGCAATCTCAGCCCCTCGGCAACCTGACAACTGTTGAGACCATTGCAACCATGCAAAATCGTCTCAGCAGCCTGACACCCTTGTTGAGACCCTTGCAAACGCAATATCGTCTCAGCAGCCCCGCACTCATTGAGATCCTTGCAACCACGCAAAATCATCCCAGCAGCCTGACACCCTTGTTAAGTCCCTTGCAACACATGACCTTTACAAAACGCAAAATAAAAAATATATATAAAAACGCAAAAAAAAAAAAAAAAAACGTTGCCACCACGCAATCTCAGCCCCCCGGCAACCTGACACCTGTTGAGACTGCTGCAACTACGCAAAATCGCCTCAGCAGCCTGACACCCTTGTTGAGAGCCTTGCAAACGCAATATTGTCTCAGCAGCCCCACACTCATCGAGACCCTTGAAACCACACAAAATCATCTCAACAGCCTGACACCCTTGTTAAGACCCTTGCAACACAAGGCCTTTACAAAAACGCAAAAAATATATATATTTATATATATATATATAAAAAACGCAAAAAAAAAAAAACTTTGCCACCATGCAATCTCGGCCCAGCAACCTGACACCTGTTGAGACCATTGCAACCACGCAAAATCGTCTCAGCAGCCCTACATTCATCAAGGCCCTTGCAACCACGCAAAACCGTCTCAGCAGCTTGACACCCTTTTTGAGACCCTTGCAAACGTAATACCATCTCAGCAGCCCCACATTCATCAAGGCCCTTGCAACCACGCAATACCGTCTCGGCAGCCTCACACCATTGTTGAGACCCTTGCAAACGCAATACCGTCTCAGCAGCCCCACACTCATCGAGAGCCTTGCAACCACGCAATACCGTCTCGAGCAACCTCCCACTCATCAAAGACCTTTGTGACCACGCAGTCTCGCCCCAGCAACATGGCATTCATTGAGTCCCTTGCAGCCAGAAAAATGGGTGTTTTTTAGCCGCCCCTGATCTCTCCTCTGTGTTATCTTATCAGTACGTCTACACAGGATCCCCAATCACTCCTGTGTACATGTATCAGTACATGTACACAGGATCATTTATAGTCATTTCTAGGCAGTTGAGTTCAGAAACCTTCTCGAAAAGAAAAAAAATGGGTTCAGACGGATGTTCAAAGGCATTCGAAACGCCAATGCCTGTAACAGCTTGTAAACACAGCCAGATGTGGTAACTCATGTTTACCAGCATTTCATTCAGTCGTTTTCATAAAAATAAAAAAAAGGGGGGGGAAATATTGTCTCAGAAACTTGACACTCATTTGAGACCCTTGCAAAATGTAATATCATCTCAGCTACCTCAAACTCGTCTACACCTTTGCAACCACACAATCTCGTCTCAGCAACCTAACGCCCGTTCAGACCTTTGCAGTCATACAAAGTCGTCTTAGCAAACTGACACTCATTTGACACCATTGCAAACGCAATATCGTCTCAGCAACCTGACACCCGTTCAGACCTTTGCAGCCATACATAGTCATCTCAGCGGCCCGACACTCACTTGAGACCATTGCAAACGCAACATCGTCTCAGCAACCCCTCACTTGTTGAGACCCATGCAACCACACAAGGCCATCTCAAAACAAACCTCATAATCATCGAGACCTTTGCAACCATGCAATATCGTCTCAGCAAACCAGACTGAGACCCTTGCAACCACACAATATTGTCTGCAGCTGTATAAAACACTTTGCAGCACGCACCTACGTGCAAACACTTGCAAACACACCTCAGTGACAATCAGCCAAACAAACACACAGTGGCACCCAGTTGGCCATTCATCTTTAGTGGCACGCGGGCCATTCATCTTTCCCCTGTCTTTTTCCCTGCAGTTAGTTCAGGTTTCCAACCAGCACCAGCGAGTGCACGTTGGTCAGCGAGTGCGCGTTGGTCAGCGAGTGCGCGTTGGTCAGCGAGTGCGCGTTGGTCAGCGAGTGCACGCTGGTCGGCGAGGGCACGCTGGTCGGCGAGGGCACGTTGGTCGACGAGTGCACGTTGGTCAGCGAGTGCACGTTGGTCAGCGAGTGCACGTATATCGTCTTGTTGAGCACCTGTGTATTGTCTTGATTTTCTCACACCAATGCAAGATCCAGTCCAAGTTCTCAAACTAGACCAAGCATCAGTAGCAGACTTAGCTATGTGGGACAACTTCCCCACCTGATAGAACAGCATTTCAATCTTCATCCTGGCAGTGTCAGCCGAGCCACCACAGGCTTTTGCCTGCATTTTTCGTCCACCACTGGTTCTCCAAACCTTAGCCCCCAGAAATTGTCTTAAATTTCTGCTTCACCCAGCCTTCATCACGCCTCGTGCTGTACCCCATTGTGGCAGCTGCCCAGGTCTGGGGCCACACTTGAACTGGACAGACAGTGTTCTTCACCACAGACAATCAAGCCACAGCCGACTTCATCAATTAAGGTAGATCAAGCCTCTCCCCATCACGTCCTTCCTGCGCAGGCTCGCGCAGCTGTCCCTTTGTCACCAGTTTAATATCTTCTGTAGACATGTTCCAGGCAAATGCAAAATCACAGCTGATGCTTTGTCCCATTCCAGCCTTTTTTTGTTTTTCCAGCAAGAGCCTGGAGCTGACCCAATAACCATCCCTGTCCCACCCTGGTCATTGCTGACAATGGATTGAAGTAGCATCTCACCAACTCAACCCAGCTTATTAACCACTCCTTGGCACGCAACACACTGAAGGCCTATCGCACTGCTTAGAACACTAACTGCTAATTTTTGGCCACTTGCCTCGGAGCAGCAATAGGCAACGTTAGACACGTCCTAGCCTTCATATCGTATTGCCACACGCAGCTGACCCTTTCTCACAATACAATAACGCCATATCTAGATGGTGTCCAGCATTTCCTGTCCCTGCAGGACCCCAGTAAACCGTCAGTATTCTCGAGCCCATGCAGTCAAGTCCCTTCTACAGAGCATACAGAAGCACCAACCTGTAGTCTACCTTTCAAGAGTGCCCTCTTTAGGGACATGTCTGAAATCCTTACTCGTTCCCAACTTGCCCAGCATAGTCATCCAAGCAGCCATCTACCAGGCCTTCTACTGCCTTCTACGGTTCCCTACAACCTAGTGAATTTACAGTCAGTGGGTCTGGCAGTCAGACACTGCTCCGACGCCACCCGATTCGCTTTCGAACCCATACACTCTCAGTCTGCAAACGCAACAAACCAGCCCCAGGGGTTGACATCAACCTGTTTCAGACTAACAATGCCTGACACCCAGTGACGGTGCTCGACCGACTACTGCTTCATCTACCCAGCCAATCTGATGGTAGCTTGTTGCTACCCTTTCTAAACCAGCTTCCTGAGTGGCAGACAGTTGTCAAGCATGTCAGAATCCTAAGCAACTTGGGCTTCAAATCCCAGTCAGTTCTCTGGACATTCTTTCTGAATTAGAGCAGCCTCAACTGCCTCCCAACAGGGAGTACCAGACCACGTAATCGAGATACCAGGCTGCTGGGAAGTCTCCTTGTTTTGCCACATACATCCCAAATCCTCAGGAAGAAATGGCACAAGCCTTTACCAAGCTGGCTCAATAAATACAATAAATCAATATAAGCTATTTCCCTATCTGAGTCTTTTGCCCCCTTTTCTTGGCATACTGACCAGACCACCAAGGCACACTTCAGGTCTATTTATGTTGTAAGTCTTGTCGCGTGTTTATGTGATCCACATCACTCTCGGTCAGAGGGCCACGACCACAAACAATGAAGCTGCCTTCCCTATAGTAAAATACTATTAAACAGTAAAAGGAAGAAGAAATCAACGCTGTGAAGGACTTTTATGCAATTGCCTATATACTTCAGTGTAATTCTCTCCCTGCTAATTTTAATGTCTGTGTGCCTCTAGACCTGGATAATTGGACAATGACCCTTTAATGGCATACCGGAGTCGGGCTTGTGAGATACATTTTATTGTCCAGTGTGTAGAGGTGTTAATTGTTATTCTGATTGCTTCATTGTAGTAATTACCCCTGGGGGCTTCTCTCTCTGGGAGATAATTACTAAATGTCTTTTAGATCTGTGATTGTGTATTCTAAAGGTTAATTGAATTCAGTTAAAGAATGTGATGTGTCAAGCTCCGCGGTGCCGAAATGCCTCTGTATGGAAACCCCCAGTGTGTGGAAAAGGGGGTGGAGATTTCATTGTTCTTTGATTGATGACAAGCTTGTAAACTGTGTATATAAATCTGCAGAGTTTTGCCATTAAAGTGTGTCCTGTTACATTCAGCATTAAGCCATGGCTCATGTGTGGATTATTCAGCGATTCCAGGGATATTCCTAGTCGGGGAATATTGGGGTGATTTCTTTTATGGGAGAAGAAGGGAATGCTTGACGGGGATATGTTCGACTACCGTCACAGTGGTTGGCAGCAGTGGGATTTTCCCTTCTACTTTCCTTTACACCAGGATTCCAAGCAGACACTGGGAACAGTGAATGGAAGACCGGTACACCCTGCTTAAAAGAAATACACGGAAAGGACTACTGGAAGTTTGTGGAAGGATTGCTAGCAGCAAAACCGAGCGTGTCATCATAGCAGAATAAATGGAGCTAGACCAGGAGAACTCGGTTGCAGCAAGGCCTGCAGTACAGAAGATGGAGACACCAGTGATTCAGGATGAGGAATCACCAGCCAACAAGCTAATAAGAGAGAAATTAGCATGGTTCGGTCCGAACCCAACGGCGGATGTGGTGCTGAAAGTGATGACCCTGTTAGCGGAGGAGGCTAAACAAATAAGAGACGCAGAGCTACAGTTAAAACTGGCAGCAGTCCAACAAGCAGCCGCACATTCTCCAAACAGTGAGTACAGCACAGCAGACACAAGGAAGATTCCGTTTAAAGCTTTTGATGAGAAAGAACGAGAGCGGCAACATGAGCTGAGAATTGCAGAAATACGACGATCGGTGACAACGCCTAAAGAAGCAGCACCAAATGAAAGACGAGGAGAGGTACAGATACCAGTAACCATGGAAGAGGAATTCAGAAGAAGGTTACAAGAGATGCGGATACAGCACACAGGTCCAGTATCAGAGGAGGTCCTGCTGGGATGGGCGGATGTGATTCGGTGCCAACTCTGGAAGGAAGCGCTAGCTCTGAAGCAGCAACACCAAGGAGAAGTCCTGCCCTACATCTATGCAAGGTACTGGCCGCAGTATGACGTACGACTGCCGTTGTTGGGGGAACAACCGAAGCAGGAGTGGATAGCGGAATTAAGCAGGCTGCTCAGGGCAGAGATGCAGCTGGATGAGAGCTACAGAGCCCTCCGGTGGTATGTAGCCCAAGAGTGCCCGTGGTCAGCGGATGACAGCCCCACAGAAGGCTATGACTATGATGGCCTGGGATTGTTGTATTGGAGGATGTCCAGTGATCCCGACTTTGGGGATGATCGGGAGTGGCGCTTGGAGGACATAATGGAGCACAGAGAGAAAAAAATTGAATATCTCGGAAGCGCACTGGTCACAGGAAGATTTGGAATTTCTGGCCGCTCGGGAATGGGACCTTGAGATCGCCTACAAACAGCTGCTAGACTCTGCTCAGCGCCAGGACTGGGCTCCCTTTGCCTGGGACTATCAGGAAATACCAGTGGACAATGCGGAAATCCTGGCTGAAGAATCGTCCATGTGGCAGGGTAACAGTGTGCTTTGCCAACCTGCCCCTGCAGCTATGGACCCGGAGGTCTTATGGCCGATGCAGAAAGTGCCGACTGACCTTGATCCGGTTTCTGCATGGGACGATCTTGAATGGAGGAATGTGCCTGTCCAGCAGTATGCCAGTGAATCGTCAGTGGAAAATCTGGAGATTGCCATTCCCAAAGCTGAAGTTCTGACCGCAGGGCCGAGCTCTGCTAACCTCTGCTCAGGATCTATAGCATCCTCTGGGTTCCATGGACATGAGATGGTGAACCCCTATCCCCAGACACCAGTTCCAGAGACAGGGGATTTAATAGATGTTTCTGCTGAGGAAAAACAACCTGATGGGCCTCCAACAGAAGAGCTGAGATCAGGGCCAAACTTCATTGTGCTCTGCCCAGCACCAAGAGCAGTATTTGTGGAGTTACAAGGAACTTCCCCAGCTGAAGCGCTGTTCACCGGACAGAGGGTTCAGGACCTTTGCCCCACCCCTGTGGCAGTTTCAGAGGCTCAGGGTGAGAAGATGGCGATCACTCCCCAGCCACAGATTACAGAATGTATAGACTGTTCAGAGGATGTTATGGATTATGCAACCCCAGCAGAAGTGCTGGCAACAGGGCAGAGTGCCAGCCATCTCTGTCCAGCACTGGGACCAACTGTGGAGTTCCAGGGAGCCGGGGCGGTTGGCCCCCCTCCCCAGCAACCAGCTGAGGTGGTAAAGCTCTTACTCCCAGCAGAATCCCTGGCAGCAGGACAAGATGCTACTGGCGGCTGCACCCCACTACAGCTTGAGCGGATATCGGTGGATGGGACTGTGGTCTCCACTCAGAGCAACCCAGCGGAAGAGCTGGCAACAGAGCAGAGTGCCCCGGGCCTCTGCTTTCACCTAACAGAAGAAGGGGTTCCTGGGGTAGTGGATGGGACTTCAGTCCCCACTGGCACAACCCCAGAAAATGGTACAGGACTGAAAGAGGAGGATGTCGGCTTTGCTTTGCAAGCACTGGGGGATTTTCACCGCACACCAGTGGATGGGACTTCAGTCTCCACTGGTATACCCCATAAATGGTGGCCAGTTGGCCCAGATCCCCAACAGCATGATGGACTGAGCCCAGCTACCCTGTCATCTCTCCAGCGGCTGAAAGGACTCCAGGGAGAAGGGCTAGTCCAGGCCTCTCCCCAGCGGCAGACGCGTTGCCTGAGAGAGGCAGAGGATGGCGGGGTGAGTAATGCTCGGTTTGGAGCAAGTGATTTGGGGTACTGTATGGATACCGGCATTGGGGGACTGGAACTACTGACTAAATTCAGAGACAACCCATCTGGTGTCTCCTACTGGGTTAGTCCCCTGCCAAAAGGGGGGATGTGTGACAGGCCTAGCCGGGACAGGGGCTTTTGGAGAGGACTGAATGCGAGCCTCTTGCCGTCCGATTATGGGCCAGGGCCTCAAACCAGGAAGGCGGATGGGTTATCCTGGCAGAAAGTCCTGGAAAAGACTGCTCTGGTTAATGCTCCGGTGTTGATTACCCCAGATCCTAACAAAAGATTTATTGTTCACACCGACGCTTCAATGTTTGGACTGGGGGCAGTACTAAGCCAGATCGGGGAGGATGGAGGAGAGCACCCGGTGGCATACCTGAGTCGGAAGCTGTTGCCAAAGGAGGTCAGTTACGCCACCATTGAAAAAGAGTGTTTGGCCTTGATATGGGCCCTCAAAAAGCTCACACCTTACCTTTATGGCTGGGCTTTCACTCTCATCACCGACCACAATCCCTTGGTGTGGCTTAACCGGGTTTCAGGGGACAACGGCCGTTTGCTACGCTGGAGCTTGGCCTTACAGCCCTATGACTTTACGATTCATTACCGCCCAGGCAAGCAAAACGGGAATGCCGATGGATTGTCACGCCAAACGGAGTTAACCTCGGACTAGAAGCTCTGAACCCGTCAACTCTACTGGACCAGGAAAGGTCCAACCGAGTTGCCGGAGCAGGGAGAAAAGGGGGGGGCCATTGTGAAGGACTTTTATGCAATTGCCTATATACTTCAGTGTAATTCTCTCCCTGCTAATTTTAATGTCTGTGTGCCTCTAGACCTGGATAATTGGACAATGACCCTTTAATGGCATACCGGAGTCGGGCTTGTGAGATACATTTTATTGTCCAGTGTGTAGAGGTGTTAATTGTTATTCTGATTGCTTCATTGTAGTAATTACCCCTGGGGGCTTCTCTCTCTGGGAGATAATTACTAAATGTCTTTTAGATCTGTGATTGTGTATTCTAAAGGTTAATTGAATTCAGTTAAAGAATGTGATGTGTCAAGCTCCACGGTGCCGAAATGCCTCTGTATGGAAACCCCCAGTGTGTGGAAAAGGGGGTGGAGATTTCATTGTTCTTTGATTGATGACAAGCTTGTAAACTGTGTATATAAATCTGCAGAGTTTTGCCATTAAAGTGTGTCCTGTTACATTCAGCATTAAGCCATGGCTCATGTGTGGATTATTCAGCGATTCCAGGGATATTCCTAGTCGGGGAATATTGGGGTGATTTCTTTTATGGGAGAAGAAGGGAATGCTTGACGGGGATATGTTCGACTACCGTCACAAACGCTATTTCAACCTCATCATAAAACAACTACAAAAAGAGTACACATTTAACTAACATTGAAACCAAGAAGGAATCTGCGCTATTTCAATCTCAAATAAAACTACAAAGAAATCCATAAATAAAGTCCATAGATCCACTGTGGTAATCCCACACCATAAAAATGTAATCATCTTATGTTTGAAAGGTGATCTTCCAACAAAGCACTAATTGCCACCACTAATGTGAGAAGTACCCACTTACTATAGCTCCAGTGGCCTCTAAATGAATAAAGGTCAGTATGCGCTTTGGGATATTGATTGGCCCATCCAAATCTATCACAGCCTCACCATCAAGCCGCGTACACATGATCGGTCCATCCAATGAGAACGGTTCCGACGGACCGTTTTCATCGGTTCACTGATGAAGCTGACTGATGGACTGATCTGCCTACACACCATCGGTTAATGATATGATCGTGTCAGAACGCGGTGATGTAAAAAACACAACGACGTGCTGAAAAAAACAAAGTTCAATGCTTCCAAGCATGCGTCGACTTGATTCTGAGCATGCGTGGATTTTTTACCGGTGCTTGTGCGTACTAACGATCGGTTTTGACCTATCGGTTAGCCGTCCATCGGTTCAATTTTAAAGCAAGCCCTCTGTTTTTGGACTGAAGGATAACGGACCGATGGGGCCTACACACGATCGGTTTGGACCAATGAAAACGAACTTCAGTCCATTTTCAGCAGTTTGAACCAATCGTGTTTACGCGGCTTCAGATCTGCAGATAATTGTCCTAGTTTGTCTCTCTCAGACTAGGACTAGGAATGAGCCTGATGTTCGAGTCGAACATAAGTTTGACTCGAACATCGGGTTTTCATCTGTTCGCCGTAAAGCAAACAGTTTGGGACATCCTCCCCATGTTGAGGGCATGTGGCCTGGTACGGTTCAGGGGGGGCACTCTCTCATTCCCTCTCTTTTCCTGCAGCCTGCCAGGTTGCGTGCTCGGATAAGGGTATGGATTTTTGGGGGAACTCATGCCATTTTTTTATTTTGACATGGGGTTCCCCTAAAATCCATACCAGACCCCTACATCATTTTAAAAAAATGGCACAGGGTTCCCCTTAATATCCATGCCTGGTATGGAATTTGGGGGGACCCCCACGCATTTTTTTTGGGGTTCGGGGTTCCCCTTAATATTCAAACCAGACCCAAAAGTAATGGACTGGGGGGGAACTCATGACATTTTTTTCAATTACTTTTATCTGTATTGCTGGGACCCGACAATTCATTATAGCCGAGAGTAGTTTTAAATGACTTTTTTCCTTTAGAAATTTCATTTTGTGTAGAAACAGTTCTAAACACGGGAAATATGAGCACGAGCTTAAAGGAACCAATTTAGAAAATAAAAGACGAACCTTTACAACCTCTTTAACTGTAGAGAATGCTGGCAGCACTGTCCCGGGAGACTGGGGGTCTCCTGGGAGTGTAGGGGGCTGTGTACTGGATGGGGGATGTATAATAGATGGGGGCTGTATACTGTGGAGGGGGGCTGTATAATGGATGGGGGGGCTGTGTAATGGATAGGGGATGTATAATGGATGAGGACTGTGTACTGTGGAGGGGGGCTGTACAATAGATGGGGGAATGTATAATATATGGGGGGCTGTGAACGGATTTCCTGTTCTTTTACAGCAGGAACTCAGTTCCCTTTGCAGGACTAAAGCAGCCGAGACACCCAAGCCAATCCTTCACTAAGCGGCGATGCCCAGCTCGAGTCACTGTCAGGGGCAGGCGAACCTTAGGAATCCATTATGTTACTGGTTGCTTCCTGTATATTGATTCATCGGGTAGTGTGCGGGTATTCCGTCACTTCCTCAAAGCCGCAATGTCTCCTGGGAGCTTTTGTCATTGTTCCCAGTAGACATTGCCGAGGTCTGCCGCGAGTTATCGCAGGATTTAGAAAGGATTTTTTTTTTCATAAAGTTAAAGTACTTTCTAAATCCCGCGATAACTCGTGGCAGACCTTCGCAATGTCTCCTGGGAACAATGACAAAAGCTCCCAGGAGGCATTGCGGCATCAAGGAAGTGACGGAATACCCACACACTACCCAATTAATCCATATACAGGAAGCGGCCAGTAACATAAAGGATTACTAAGGTACAGTGGATCGAAAAAACATGCGGTTTAGTAATTATGCATATGAGCGTATCATTTTTTATTTTTTTTGGTGGGGGAGTGGATCTTGGGTGGGAGTTCCCACACTTTTTTCCCCAGGACTTGACCCCTCGTCATGACACTCTACTTTGCAGATAGAGAAAGGAGCTGTGTGTTAGTGGGTGTCCTGACTCTCCTGCTCGCCCCCTCAAGAAGCTTTCTCCACACCAGGGAGAAAGCCTCACATTACTGTGTGGAGTTACAGACAGAAGAACAGGAAGTGAGGATTTCTCACAAGAAATAAGGACATTTAAAAGCAAAATGGAAGGATGAGGTAAGTGAAGGAGGACTGCACTAAGGTAAAGGAAGCCATTTAGGGAAAAAAATGTTTCCTTTACAACCCCTTTAAATCTGCCCTAAGCTGGAAGTGAGGGAATGATGTCACTCCCGGCCATCTAGATCATAAAGGTGAGGAGAAAAGGTCTGGTCCCCTCTATGACCAGCTGTGCAGACTGCCGGATCCTTTCCTGGGCTCACTGGTGAGAACAGTAAGCCTGAGAAAGAACACCACCCTCTAAAAGCGATCAGTGGATAATATCAGCTGCTCGGATTGCTTTTATTGAAAAGAGAATCACTGGCTGAAAATTTTAATATTGGGGTTATGGCTGACAGCTGCAGCCATAGTAAATTGCTTCAAACTTGTAACATCAATTTATGTTAGGGGGACTTGAAGCAGTTATGTCAGGTATCTACTCACCGAGGCCAAGATGCAGAGAGCAGCTCACCTTTGCGACTTGGCGCACTCCGCCCCCTGGAGGGGAGACAGAGGGAGGATGGTGCGAAGAGGCACCGGTTACCAGCAGGGAAGTTGAAGCTTGATAGCTGATCAGGCAATGCTGGGCAGGAAACCAAATTGGTGGTAGGTCACTGAAGACAGGCCGTGGGTCAGGTACCAGAGACAGTTCAGTCAGACTGAGAGCAAGTTCAAGGGCTAAGACTGTAGGCGGATCTGGCATACGGGATACAAGCAGAGGGTCAAGGGCTGGAGAAGGTAGCAGGACCAAGGTACAAGCCAGAGGTCAGGGGTTTGAGACAGCAGCAAATCCAAAGAAGCCAAAGAGTCGTCAAGTCAATCCGGGTCAAACGAGTTCAGGCACAGGTACAGGTACAGGTAGTTCAGTAGGCAGGGGCTGACAACAAACCAGCAACACGTCATGCGCCGAAGTGCCGTTCCACCGTGCATGTGTGCCATTCGGCGGCTGGTCATGTTAATTCTCTGACAGGTTAAAGTGGAAATCAACACTCTCATTAGGATCTGTGTTCAACATTTACAAACTGAAGCGGAATGGTACTTTGAAAGCTCTGCAAATACTTTGTCAAAGCTTGCTCTTCACACTGCTCTTATACAAGCTGAAGGACGTGTGAAACAGGCCTGAGGCTGGGTTCAAACTAGCTGTGGCTGCGGCCCGGCCTGGGACAAAAAATAGGCCCGGGCATTTTAGACTGAGCAGCCCAGGGGGGAGGGGGTAAACAAAGATAGAAAGAAAGAAGGGGAGGAAGGAAGATAGGAAGGAAGGAAGGAAGGAAGGAGATAGATAGATAAAGATAGAAAGAAGAGAAGGAAGATAGATAAATAGATATAGATAGATAGAAAGGAAGGAAGATGGATAAAGAAAGAATGAATAATATAGAAAGAAAGAAGGGAAGGAAGATAGATAATGAAAGAAAGATAGATAGATAAAGATAGAAAGCAAGAAGGGAAGATAGATAAAGATAGATAGAAAGAAAGAAGGGAATGAAGACCGATAAAGAAATAAAGATAGATAAATATAGAAAGAAGGGAAGGAAGATAGATAGATAGAAAGAAGGGAAGGAAGATAGATAGATAGATAGATAGATAGATAGATAGATAGATAGATAGATAGATAGATAGATAGATAGAGAAATATAAAGATAGAAAGGAAGAAGGGAAGGAAGGGAGATAGATACAGAAAGAAAGGTAGATAAAGGAAGGAAGATAGATAGATAGATAGATAGATAGATAGATAGAAAGGAAGGAAGATAGATAATGATAGAAAAAAAGAAGAGAAGGAAGATAGGTAGATAGATAGATAGATAGGAAGGAAGATAGATAAAGATAGAAAGAAAGAAGATAGATAGACAGTGGCAGTGCATCTATAGAGGGCGCCGGAGCGCCACCCCCTCTGGCTCAGCTGCGACAATGGGCACAGTGGCAACAATTAAAGGGCACAGTGGCATCAATTGGCACAGTGGCGACAATTAAAGGGCACAGTGGCTGTGTTTTGATGGCATGGCACAGTGGCTGCATTTGATGGCATGGCACAGTGGTGACAATTGATGGCACAGTGGCTGTGTTTGATGGCATGGCACAGTGGTGACAATTGATGGCACAGTGGATGCGTTTGTTGGCATGGCACAGTGGTGACAATTGATGGCGCTGTGTTTGATGGCATGGCACAGTGGTGACAATTGGTGGCACAGTGGCTGTGTTTGATGGCATGGCACAGTGGCTGCGTTTGATGGCATGGCACAGTGATGACAATTGATGGCCCAGTAGCAGCATTTGATGGGCCCAGTGGCTGCATTTGATGGGCATATTGAGGCTCAATAGCCGCCGGGGGCCATTCGTGGGCCGCAAGGGCCGTTCGCGGTCCGCAATCGGCCCCCGGGCCGCGAGGGACGTTTGCGGGCCACAACCGGCCAGCGGGCCGGCGCGGCCCACCGGACTGCCCTATGGCCAGTCCAGGCCTGGATCCGGTGCATGTCTGTTCACCGTTTTAGGCTGAATTTGCACCAGAAACCAAGCAGAAGATGCACAGCACTCTTTTGCAATCCAGACTGGGGCCGCCCCAGAGGTGTGTGAACCAGTTCCATTGAGAACTGATCAATTGTCATCCGTGTGAACCCAGCCTCATGGGGATCCCTGAAAACTCATCTCTTCGGGGAAGCTCATCCCACATCCACCTAAGAACTGAACTTTCTAATTTTTCCATAAGCTTATTCCTCACAACTGTTAACTTTTGTACCACTTGCCCCACCCTGTTAGATTGTAAGCTCTTATGTGCAACAGTGCAGGACCCTCTTTACCCGCTTGTAAATTACTGTATTATAACTGTACTGTTCCCCTTTATATTGTAAAGTGCTGAGCAAATAGTTGGTGCTGTATAAATACTGTACAGTATACTACTACTAATAATAATAACAATACTAATAATAAAAAATAATAATAGTGCTAATACTGAAGAATAAAGGTAAACGCTAAAATATAAACACTTCTAAATAAGTAACCTTAGTTTACACATTCTGTTTTCTGTGATGGTTGTCCTTGTGGAACTGATCAACGCATTCTTCTATGGATCTATTGGGAACTTCTATTTGAATATGATGGAATAAGCCTCACCGCCTTCCAGCTGGGCAGGATGAGGAGTTTGTCCACTTTGAGCCTAAGGGTGACCTGAGAGATTAAACCGGAGTCGGCTCTCCTTCTGTTGTTTTATTTTTCATCTGTTAAAGAATAAAAAAAAGTCCATGTGATAAAACTATGGCATCTCTAAGGCTGGATTCACACCTATGGCATTTTTAGTGCTTTTTGCATTTTGCAGATTGGCACTACAATCCATTTAACATGGTTTCCTATGGAATACGTTTTGTAGTGCAATTCTGCAAATAGCAAAAAGCACTAAAAATGTAAATCAGGCCTGAATCTTCACTATAACAGAATGTACCATTTACTTAGGCCACGCAATCACGATCAGTCAAAAGTCAGTTTTCATCGGTCCAAACCGTTCGTGTGTGGGCCCCATCGGTCAGTTATCCTTCAGTCAAAAAAAAAGAGAACTTGCTTTAAAATTTAACGATGGACGCCTAACCGATAGGTCAAAACCGATCGTTATTATGAAAAAGCATCGATTAAAGGGCCGTGCAACTCAGAATCAAGTCGACGCATGCTTGGAAGCATTGAACTTCATTTTTTCAGTATGTAGTTGTGTTTTACGTCACCGCGTTCTGACATGAACGTTTTTTTAACCGATGGTGTGTAGGCACATCAGACCATCAGTCAGCTTCATCGGTTAGCCGATGAAAACGGTCTTTCGGACCGTTCTCATCGGATGGACTAATCGTGTGTACGCAGCCTTAAAAGCATTGGTGTAGCCTCAGGGGAAGCAGAAGCAACATTGTCCTGAGAGGGTCTAGTTTAAAGGGTTTGTAAAGGATTTTTTTTTATCTTAATAGCTTCCTTTACCCTAATGCAGTGCTGTTTTCATGTCCTCATTGTTCGTTTTTGCTCTCAAGTTGCTGAAATTCTTTTCTGATCTCCACACTTCCTGGTTGCCTGTTATCTGATAACCACAGTGACAGGAGCTTTCTATCTGTGGTCACTAATCAAGGAGGTGCGATTACTGTGTGTCTAAAACCCCACAGCACCTCCCCCCTTTGGATCAGTTTCATTTTCCAAACCATCACTGCCCTGTATTGGCTCTGTGGCTCTGTACAGCAGAGAAGCAGGAAACAACATGCAACAACGAAACTATAAACTACAGGTACATTATACCCGCAAATTTGCACTTTACTTGCATTTCCATTAAATTCTATTACATGAAAAACGGTGCTTTTTGCAGGAGAACAAGTCCCCGACCCTTTCCAAAAATGCAGAGGCACAAAAAAAGCATTGATGTGAACATGTTCCATAGGAAACCCTGTTAAAAAATGTCCCTGCATTTCTGCAAAATAATCAAAAAACGCATCAGTGTGATTGGAGCCTAAGTGGGGTAAAGTAGACTACAAAAAGATGGCTGACATTAGAGACTGGAGGACCCCCCTGAGAGCACCCATTTGGACAAAACTAGTTGAAGCGGCATCCCAGTTCTGATGTTGATGCACGATCCTGGTTTGTCAGCAGCTCTCTCATTACTTGTATTGTGTGTTTTCGCTGTTACATTGTTCTAATTGAATGACTGGCTCTGTTCTACAAAAAAATGTTTGTTTAAACAGATACACTATCAGTGGCTTTCTGTTGAAAGTTACTTTAAAGTCACATTAAATCAATATGTATTCTGCTACATGTTTTTGTTAAAAAAAATCCCAACAAGCGTATAAGGATTGGTTTGCGCAAAATTTATAGCGTCTACAAACTATGGGATATATACAGAATTATTTCTTTATTTTTATTTATACTAGTAATGGTGATGATCAGCGACTTATAGTGGGGCTGATATTGCGGTAGCCAATTGATACCAACTAATACTTTGTGTATAATAATATACTGTCACTGTACTAATGACTCTGGCTGGGAAGGGATTACACATCTGGGGTGATCAAAGAGTTAAATGTGTGCCTAGTCAGTGTGTTTGTGTTTACTATGTGCTGTTTTTCCTAAGGGAAGTTGTGGATTTCTGTGTCTCTCCTCGCCGATTGACGGGTGCCGATGGACATCTATTGGCTGGCACATGCTGATCGGCTTGTGCTTTGTCTAATCACAGCACAGCCATTGAGCCCCCTCCATCCCCTTAATAATTTTGAAGCCTTTTTCTGATTCTCTTTCTAATTCAACAACATGTATTCTGGGGATTGGTGACCAAAAACGGAACAGCACATTAAAGATGAGGATGGACCAGTGTTATGTAAAGGAGTAGAATGATCAGTGTAATACAGAGAGAGGGGAAATATCACTCACCGGATATATGATGAACACAATCAGCACTACCATTACTAGGACACTGAGACCAACCGTGAGACGCCGCCTTACATATGAATTGGAATCTGTGAAAGAGAAAAAGTAAAGTACACACAATGTATAAAATTCACACACATATGATAAATATACAATGTATCAGTTTGTATGGTCTGTGGTCATGTGACATCTCACCTGTATGATCCTCCATCAGGAGAGCAGAGAAGAGACAACATGATACAATGTTACTATTCTGCATCACATTCCCACTATGACCCCCCAGAGCCCAGAACACTTCTAGTTTGGGGGCCCCTCAACATAGAAATTTAATTAAATTATATGACAAATTAAAATAGTGAACTGAATTGAATTGTTCAAAAATGGTTAAAAAAAACATTGGTTATGAGTCAGCTTCACTACTACACTCGGTGGAAGACACACAAGGAAGGAAGGTCCTCTACCTTCTGCTGATTTCATCTGAAGCTCTGCTATGTCATTCTGGCCAAATTCCTATCCAAGGCCACGCCTGTTCAGAATTTGACTAATCTCATAATTTTGGGTTAAACTTGCTAACTAGGTTTTACCTTATTCAAGATGGCGGAGTGTTGGATTCGGCTCTTGAACCAATCAGGGTCAAGTGGGGGAGTAAGCTCTCTCATGTTTCTCACTGCAAGAAATCATTGCTAGTCAATAACTTCACTCCCACATGATGGGGTCGGGGCTGTTGCCTGGCACTTTCTAAATTTTTTCGAACTTTTCCCTAGTCCCACCCACTTATCTCTCATAAACAAAGCAATCAATTCCACAACACAGTCAGATTAACCACTTCAGCCCTGGAAGATTTGGCCCCTTAATATACCAGGCCATTATTTGCGATACGGCACTGCAAAGTTTCAACTGACAATTGCATGATCGTGCAAAGTTGTAAAAAAACATTGATGTCCTTTTTCCCCCCACAAATAGCTTTCTTTTGGTGGTATGTGATCACCTCGGCGGTTTGTATTTTTTGCGCTATAAACAAAAAAAGGGGAACAATTTTGAAAAAAAATATATATTTTTTACTTTTTGCTATAATAAATATCCCTACAATTTTTTAAAAACAAATTTCTTTCTCAGTTTAGGCCGATACGTAATCTTCTACATATTTTTGGTAAAAAAAAAAATTGCATTAAGCGTTTATTGATTCGTTTTAGCGTCTATACAATAAGGGATAGATTAATGGGATTTTTATTATTGTTTTTTATTAGTAATGGCGGCAATCTGTGATTTTTATCGGAATTGCGACTTTGCAGCGTACAGATCAGACACTTTTGGCACTTTTTTGGAATCATTGACATTTATACAGCGATCAGAGCTAAAAATAGCCACTGATTACTGTATAAATGTCACTGGCAAGAAAGGGGTTAACACTAGGGGGCGATCAAGGGGTTAACTGTGTTCCCTAGAGGTGTTCTAACTGTGGGGGGAATGTGTCTGAGTAGAGGAGTAGACAGATCATTGTTCCTACTTAGTAGGAACACACAATCTGTCTCTTCTCCCCCGACAGAACCAGGATTTGTGTTTTTACAAACATTGATCCCGGTTCTTGCTCTGTCACAAGTGATTGTGGGTGCCCGGCGGTCGTCGCATCTGCCGGGCATGCACATGATGGCTTGCCCAGGGGAGCCATCCTGCCGCAATATAACTGCGGTGGCTGGTCTGGAAGGGGTTAAAATAAACAGCTCAAATAGTAAAATATGAGAAATTGAAATGCAAAACATCTGCCAAAAGCCCTCTTCCCCTTCTTTACCTCTGAAGTCCGGCTTAACTATTCTGTATCCTGACACCCACACAATTTTTTAGTTAATTACATTTTTTTATAATTATTACGTTTCCTAAAGGAAATTGCCTATTTTGCCCCCTGATAAATCCGACACGGGACAGGATGACCCCCCAATCTTTATACACCCCCATACATGGAATATAACATGACCCCCCATAGTCACCAATTCCTTTTGTTTCCAGCATTCTGATGAACATCGTATCATTGGTCAGTCGGTATTCCCGGATCTCCTCACTGACCGGGTTTGTGATCCTGACCCGGAATCTCCTCTCGGCGTCGTCTCTCTGCACACCGGGGATAATCAGAGTCCTATTGTCATCGATCAGCCGGTATCTTTCAGGGAGAGGCTCCCCGTCCACCTCCCAGGTCACAGCGCTCTCTTCTCCAGAGAACTGGACCCTCACCGCCGTCTCCTCACCCAACCGGCTGCCATTATTGGTGATGTTGGAGATGAGAACCGGATCTGGAATATTTAGAAGTAGGATATTCACCATTAGAAATCAATCAGCAGTCACCAGCATAGAGGCCCAGATACATGGTATATGCTAGCACATACAAATAAAAGGGCAACGCACATAATAACAACATGTAAAAATAAATAAAAATGAAAGAATAGTCTACATCTCTGTTTGTGACCTTGAATTATAAAAACAGTATCTCACAAAAGTAAGTACACCCCTCACATTTTTGTAAATATTTTCTATCTTTTCATGTGACAACACTGAAGAAATTACACTTGGCTGCAATGTTGTGTAGTGAGTGTACAGCTTGTATAACAGTCTAAATTTGCTGTCCCTTCAAAATAACTCAACACACAGCCATTAAAGTCTAAACCACTGGCAGCAAAAGTGAGTACACTTCTAAGTAAAAATGTCCAATTGGGTCCAATTTGCCATTTTCCCTCCCCAGTGTCATGTGACTTGTTAGTGTTACAAGGTCTCAGGTGTGAATGGGGAGCAGGTGTGTTACATTTGGTGTTATCGCTCTCACTCTCTCATACTGGTCACTGGAAGTTCATCATGGCACCTCATGACAAAGAACTCTCTGATGATCTGAAAAAAATCTACAATCTACAAAGGCCAATTTAACTGCTTCAGCCCCGCCCGCTGTCATATTACTGCGGGACGGTGGCTCTCCTGGGTGAGAGCCCGTAGCTATACGTCCGCATTAATGCGGCCACTAGAGGGCGCGCGCTCGCCGCCGGTGGCGGCGCACGCGCGTCCCCGCTCGCCCCCGAGCCCCACGCGCGTGCCCGGCGAGTACGATCGCCGCTGGGCACTCGCGATTGCACGTTACAGAGCGGGGACCGGGAGCTTTGTGTGTAAACACACAGCTCCTGGTCCTGTCAGCGGGGGAAACGCTGATCTTCTGCTCATACAATGTATGAACAGAAGATCAGTGATTCCCCCTAGTGAGGCCACTCCCCCCCATACAGTTAGAACACACCCAGGAACACACTTAATCCCTTCCCCGCCCCCTAGTGTTAACCCTATTCACTGCCAATGGCATTTTTATAGTAATCCAATGCATTTTTATAGCACTGATCGCTATAAAAATGCCAATGGTCTCAAAAATGTGTCAAAAGTGTCTGAAGTGTCCGCCATAATGTCGCAGTACTGAAAAAAAACGCTGATCGCCGCCATTACTAGTAAAAAAAAATATTAATAAAAATGCCATAATACTACCCCCTATTTTGTAAACGCTATAACTTTTGTGCAAACCAATCAATAAACGCTTATTATGATTTTTTTTCCGAAAAATATGTAGAAGAATACGTATCGGCCTAAACTGAGGGAAAAAATTTTTTATATATATTTTTGGGGGATATTTATTATAGCAAAAAGTAAAAAAAAAAAATTCAAAATTGTCGCTCTATTTTTGTTTATAGCTCAAAAAATAAAAACCGCAGAGGTGATCAAATACCACCAAAAGAAAGCTCTATTTGTGGGGAAAAAAAAGGACACCAATTTTGTTTGGGAGCCACGTCGCACGACCGCGCAATTGTCAGTTAAAGCGACGCAGTTAAAGCGACGCAGTTAAAGTGCTCTGGTCATTGGGCAGCAATATGGTCCGGGGCTAAAGTGGTTAAATAGCAGCCAATTAACCTTCCAGCATGTATTAGGAGTGGGGGAGGAAACCCAGCCAGAAGATACAAACTCCATGCAGACAGTGTTCTGGCTGAAATTCAAACCAAGGATCCCAGTGCTGCACAGCAGAAATGCTAACCACTAAGCTATTGTGTTATTCCATTTGAAATTAGGGATGAGCTTTATGTTCGGGTCGAACATGAGTTCGACTCGAACATTGACTGTTCGCCCATTTGCCGAATAGCAAACAATTTGTGGTGTTTGCTGCAGATTCGAAAGCTGCGGAACACCCTTTTAAAGGTCTATGGGAGAAATCAAAAATGCAAATTTTAAAGGCTAATATGCAAACTATTGTCATAAAAAGTGTTTGGGGACCCGGGTCCTGCCCCAGGGGATATGTATCAATGCAAAAAAAAGTTTTAAAAAAAGATTTTTTTTCGAGAGCAGTGATTTTAATAATGAAACAATAAAAGTGAAATGTTCCTTTAAATTTTGTACCTGGGGGCATCTATAATATGCCTCTAAAGTAGCGCATGTTTCCCGTGTTTAGAACAGTCCCTGCACAAAGTGTCATTTCTATAATAAATTGTCAGGTCCCGGCAGACCCTGGTATGAATATTAAGGGAACCCCAAACCAAAATTTTAAAAAAAATTAGTGGGGTCCCCCCAAATTTCAGATCTGGTATGGATATTAAGGGGAACCTTTCACCATTTTTTTTTTTAAATGGCGTAGGGGCCCCCCTCAAAATCCATACCAAACCCTTCAGGTCAGGTATGGATTTTAGGGGGAACCCTGCGCCAAAATACTAAAAAAATGGTGTGGGGTTCCCCCCAAAAATCCGTACCCGACACTTATCCGAGCACACAACCTGGCAGGCCGCAGGAAAAGAAGGGGGCAAGAGAGCACCCCCCCTGCCTGAAACGTGCCCTCAACATGGGGAGAATGTCCCCATATTTATGGGGACAAGGCTCTCATCCCCACATCCTTTGCCTGGTGGTTGTGGGGGTCTGCGGGTGGGGGTCTTATCGGAATCTGGAAACCCCCTTTAACCACTTAAGACCTGGACCATTATGCAGGTTAAGGACCTTGCCCCTTTTTGCAATTCAGCACTGCGTCGCTTTAACCGACAATTGCGCGGTCGTGCGACGTGGCTCCCAAACAAAATTGGTGTCCTTTTTTTCCCACAAATAGAGCTTTCTTTTGGAAGTATTTGATCACCTACGGTTTTTATTTTTTGCGCTATAAACAAAAATAGAGCGGCATTTTAGAAAAAAATGCAATATTTTTTATATTTTGCTATAATAAATATCCCCCAAAAATATATTTAAAAAAAACATATTTTTCCTCAGTTTAGGCCGATACGTATTCTTCTACATATTTTTGGTAAAAAAAAAAATCACAATAAGCGCAAAATTTATAGCGTTTACAAAATAGGGGATAGTTTTATTGCATTTTTATTATTAATGTTTTTTACTACTAATGGTGGCAGACTTTTTTTGCATGACTGCGACATTATGGCAGACACATCGGACAATTTTGACACATTTTTGGGACCATTGTCATTTTCACAGCAAAAAGTGCTATAAAATGCATTGTTTACTGTGAAAATGACAATTGCAGTTTAGGAGTTAACCGCTAGGGGGCGCTGTAGGGGTTAAGTGTGACCTCATATGTGTTTTTAACTGTAGGGGGGTGGGGATGGACGTGTGATGTCATTGATCATCTTTTCCTATATCAGGGAACAGACAATGACACCGCCATACACACACCTCTCCGCGTTGTTCAGCTTCGGTGACCGAACGCGGGACACCGGCGGCGATCGGGTCCCGCGGTCACGGGGGTTTGGACCATGTCGCGAGCATGCTGGTGGCGGCACGCTCGCGGCCCCATGGCTGGGCTTAAAGAGACACATACAGGTACGTGATTGTACCCAGCCGTGCCATTCTGCCGACGTATATTGGCGTGAAGGGGTCCTTAAGTGGTTAACAAAGGGGACCCCCAGATCCCGGCCTCCCCCTCCATGGGTGGCAGCCCACCGAATGACACAAGACCCACTTGACAGCTCTTAAACAGCCAAGGGCGGGGCCACCTGTGAGGTACGCGGGTGACCCCGCCCCCTCTGACGCAACAGGGGTTTCCGGCGGGTTCCCGCCCTCAGGTATTTAAGAACTGTCTAGCGGGTCTTGTGTCATTCGGTGGGCCGCCTCCCATGGAGGTGGAATCGATCATGGAGGGCTGGCGGCATTTATGGTCTTGTCGGGTCGTGGAAGGATTACATTGTTGGAATCTTTTTTTTTACCATTTTTGACACTTTTTTGGGTGAAATGGTAGGTATACAATATACCCCATTACCAATTCACATGGGGAGGCTGGGATCTGGGGGTCCCCTTTGATAATGGGGGCTTCCAGATTCCGATAAGCACCCGGCCCGCAGACTCCCACAACCACTGGGCAAGGGTTGTGGGGAAGTAAATAGAAAACCTCAAAAGGTGTGGGATTTTTAGGGCAACAAAAAGTTTGACTCAAAACAGTCATAAAAAATATACAAATTCATTACATAGTATAAGACATGTGAAAAATGACATAATGCAAAAATAGATATTAAAAATGATTCAAGATAGAAAAGTAACAATGATACTGTCCGTCATTGGATAACCATCACTAGACCATCTGATGACAGGTAAGGTGGATAATCCGACGCGTTTCAAATGTCAGGCATTCTTCCTCAAGGAAATATTACAGTATCAAATTCTAAAAGTGAATCAAAAATACAAAAACATATTTATTGAGCATATAGAAAGTGATTAACAGTCACCATCCCACATTATACAATGAGGAAGGAATTATTATAAATAATATATACTGACTCACTTTTTGAATCATATATACCCAAAATGTGTGGATGTGCTTCCCACGACACTACCGGGTGGAGGTGCTCAACCTTTTAATCACCTGCATTCAGTAGCTCCTCAATCCTACAATCCCATAGGGGGGCCGAATAAAAAAAATTCAACAAATGGCGTAAACTCACTGTGTCAGGAGAAATCAGCAAAGGCAAAAAAATCAATAAATTAAATAATTATATGCACCAAAAGGAGGGGTTCAATCACCCTCCTGAAGTGTTGCCCAAATTCCCATATAGATGAAAACTCACCGTTACAACCAGGAAGGAAAAACACCATATACACCTGGAAGTAAGCCTACAAGCTCAAGGCAATACAGGCCAGGAGACCAAACTGTCTAATTGGCGTCAAAGAGGGCAGGTTAATTTGCTGAAGACTGCACCTGATAGGAATATCACAGGTGCCTCCTGAGCCTCCTACCTATGGAGGATGGAAATGCCAAACGCCCCCCTTGGTGCTCTTTTATACTCACCTGTCCTCGCACCAGATAGGAGGTCCCGCCTCCTCCTAATTTCCGCTGTGTGCAAGCCGGTATGCGGCATAAACAAAAGGATGTGCTGCGTCATCCGAACGCGACGACACAACGTCGTCACGTGACGGCATTACACGAACGTTGCGGCGGACAAGGAGCCGGCACGAACGCCATATGCGGTGGAGACTGGAAGCTCTGCAGCGGCCATTTTTCTTGTGGCTCCAAGGGGCTGAAACATGGGCAGACATCCCCGCAATGGTGAAAAGGGGGAGACTTCACAAGTAAAGCCATGATGGCATGTGGAGCCCACAAGAGGGGAATGCGGGATATGGTGGCCCCTAAAAAGAAAAAAGGGGACTTGCCAGCCACTGGAGGGAACCCATAGAGGAGATATTAAAACCTCTATATATAAACTGCACTACAGTGCCCCCTGATGGAAATAAATAAAAGGGCACGTTTGAAAAAAAAGAGACAAAAATCCACCGCTGCCAGGGAGTTACCCTAAAGGATTTATAATACATCCCAATAGGTATATAGAGAGAGCAGGCTCAGCCTGTAATCTCTCCCCCCGGCAGCGGATGGGAGAGGGATCTGAGGACATAAGTTAAGCGGGGTAAAAGAGGGTAAACAAAGCCCCTTTAAAGGTTGGCACATATCACCATTAGTCTGTTGGAAAAGAAGCACAAAAATCCACAAAAATTGGAGTATAAATAACCAATAACATTAAAATACATTAATGTTCATGACATTAAACTTCATAATACTTACATATATTGAAAAGGTAATTGTATCCAATGTCTGCACCTTAACAAAAATTGTCTAACAAATATATATATATATATATATATAATATATTATATAATACAAAAAAACACTATCTATGTGTCTTCAATAGTTATTCTAGTAAAAAAGGTCCCTCCTAAAAAGACTCCATCAATGGGGTACATCCAAGTACTGGGGCAAAACAACACAGTGTCCGAAGGCACCATGGTCCAGATCAGATGGTGTCCATCTGGCAAGGGAGGAAGACAGGGCCCCATGCCCCATGTGTTTTTCGACCCGTTTACATAATTCCTGTTTTGTTTTTCCTATGTAGAAAGAACCACACTGGCACTGTATGAGATATATCACACCTCGAGTTCTACAATTTGCAAAGTGTTTCAATGCAAAAGTCTCTCCATTATGCAGTGCCAGTGATGTTCTCCTACCAATTATCGTGCATTGTGCACAGGAGCCACATGAAAAGGTGCCATGGGTTTTGCAAGGGTCTTTTCTAGAGCTAGGTTCTTGTTGTTATCTGCTTTAGCCTTCCATTGCTACTTACTGTGATTGCCAGCCATAGATGGGGGCGGTGGATACGTTTTGTTTCACCTGTGGTGTTTATTTTGGTCCAGCAGTGCACCAACACCTTTGCAGCCATTGTGCTATATGCTGGGTGCTTGGTGTGCTTCTGTACCTTTAAGGAGGGGTGGCTCCCCTTCAGTCCACCTGCCCCTATCTATCCATTAAAATGCATGTGCCTCCATTGTGAGGACACTCACTGTTAGTGTTAGGACCACAGAATTATGGGGTGCCTTGGCGCGGCTCTGTGGCTCACGCATGCGTTTGCAAATGCGTGCGGACAAAACCCCTGTTTTTAACGCACATTGTTAGACAGGTTAATTGGTTGTTCTGCTAGCTGGTCGGTATATAGGCTTGGTTATTCCCTGGGCATTCCCCAGGTTCTTGTTGTTATCTTTTCTAGAGCTACCCTTATATTCGCTCTGGACCAACATGGTACCAATAGAGTCGGCTCTTTTAAAGGTAATTTGAGGTCCATCTGTCACAAAAATTTTGAGAAAAGGTCAAAATAGGCCAAAACTTTTGAAATAATTTTCCGTATTTTGAGATGTTCGTTTGAATATCTCATGATAATCCTCATATTCTTCTCCTCAGTGCCGATCCTGACCTCCCTGGGGCCCCAAGCAAAATGACATGCCGATAGTGACAAGTCACATTAACCACTTTAGCCCCGGACCATATTGCTGCCCAATGACCAGAGCACTTTTTGTGATTCGGCACTGCGTTGCTTTAACTGACAATTGCGCGGTCGTGCGACGTGGCTCCCAAACAAAATTGGCGTTCTTTTTTTCCCACAAATAGAGCTTTCTTTTGGTGGTATTTGATCATCTCTGCGGTTTTTATTTTTTGCGCTGTAAACAAAAATAGAGCAACTATTTTGAAAAAAAATCAATATTTTTTACTTTTTGCTATAATAAATATCCCCCAAAAATATATAAAACATTTTTTTTTCCTTAGGTTAGGCCGATACGTATTCTACTACATATTTTTCGTAAAAAAAATCACAATAAGCGTTTATTGATTGGTTTGCGCAAAAGTTATTGCGTTTACAAAATAGGGGGTAGTTTTATGGCATTTTTATGATTTTTTTTTTTTACTAGTAATGGCGGCGATCAGCGTTTTTTTCAGTACTGCGACATTATGGCGGACACTTCGGACACTTTTGACAAATTTTTGGGACCATTGGCATTTTTTTAGCGATCAGTGCTATAAAATGCATTGGATTACTATAAAAATGCCATTGGCAGTGAAGGGGTTAACACTAGGGGGCAGGGAATGGGTTAAGTATGTTCCTGGGTGTGTTCTAACTGTATGGGGGGGTGGCCTCACTAGGGGAAAATCACTGATCTTCTGTTCATACATTGATACATTGATAGAAGATCAGCATTTCTCCAATGACAGGACCGGGAGCTGTGTGTTTACACACAAAGCTCTCGGTCCCCGCACTGTACCGAGCGATCGCGTGTGCCTGCTGGGCATGCGCACGGGACTCGGGGGCGAGCGGGGGGCGCGCACGTGCCCCCTAGAGGCCGCTAAACTGCCGACGTAGAGCTACGGGCCCTTGCCCAGGAGAGCCGACCTGCCACCGTAAAGAGATGGCGCACGGTCGGCAAGAAGTTAAAGACTAAAGTTTAGAAGCGGGGAGAGGGGGTGTTCTGCTGTCGGAAATGGCATCTTACATTAAAGTGAGAAGCGGGGGGTGCTGACTTCTTACCTCTTCTCCCATGCAGCCAGCGAGTTGAGAAGCGGAGTGAGGGGCTGAAAATGACTTCTCACCAGTCGGGGCCTTTGCAGGGCCCTAAGCGGCTTGCATATTGAGCCTATAGGACGGATCGGCCCTGGTTCTCCTTACTCTTTTTCTTGGTCTTTGGCTTGAAAATCAGATTCCTATTGGTATCTTTTACCCTGTAAAATGCCTTTTTGAGGCTGGTTTTTGTATACCCTCTTGTTAAGAGTCGTACAGTCAGGGAATCACTTTCTCTCTGGAAGTCTACATCCGATGAGCAGTTCCTTCTCAGTCGAAGATACTGACTAAAAGGAATCAACTTTTTTAATGCTTCTGGGTGGAAACTCCTTGCATGTAGCAGGGTGTTCCCAGCAGTTTCTTTTCTAAATAAAGTGGTACTGATTTTACCTTTTACATCCTTTCGAATGGAGACATCCAGAAAGCTGACCTCCCTCACATTGTATGACATAATGAAAAACAAGGTGTTATTGTTCATTATTGGTTGGAAAAATACTGCGTAGGTCTTAGTGTGCGTGATCAATGAATCACAGAGTGAAAAATAATGAATAAAGTGCTGCAGCAGCTATAATGTCAGATATGAACACAAATAGCAAATAGAAAAAAAAAAAGCTGCGCTGCATAAATAGTAATATAAACATAAATCAATATAAATGATCAGTATGCTGTATATAGTGCACAAGAATCACCAGTGCAAAACAATAACTTTGACAGAATAGTGATAAATTGCAATAAATAGCAAAAAGTTCTTTGAGTAAATAAGTCCCAAGAGTTCAAAAAGGATGTGACAGAGATGACAAAGACTGTCGGTGTTGAGCAGGTCCAGAAGGAATCGTGTAAATCAGCAAGACTGATAAGAATAGACTCCACCACTTATGTCCTATCAGCTTACCGAAAAGACTGGACCTCTGCCGAGATCAACAGCGCATTGAATCAACAAGCCAGCCCAAGAACTCCTGGAATCCTGTCACTCTGTCTATGCCTCCATCTCCTTGTATTGTCAGATAGTCACTCCTCCATGTACATGACCCAAAAGGAAAATATTGACATAGCGTAATAACGTCTAAGGCCGCGTACACATGACTAAACAATTCCGATGAAAACGGTCTGTCAGACCGTTTTCATCGGATATGTCTGCTGGGCTATTTTGGTTTGATTATTGTACACATGATCAAACCAAAATCCCGGCGGACAGACAGCGCGGTGACGTGGCGGTGATGTTGACGCCATCACATCACCACTCCAGGAAGTAAAATACTTCCATGCATGCGTCGAATCCATTCGGCACATGCGGGAGATTTTTGTCTGCTGGTTAGGCATACTAACCAGTGGACATGTCGGACGGACGGGTTTCCAGCAGACAAGTTTTAAAGCATGCTGGGGTGGAGATTTCCAAAATGTAATAATGATAAGTCATACAGAAAAATTATTAAAATACGTCTAGCAACATGATAAAAAATTGGTGTTAAAAGTTAGTATTAAAAAGAGCACTAGGAATGAATTAGTTCCAATAAAATCAATGCTATGTCGTTGAGAGGGTAGCACGTGTAACTAATAATTTTAAACAGGACGTTAAACGTATTCTGAGATGGAAAAGGAAAAAGATTAAATTGTTTTGTTGACAAATGTGCGCATATCCTCGCACAACAATTGAGGCAGAACAACAATAATTTATTTATAACATTAGTGGTAAGGCAATGACCTAGAAGTTTTTAAAATATATATATATATTTTTTTTTTTATAAGTTAAGGCCAAGGTTAACCAAAACTCAGAGCTAGTTTACGAACAAAAAACCTATACAGAACACAACTTAAACCATTGTCAATGAAGGCATTTACATCAGTGTCTATATTTAGTCTGTGAGGGGTGTAAGTGCGGATCCGGTATATCGTGGCCATTTCTAGCCTGGATAGTTCTCTGACCAATGAGCTGCCTCTCCAATGAGGATCGAATTTATCGATCCCCATGAAGAGTGTTCCTTCCGGGTTGCGATTATGGCAATGATCGTAATGGCTAGACACTGAGTGTTGAGAAAAGCCAGATCTAATATTGGTAATATGTTCACCCAATCTCACATTCATTGGTTGTTTGGTCCTGCCAATATACTGCAATCCGCACGGACACTGTAAAAGTTAGACAACCCCAGTTGTGCTGCACGTAATGAAAGGCTCAATTTTGTGCTCTTTCAAAGTGCTGGTTGAGGTAAAATGATCTGTTTATCATATGAAGCTAGTCAGGAGTCTATCAACTTTTTGGACCTTACCATCACAAAAGAAAAAGATTCCTTTCAAACAAAGACTTTCTTTAAAAAAACTGATCGGAATTCATTTATCCCAATAGGAAGTTGTCATCATGCAAATTGGTTGAAGTCTGTCCCAAAAAGACAGTTTATAAGGATGAGCAGAAACTGCACTACTTTGAAAGACTATGAAACACAAGCTGGCATACTCAAAACAAGATTACTAGAAAAAGGCTATGAGCCTCTAGCACTGGAAAACACCTTTAATGAAGTAGCTGAAATTGACAGATGGACATTATTGGACTCCAATCCCAAGTCTAATAATAATAAACTAATGGTGCCATTTATCACTACTTACTCCAGTCAGCATTATGCCATTAGAAAATTGATCAAAAAACATTGGCACTTGCTATCAAATGATAGGATCATTAATACATTCCTACCAACCAACCCTTAGGTGATTTTTAGAGGTGTACCTTCCCTACGGGATAAAATAGCCCCCAATGTGGTGGATCCCCCAAGGCCCCCACCAAAAAGTTGTCCTTTTTTCAACGAGACATCAAAGGGTACCATCAATGTAGGAAATGCCAAGTATGTACATTACATAAAAGCACATCCAAAAAAACGTTATCATTTACCTCAACCAGCACTTTGAAAGAGCACAAAATTGAGCCTTTCATTACGTACAGCACAACTGGGGTTGTCTACCTTTTATAGTGTCCGTGCGGATTACAGTATATTGGCAGGACCAAACGACCAATGAATGTGAGATTGGGTGAACATATTACCAATATTAGATCTGGCTTTTCTCAACACTCAGTGTCTAGCCATTACGATCATTGCCATAATTGCAACCCGGAAGGAACACTCTTCATGGGGATCGATAAATTCGATCCTCATTGGAGAGGCAGCTCATTGGTCAGAGAACTATCCAGGCTAGAAATGGCCACGATATACCGGATCCGCACTTACACCCCTCACGGACTAAATATAGACACTGAGGCCTTGTACACACGAGTGAATATATCCGCTGTAAACGGTCCCCGGATGTTTTGATCCGATGGCTGTACACACCATCGGATCAAATTCCCCGCCGGCGGACAGCGAGGTGACGTGGCGGTGACGTTGACGCCGCCACGTCACCGCACCAGGAAGTAAACACTTCCGCGCGCATGCGTCGGATCCATTCACAGGGACATATCCAGCGGACATATCTAACCGCCAGCTATCCGGCGGAAAATATTTCAAAGCATGCTTTGAAATTTTTCCGCCGGAGGAATCCGGCCAAAATGGTCCATTTGCCCCTACACACGAGCGGATTTTTCGGCTGAAATGGTCCGTCGGACCATGTTCAGCGGATTTATTCACTCGTGTGTACAAGGCCTGATGTAAATGCCTTCATTGACAATGGTTAAGTTGTGTTCTTTTCCAAATTCTTTTATTACATTTTTGTAGACATAACAATAACCACAAAAAGACAGAATACATATTTATACAAATATACATTGACAAACAAACTGACTACATTAACCACTTCCCGCCCGGCCAATAGCCGATTTACGGCCGGGAAGTGGTTATGAAATCGTGACAGGCCGTTCTCAAACGGCCTGCACGATTTCATGCCGCACGCGCCCGTGCGGGCGCGCAGCGCGGCGATCGGTGATGCGGGGTGTCAGTCTGACACCCTGCACCTCCGATCTCGGTAACGAGTCTCCGGCGGAGCCTCGTTACCACGTGATCAGCCGTGTCCAATCACGGCTGATCACGATGTAAACAGGAAGAGCCGCCGACGGCTCTTCCTCACTCGCGTCTGACAGACGCATGTAGAGGAGAGCCGATCAGCGGCTCTCCTGACAGGGGGGGTTCGCGCTGATTGTTTATCAGCGCAGCCCCCCCCTCGGATCGCCACACTAGACCACCAGGGAAATAAAAAAAATACAAAAAAAGACCAAAAAAAATGACAAAAAAAAAAAAAAAAAAAATGACAAAAAAAAAAAAATGACCAAAAAAAAAAGGGGGGCAGTAAAAAAAAAATGATGCCAATCAGTGCCCACACATGGGCACTGATTGGCAACATTGATCCATCAGTGCCACCCCTCAGTGATCATCAGTGCCACCCCAGTGTCTGTCAGTGCCACCCCACAGTGCCAATCCATGCCCAGTGCCCACCTACCAGTGCCCACCTGTGCCACCTATCAGTGCCCACCTGTGCCGCCTATCAGTGCCCACCTGTGCCGCCTATCAGTGCCCACCTGTGCCGCCTATGAGTGCCCACCTGTGCCGCCTATGAGTGCCCACCTGTGCCGCCTATGAGTGCCCATCTGTGCTGCCTATGAGTGCCCAGTGCTGCCTATGAGTGCCCATCAGTGCCGCCCATGAGTGCCCATCAGTGCCGCCCATGAGTGCCCATCAGTGCACAATACCAGCGCCGCCTATCAGTGCCCATCAGTGCTACCTAATCGGTGCCCATCAGAACTACCTCATCGGTGCCCATCAGTGCCACCTCATCGGTGCCCATCAGTGCCACCATATCAGTGCCCATAATTGAAAGAGAAAACATACTCATTTACAAAAAAATTAACAGAAAAAAATAAAAACTTTATTTTTTTTTCAAAATCTTCGCTCTATTTTTAGTTGTTGCACAAAAAAAAAAAAAAAAAAAAAAACGCAGAGGTGATCAAATACCACCAAAAGAAAGCTCTATTTGTGGGGAAAAAAGGACGCCAATTTTGTTTGGGTGCAGTGTAGCATGACCGCGCAATTGTCATTCAAATTGCGACAGTGCTGAAAGCTGAAAATTGGCTTGGGCGGGAAGGTGCGTAAGTGCCTGGTATGGAAGTGGTTAAAGGTCTCAATACATTCCCTTTCATCCTATGTGCAAATAAATATATCTACTCCCAACCTTTGTGCTCCTCAGCTGCCCATTATATTCTTTAATCTAGTATTCCTACTTTTTAAAAGTTACAAACCTCAGGGAACCACCTCCGGAGAGAAAAAAAAAAAAAGAAAGAGAGAGAGAGAGAGAAAAAGAGAGAGAGAGAGAAGAAAAAAAAAAAAAGCTTGTGACATTAAGAAATTTAGAGGAACTCACCAGTCCCATACCCTACCCTTTAATTATCAAAGTGAAAAAAAAAAAAAAAAACCTGTGACATTAAGAAATTTAGAGCAACTAGTTGTGTTCTGTATAGGTTTTTTGTTTGTAAACTAGCTCTGAGTTTTGGTTAACCTGGGCCTTAACTTATAATTTTTTTTTTTTTTTTTTTTTAAAACTTCTAGGTCATTGCCTTACCACTAATGTTATAAATAAATTATTGTTGTTCTGCCTCAATTGTTGTGCGAGGATATGCGCACATTTGTCAACAATACAATTGAATCTTTTTCCTTTTCCATCTCAGAATACGTTTGAATTACGTCCTGTTTAAAATTATTAGTTACTGTACACGTGCTACCCTCTCAACGACATAGCATTGATTTTATTGGCACAAATTCATTCCTAGTGCTCTTTTTAATACTAACTTTTAACACCAATTTTTTATCATGTTCCTAGACGTATTTTAATATTTTTTTCTGTATGACTTATCATTATCCCATTTTGGAAATCTCGCCCTGTAAACATATAAATGTTATGCATACATGATCGCAATGTACATATTTCACATTTAGCAATCACAGGTTATGCACTTTGATCTGTGACTGGATGCTAAACCTAGATTGTTTCCTTTTTACAGCTCATAGCTTATTTTATTATTTGCCTAGATATTGGCAGGGATCCCAATTCCAAAATGGCGGATCGCGCCCTCGATTCCCAAACCTCAGAGCTGGGCGGTCCTGGGCGTTGTTTTGCTGAATAAAGAGTGGTGAGTCAGCACGCCGCTTGTGCCCCTGGAAGAAGTCATTGTTTTGACGAAACGGCATAGGGAGGAGCGGCGTGCTGACGTCACCACATTTGTACCACGCTGTCTATCCGGAAGGACGAGCGGATAGCAGAGCTGGCCCGGCTACAGCAGAGATTAACACGCACTTTTTATCTGCATACATGTGAATGTATCTAATTTTTATTAATAAACCTCTTAGGGCCAGATTCAGGTAGATGGGCGAATCTTTATTTTAGAGTAACGTTTCTCATTTACGTTACCTCGCCGAAACTTTAGGAGCAAGTACTGTGTTCACACAGCACTTGCTCCTAAAGTTGCGGCGGCGTAGCGAAAATGAGCCGGCGGAATTCAAATTGGGCGGGTAGGGGGCGTATATTATTATAACTAGGCGCGATCCCGCGGCGAACGTACTGTGCATGCGTCGACTGTCAGTGCGCATGCTCCAAATTCTGTCAGTGAACGTCAATGACGTCAATCCCCATTCACAGACTCGAAAAATTTTAAATTTCGACGCGATGACGACGGCCATACTTAACATAGGATACTCCTCTAGGGGGCATGTTTTTCTTTACGCCGCGTATCGCTTACAGAAACGTCGGAAAGTCACTGCGTCGGGCCCGAATACGATCGTGAATTGCCGATTCTCGCTGATTAACATATTCTCGGAGATTAACATATTCTCGGCGTTAATCAGCGGGAACGCCCCGAGCGCCATTTTTAAAATTGCAGTTCCGATACGACGGCGAAATACAATTACGCCGCTCATATAGGAACTCCAACCCGGCGTTTCTTGTTTTCTGCTTACTGATAACTGACGTTATTACGCTATGTCAATATTTTCCTTTTGGGTCATGTACATGGAGGAGTGACTATCTGACAATACAAGGAGATGGAGGCATAGACAGAGTGACAGGATTCCAGGAGTTCTTGGGCTGGCTTGTTGATTCAATGCGCTGTTGATCTCGGCAGAGGTCCAGTCTTTTCGGTAAGCTGATAGGACATAAGTGGTGGAGTCTATTCTTATCAGTCTTGCTGATTCACACGATTCCTTCTGGACCTGCTCAACACCCATTTGGACAGTCTTTGTCATCTCTGTCACATCCTTTTTGAACTCTTGGGACTTATTTACTCAAAGAACTTTTTGCTATTTATTGCCATTTATCACTATTCTGTCAAAGTTATGGTTTTGCACTGGTGATTCTTGTGCACTATATACAGCATACTGATCATTTACAGTATATTGATTTATGATTATATTACTATTTATGCAGCGCAGCTTTTCTTTTTTTATTGTTCATTAACCTCAATAATTCAATCAAGTCACTTTCTAGACCGTCCCACACAATAAAGATATCGTATATATAGCGCTGTCACATAAGAATGTTATTAAAGGACTTGTCCCAAGCTGTGTGTGTTTTTTTTACCATTTTTGTCACTTTTTTGGGTGAAATGGTAGGTGTACAATGTGGATCTGGGGGTCCCCTTTGTTAATTGGGGCTTCCAGATTCCGATAAGCACCCCGCCCACAGACTCCCCTGGGAAAGGGTTGTGGGGATGAGGCCCTTGTCCCCATCAACATATTGAGGGCATGTGGCCTGGTGCAGTTCAGGAGGGGGGGCGCTCACTTGTCCCCCCTCTTTTCCTGAGGCCTGCCAGGTTTTGTGCTCAGCTAAGGGTCTGGAATAGATTTTTGGGGGGAACCCCACGCCGTTTTTTTTATTATAGCGCAGGGTAACCACTTAAGACCCAGATTAATATGCAGGTAAAGGATTTGCGATTCGGCACTGCATCGTCTTAACTGACAATTGCACAGTCGTGCAAAGTGGCTCCCAAACAAAATTGGCGTCCTTTTTTCCGACAAATAGAGCTTTCTTTTGGTGGTATTTGATCACCTCTGCGGTTTTTTTTTTCTCAGTTTAGGCCGATACGTATTCTTCTACCTATTTTTGGTAAAAAAAAAAAAAACAATAAGCATTTATCGATTGGGTTGCGCAAAATTTATAGTGTTTACAAAATAGGGGATAGTTTTATGGCATTTTTATTAATAATTTTTTTTTTACAACTAATGGCGGCAATCAGCAATTTTTTACGTGACTGCGACATTATGGCGGACACATCAGACAATTTTGACACATTTTTGGGACCATTGTCATTTTCACAGCGAAAAGTGCTATAAAAATGCACTGATTACTGTGAAAACGACAATGCAGTGAAGGAGTTAACCACTAGGGGGCGCTGTAGGGGTTAAGTGTGACCTCATATGTGTTTCTAACTGTAGGGGGGCAGGGCTGGACTTGTGACATCAGTGATCGTCTTTCCCTATATCAGGGAACAGACGATCACTGACTTGCCACAGTGAAGAACGGGAAAGGTGTGTCTGTGGGTCCCATGGGCTGGGCTCTTAAAGAGGACATACAGGTACATGGTTGTGCCCAGCCGTGCCCTTCTGCCAACGTATATCGGCGTGAAGGTGTCCTTAAGTAGTTAAAGGCAACGTAGAGGTACGTCCCTGTGCCCAGCTGTGCCATTCTGCCGACGTATATCGCGTAATGGGGTCCTTAAGTGGTTAATATCTATACCAGACCTGAAGGGGCTGGTATGAAATTTGGGGGGACCCCTATGCAGGGCCTGGTATTGGACTGGGGGGGACCCATGCCGTTTTTTTTCAATGACTTTTATCTGTATTGCCGGGACCCAAAATTTAGTTTTAAATTAGCGAGTAGTTTTAAATTACTTTTTTCCTTTAGAAATTATTTTGTGCAGGGACAGTTCTAAACACGGGAAACATGCAACATTTCACAGGCATACTATACACCCCCCAGGCACGAAATTTAAAGGAATATTTCACTTTTATTGTATCACTTTAACCATTATTAAAATCACTGCTCTCGAAAAAACATACATTTTTAAAACTTTTTTTGCATTGATACATGTCCCTTGGGGCAGGACCCGGGTCCCGGGTCCCCAAACACTTTTTAGGACAATAACTTGCATATTAAAATGAACATTTTTGATTTTTCGTGTTTGTGTTCCATAGACTTTAACTTGTTAAGGACCGCCGCATGTACATTTACGTCGGCAGAATGGCACCGACAGGCACATCAACGTATATATACGTTGTTGCCTTGGGGGGGTTCGGGGGTCCGATCGGACCCCCCCCCCCCCCCCGTACATGCAGCGGTCCGCGGGGGTGTAGGAGCGATCCGACAAGAGGGGACGGCTATCCGTTTTCACCCGCCCCCTCCGGATCGCTCCCAGCCAATGCGCGCGCCCGCCCACCCAGTCACTTCCTCCTCCTGTGTAAACACAGGAAGGAGGAAGCGATGTGATCTCTCCCCTCAGCGTTTTTTTCAACCACCGCTGAGGAGAGATCACAACACAGTAAGTCCTGCACTAACACTACACTGCACTAACACTACACATAGTCACATTTAACCCCCCCGATCGCCCCCCTCCCTCCTGTCACAGTGTCACTGAATGCAGTAATCATACATGTATGATTGAAAGTGATAGGTGAAACTCCTGCGCTGAAATGGGTGAAAAGGGATTGGACCGTGGGAAAGGGGCTGTGGGAAAGGGGCACGGGAAGTATACTGCAGCAAACAAAGAATAGGTCTATCCAAATGGACAATAAAAGGTATACAACAAGTGATATTGTTTGCGCTGTGGTGGTGATGCCTAAAGGGTGATGGGAAAGGGGAAGTGAAGTAGTAAACTAGGTGAATACAATAAGTGACAAAAATGTATAAATATATAGAAAAAATACCATAAAACACAATGTGAACAAAGTAACAGTAAATAACAGTGACCGTGTCATCTATAAAGATGTGTGGTGGACATAATAGAATGCATGGTCAAACCCAGTCCTGCAGACAAAACCAAATAAAAGAAGAAAGTCCAACTTAATCATGCAACTCGGTGCAGCAAGTGAAATCTGGTGTGAAGTCAAAAGGAGATGTTCCAGCAGCCAAATGAGTGAAGGTGCAATGAAGGATTCCAAAACGTGCAGCCCACACCTCTAGTGATCCTATCAGCTTACCTCAAGGCTATCTGATATAGCCAGAAAGATAGGGCATCAAACTCTTGATGAATGGAAGCCTCAGATCCGATGGTGCATGGAAGGGGAAAGTACAAAAAAACAAACATAGAGTAGTCCTGTCACCACTGGAGGGATTCCTGCTAGCAATCAAAAGATGTGCACTTACACAGAGTAGTGAAAGGGGGTGCCTATCTCCACGAGCAGCGAGCTCGTCAGGTGCTGCTCTGCTGCCGCTGTTTGGCTAGATGTTGATCCGCCGATACTCAAACGATGGTGTTTGAAATAAAAATAGGAGGGCACATCGCATAATACCGCAAAATAAAGATTTAATAAACAAAGCACAAAATAAAAACTCACATAAAGTCAGCTGAGGCGGTCATACATCCACGAGCAGCGAGCTCGTCTACCGTCCGTCAGGGTAGACGAGCTCGCTGCTCGTGGATGTATGACCGCCTCAGCTGACTTTATGTGAGTTTTTATTTTGTGCTTTGTTTATTAAATCTTTATTTTGCGGTATTATGCGATGTGCCCTCCTATTTTTATTTCAAACACCATCGTTTGAGTATCGGCGGATCAACATCTAGCCAAACAGCGGCAGCAGAGCAGCACCTGACGAGCTCGCTGCTCGTGGAGATAGGCACCCCCTTTCACTACTCTGTGTAAGTGCACATCTTTTGATTGCTAGCAGGAATCCCTCCAGTGGTGACAGGACTACTCTATGTTTGTTTTTTTGTACTTTCCCCTTCCATGCACCATCGGATCTGAGGCTTCCATTCATCAAGAGTTTGATGCCCTATCTTTCTGGCTATATCAGATAGCCTTGAGGTAAGCTGATAGGATCACTAGAGTGTGGGCTGCACGTTTTGGAATCCTTCATTGCACCTTCACTCATTTGGCTGCTGGAACATCTCCTTTTGACTTCACACCAGATTTCACTTGCTGCACCGAGTTGCATGATTAAGTTGGACTTTCTTCTTTTATTTGGTTTTGTCTGCAGGACTGGGTTTGACCATGCATTCTATTATGTCCACCACACATCTTTATAGATGACACGGTCACTGTTATTTACTGTTACTTTGTTCACATTGTGTTTTATGGTATTTTTTCTATATATTTATACATTTTTGTCACTTATTGTATTCACCTAGTTTACTACTTCACTTCCCCTTTCCCATCACCCTTTAGGCATCACCACCACAGCGCAAACAATATCACTTGTTGTATACATGTATGATTACTGTATTTAGTGTCAGTGTGACAGTCAGTGTGACAGTCAGTTAGTGTTAGGTCCTGGGTAGCCCCCGTACCCCCCCTAATAAAGTTTTAACCCCTTGATCACCGCCCTAGTTAACCCTTTCACTCCCTATTGCCAGCATCACTAAGCGATCATTTTTCTGATCGCTGTATTAGTGTCGCTGTTCCCGCTAGGTAGCTAATTTTTTTTTTATTGCGATTTTTTTTTACTAAAGACATGTGGCTAAATACATTTTGGCCTAAATGTTTGACTAAAATTTAGTTTATTGATTTTTCTTATAACAAAAATTAAAAAATATATATATATTTTTTTTAAATGTCGCTCTATTTTTGTATATAGCGCAAAAAATAAAAATCGCAGAGGCGATCAAATACCACCCAAAGAAAGCTCTATTTGTGGGAAGAAAAGGACGCCAATTTTGTTTCGGAGCCACGTCGCTCGACCGCGCAATTGTCTGTTAAAGCAACGCAGTACCGAATCGCAAAAACCCCTTGGGTCATTTGGCAGCATATTGGTCCGGATCTTAAGTGGTTAACAGTGTTCACGTGTTTAAACTATTTTTTTGCCTGTTCGCATGTTCTGCTGCGAACCGAACCTGGGGGGGGGGGGGGATGTTCGACTCATCCCTATTTGAAATAGATTTTAAACACAAAATCGTCTCCTGCAGAGAGAAGTGTGATGCAGTATAAGGATTCTTACCCAGAACACGGATCTCTGTAGAGGATATTAGATATTCTGGAATATCGTAACACCAAATCTTATATACACCGGAATCATCCTTCCTGGCATGTGTCAGCTTCCAGCAGCCGCTCCCTGTGTGCAGTCTGATTCTGGAATCATGAGATTTAGTGTGATTGTAATGACAGTGATTTTCCAGCAATGTCTTCTCCTCCCCTCTGCACACTCTGTACAGCTCCACAGTAACATCTTCCTTAGGACACTTCATATTACAGTCAGTGATGTTTGATCCGCTCTGTATATACACCGTTCCTGATGACACCGATATGATCATCATACACAGGAGGAGACCTGGGGGGAGAAGACAGATCAGAAATGTCAGCAGAACTTTCATAGGGTCCCTAAACTGCAATTACTTGTGTAATGAATATGAACAGAAGAACAATATAACAGATATAACACAAATGAAGATTACAGCAGATGGAGTAAAAAGAACAAAATGCACACATAGAAGTAGAGTCGATATATAATAATGGCACAATTATTGGTATCAATGTCACTTGTATGGTCATCTGATCTGCTGGTCACTGATGGGAGAGTGGAGGACTCATAGGACTGGAGCAAGTGAAAATGTGCACAGATACAGTACATTATGGGAAAAAGAGGGACCATTTCAGTACATGAAGACCTGATCCCAGGACCACAGCAATTGTAAGAAATGGACATTTCTATACAGACAAGGACAGTACAGCTTGTCTAAGGAAAAATGGAATTACATGTCACATTCCAGCCTAAATCCCCCAAATCAGGGGTAGTAATGGAGTGCAGATCATGCTCCATTAGCTTTTTCCCCATCCACAGCGGCCAAGGAAAGGGATTGTAGCTAATAGACACTAAAGCAGTAGCGGAACTGCTGCGGTCACAAAGGTCATACTTCTCCCCCTGCACCTCTGCCTAGCAGTTCACTATGCAGTGGAAAGTGAAGGAGGAATAGGGGCGATTGGCAGGCCTGTGGTGCCCGCTATATAGTGAAGTGTGGAGGAAGGTGCTTATGAGAAGCTCTGCAATGCCCGGCATCTCCCTCTGCCCCTCCTGCCAGTAGCTCATGTTATACAGTGGTAAGGTGAGGGGCTTCTGACCCAGGCATGTACCAGCTTCAGAGTGACTCACTTGTGCACTGAAGCCAGTGCCTGTGTTCTGACAAAATGACAAACCCGGCAGAATATTGTATGACGTGGAGTCAGCTGTTGCTGAAAACCACACGCACTGCGCATGCACACCGCATCATCTGCGCATGCATGGCGCGTCATCACTGATGTCAGACACTGCATGTCAAATTATTTGACCGATGGCCATCATGCTACACCACGTACTCGGCCATACTAAACCTGCAGTCAGAAGACAGCAACGGACATCTTTTTCCACCCACTCAACTCCTGCATTTCACACTTATTTTTAACAGTGCACTGAGCTTATATAATTATAAAGTATTTGCAAGTACATTCTCCACCTACAAAAGACTGGCTGAACATATAGCAAAAAAAGAGACCATGATTTTTTTTTGGAAAGGCCGGCAACTATGCTTTAACCCAGGAATAATTTACCCCCTTCCTTGCAATTCGGCACTGCGTGTCATGGAAGCATGAATCAGACATACATAAACAGATAAATGAATGTGAAGGTTTTATTGAAAATCAAACAGCAAGGTCAAAGTACAAACTGACGATCAAACTGCCAAAAGAGTCGTCCACCAGTACCAGGGTCGATAGCCAGGGATGAGAGTCAGCCAAGCCGGAGTCTGTAGCCAGAGAAGTCGTGAAACGAAGCCGGGAATCAGGAACCAGAAAGAAACTTTCGTAAGAGCCGGGTTGGTGACCAAGAGCAAGCAGCGCGACCACAGACGGGGTATCAGACGAAAGGCCCAAGCAATGAAATGCTGCAGCTGCCGTCTATATATATGCTGAGCAGCCAGCTCCTTCCAGTGGGAAGGAGGAGCCGCAGGGTGTGGCAGGTTACAAGAACCCCATGAAGCAAGATGGCTGCTAGCACATGTCAGTAATGAGAAGCCTGCAAAGAGGTAAGACCATGACAGTACCTCCCCCTCAAGGGCCCCTTCTCCGCGGCGCAAAATACGGCTTCTGGAGAAAGCGTGTGTGGAAGGCTCGGAGGAGGACAGGAGCATGGACATCTGCGGAAGGAACCCAGGAACACTCCTCTGGACCATAGCCACGTCAGTGGACCAAGAACTGCAACCGGCTGCGGACCAAGCGTGAGTCCAGGATATCGCTCACCTCGTATTCTTGATGTTCGCCCACCTGGACAGGACGAGTCAGAGGAATCGAGGAGGTGAAGCGATTGCATATTAGTGGTTTCAACAGGGAAACGTGAAACACATTGGAAACCCGCATACCAGGTGGGAGCGCAAGAGCATAGGCAACCAGGTTCACCCTACGGAGGACACGGAAGGCACCAACAAAGCGTTCAGATTGCGAGTGGACAACCTTACACGATCTCCGACCTGGTAGGAAGGAGCAGGCAACCGTCTGCGATCAGCCTGGAGCTTCTGGCGCTGCGCAGAGACCTTGAGGGACCTCTGGATCTGTACCCATGAAGCACGTAGAGCAGAAAGGTGGTTCTCAACAGCCAGAATATCTTGGGAAGAGAAGGACTCCGGTATGTAGGGAGACATCCCAGAGGAAGAGTTAACCGCCGTGTTCCTGGCAAACTCAGCCCATGGCAGAAGGTCAACCCTATTGTCCTGATGACCGGAGACATAGCAATGAAGAAATTGCTCCAGGGCTTGATTGGATCGCTCTGCGGCCCCATTGGACTGTGGGTGGTAAGCCAAAGAGAAGGAGAGTCGAATACCCAACTGGGAGCAAAAAGCACGCCAGAACCTGGACACAAACTGACTTCCTCGATCCGAAACTATCTCTTTAGGCAAACCGTGCAACCGAGATACCTCCTTGGCGAAAACCGTGGCCAACTCCTGTGCAGTGGGTAACTTCTTGAATGGAACACAGTGGCACATTTTGGAGAACCGATCCACAATCATGAGAATGACCGTATGGCCTCGGGACACAGGAAGGTCCACAATGAAGTCCATCCCCAGGTGTGACCATGGGCGCTCCCCATTGGTAATGGGTTGTAGAAGTCCCAACGAAAGATGCCGAGGGGATTTATTCTGGGCACAAACAGAGCATGCCACTACATATGCGGCAATGTCAGACCGTAGTGAAGGCCATGAGAACAAACGTGAGACAGCCCAGGACAGCTGATTTTTTCCAGGATGCCCCGCGGTCTTGGAGTTATGGTAGGTTCGCAGCAGCCGGGTGCGCAACTCCTCAGGCGCGAAGCATCTACCATTGGGTCTCCCGGAGGGAGCCGCCAGAATCTGTTCACCAAGGGGGAGGTCAAGCTGGTGCGGATGGCGGCCAGGATCTGATTTGAAGGTATGACCGAAGTCGGTATCGATTCCTCCTTGGACAGCTCGGAGTATTGACGTGATAAGGCATCCGCCCTGACGTTCTTGGAACCGGGTAAGTAGGAGACCACGTAATTAAAGCGTGACAGGAACAGAGCCCATCTGGCCTGACGGGGTGTCAATCTCTTGGCCTCCGAAAGGTACATCAGATTCTTGTGGTCCATCAGGATGAGAACCGAAACCACAGAATCCTCGAGCAAGTGCCTCCATTCTTTGAGAGCCTGCACGATAGCTAACAGCTCTCTGTCATCAATCTGGTAGTTGCATTCCACGGTAGACAGCTTCCTGGAGTAGAACCCACAGGGAAGCAGAGGTCCCTGTGGTGTCCGACGCTGAGACAGAAGGGCGCCTACTCCCGTCTCAGACGCATCCACCTCGAGGACGAAGGGCAACCCAGGATTGGGATGAGACAGTATTGGAGCCGAAGCAAAGGCTGATTTTAGAGCCTCAAAAGCCAGGATGGCCTCGGCCGGCCAATCATGGGAATTACAGCCCTTCCTGGTTAGATCCATGAGAGGCTTGGCCAGCATGGAGAAGTCCCTTATGAACTTCCGATAATAATTGGCGAAGCCCAAAAAGCGCTGCAGGGAATGAAAACCACTGGGCTGTGGCCACTGTAGGACTGCCGAAACCTTCTCAGGGTCCATGGAGAACCCCTCCGTGGAAATGATGTAACCTAAGAAGGTTACCTGGGTCCGGTGAAATTCGCATTTCTCAAGCTTACAGAAAAGCTTGTTCTCTCGTAACCGTTGCAACACTCGCTTGACGTCCAGAATGTGGACCTTCATGGACTCGGAGTATACCAAGATATCATCCAAATAGACCACTACACACTGCTGCAACTGGTCACGGAAAACATCATTGATAAATTCCTGGAAGACTGCGGGCGCATTGCACAACCCAAAGGGCATAACCAGGGATTCGTAATGACCGGTCCTGGTGTTGAACGCGGTCTTCCATTTGTCACCCGCCTTGATCCTTACAAGGTTATACGCAGCCCTCAGGTCAAGTTTGGTAAAGACCGTTGCCCCCTTGAGGCGGTCGAACAACTGGGAAATCAACTGAATCGTGATGCGATTTAGGCCCCTATAGTCGATGCAAGGCCTCAATTCTCCACCCTGTTTTTTTACAAAGAAAAATCCAGCCTCTGCCGGGGAGGAGGATTTGCGAATGTGCCACCGGAAAAGCGCCTCCTTCACGTACTCCTCCATGGCTTTATTCTCTGCAACCGACAGTGGATATACCCTGCCACGAAGAGGAATGGCACCAGGTTGTAAATCTATGGCACAATCGTATGGGCGGTGCGGAGGCAGGGCACCAGCGCGCACCTTATTGAATACATCCAGGTACTCCTTGTATTCAGAGGGAAACACAGAGTCCGAAGAGGCACACAACACCTTGACGGGCCCATGGATGCAAGTAGCCCCACACTGTGGGGACCACGAGAGGATCTCAGCCGATCTCCAATCGAAAGTTGGATTATGCTTCTGGAGCCAGGGGTACCCCAAGACCACCGAGTAGTGTGGAGACGAAATTACTTGAAGGCAGACCGACTCCCTGTGAACGCCCCCAATGGCTATCTCCACTGGAAGGGTCTCATGAGTCACCTGCGACGGCTGAAGGGGTCTGCCGTCTATCGCCTCAAGAACCAGCGGAGAAACTCGAGCCTGCAGAGCAATGGAGTTTGCGGCAGCAAATCTACTGTCGATGAAAAATCCACCAGCACCACAGTCTACCAACGCCTGGGCCGTCACCGAGCCCCCGGCCCAGGAGAGGACAGCGGTGATCAGTGGTTTATCAGCACGGGAAACCGGAGACGAAGAAACTCCACCCAAGATCTGTCCCCGACAGGACCTCAGGTGCGAGCGTTTCCCGGATGGTTCGGACACGACAACTAGGGATGAGCTTCGCGTTCGATGCAAACACATGTTCGCATCGAACAACGGCCGTTCGATCGTTTATCGAAAACGAACAAAACGGGTCGTTCGCGCCAAATTCAAATGATGCGCAACGGCCCATAATTCAGTGCGGCGTTGTGCGCTGATGATTGGCCAAGCATGCACCATGACCTCGCATGCTTGGCCAATCACAGCGCCCAAAAAACGAAGAGACCTAATTGGCCAAAGCCTGGGTGCTTTGGCCAATTAGGGCTCAGGGCTTTAGCACACGCCCCACACTATAAAAGGCCGCCTCCCGGGCGGACTCGTGTAGTGTATTCCGGCTTTCTTTGAGAGAAGTCAGACAGACAGTGAGTTAGAGAGAGATAGATAGATAGAGACACTGGGGTAGATTCATGTAGAGATCCGACGGTGTATCTACTGATACACCGTCGGATCTGTGTGATCCGACGCTCGGATCTATGCGGCTGATTCATCGAATCAGGTTCCGCATTTGGTGTCACTGCACGTGTGCTGGTACATACCACCTGAGTGCATTTGGTGTCACTGCACGTGTGCTGTTATTACATACCACCTGAGTGCAGTTGGTGTCACTGCGCTTGTGCTGTTACATACCACCTGAGTGCATTTGGTGTCACTGCACGTGTGCTGTTACATACCACCTGAGCGCATTTGGTGTCACTGCACGTGTGCTGTTATTACATACCACCTGAGCGCAGTTGGTGTCACTGCACGTGTGCTGTTACATACCACCTGAGCGCATTTGGTGTCACTGCACGTGTGCTGTTATTACATACCACCTGAGCGCATTTGGTGTCACTGTACATGTGCTGTTATTACATACCACCTGAGCGCATTTGGTGTCACTGCACGTGTGCTGTTACATACCACCTGAGCGCATTTGGTGTCACTGCACGTGTGCTGTTATTACATACCACCTGAGTGCAGTTGGTCTCACTGCGCTTGTGCTGTTACATACCACCTGAGCGCATTTGGTGTCACTGCACGTGTGCTGTTATTACATACCACCTGAACGCAGTTGGTGTCACTGCACGTGTGCTGTTACATACCACCTGAGCGCATTTCGTGTCACTGCACGTGTGCTGTTATTACATACCACCTGAGCGCATTTGGTGTCACTGTATATGTGCTGTTATTACATACCACCTGAGCGCATTTGGTGTCACTGCACGTGTGCTGTTACATACCACCTGAGCGCATTTGGTGTCACTGCACGTGTGCTGTTATTACATACCACCTGAGCGCATTTGGTGTCACTGTACGTGTGCAGTTATTACATACCACCTGAGCGCAGTTGGTGTCACTGCACGTGTGCTGTTACATACCACCTGAGCACATTTGGTGTCACTGCACGTGTGCTGTTATTACATACCACCTGAGCGCAGTTGGTGTCACTGCGCTTGTGCTGTTACATACCACCTGAGCGCATTTGGTGTCACTGCAATGGTGCTGTTATTACATACCACCTGAGCGCAGTTTGTGTCACTGCACATGTGCTGTTACATACCACCTAAGCACATTTGGTGTCACTGCACGTGTGCTGTTACATACCACCTGAGCGCATTTGGTGTCACTGCACGTGTGCTGTTATTACATACCACCTGAGCGCAGTTGGTGTCACTGCACGTGTGCTGTTACATACCACCTGAGTGCATTTGGTGTCACTGCACGTGTGCTGTTATTACATACCACCTGAACGCAGTTGGTGTCACTGCACGTGTGCTGTTACATAGCACCTGAGCGCAGTTGGTCTCACTGCGCTTGTGCTGTTACATACCACCTGAGCGCATTTGGTATCACTGTACGTGTGCTGTTATTACATACCACCTGAGCGCATTTGGTGTCACTGCACGTGTGCTGGTACATACCACCTGAGCGCATTTGGTGTCACTGCACGTGTGCTGTTATTACATACCACCTGAACGCAGTTGGTGTTACTGCGCTTGTGCTGTTACATACCACCTGAGCGCATTTGGTGTCACTGCACGTGTGCTGTTACATACCACCTGAGCGCATTTGGTGTCACTGCACGTGTGCTGTTATTACATACCACCTGAGCGCAGTTGGTGTCACTGCACGTGTGCTGTTACATACCACCTGAGCGCATTTCGTGTCACTGCACGTGTGCTGTTATTACATACCACCTAAGCGCATTTGGTGTCACTGTACATGTGCTGTTATTACATACCACCTGAGCGCATTTGGTGTCACTGCACGTGTGCTGTTACATACCACCTGAGCGCATTTGGTGTCACTGCACGTGTGCTGTTATTACATACCACCTGAGCGCATTTGGTGTCACTGTACGTGTGCAGTTATTACATACCACCTGAGCGCAGTTGGTGTCACTGCACGTGTGCTGTTACATACCACCTGAGCACATTTGGTGTCACTGCACGTGTGCTGTTATTACATACCACCTGAGCGCAGTTGGTGTCACTGCGCTTGTGCTGTTACATACCACCTGAGCGCATTTGGTGTCACTGCAATGGTGCTGTTATTACATACCACCTGAGCGCAGTTTGTGTCACTGCACATGTGCTGTTACATACCACCTAAGCGCATTTGGTGTCACTGCACGTGTGCTGTTACATACCACCTTAGCGCATTTGGTGTCACTGCACATGTGCTGTTATTACATACCACCTGAGCGCAGTTGGTGTCACTGCACGTGTGCTGTTACATACCACCTGAGTGCATTTGGTGTCACTGCACGTGTGCTGTTATTACATACCACCTAAGCGCAGTTGGTGTCACTGCACAAGTGCTGTTACATAGCACCTGAGCGCAGTTGGTCTCACTGCGCTTGTGCTGTTACATACCACCTGAGCGCATTTGGTATCACTGTACGTGTGCTGTTATTACATACCACCTGAGCGCAGTTGGTGTCACTGCACGTGTGCTGTTACATACCACCTGAGCGCATTTGGTGTCACTGCACGTGTGCTGTTACATACCACCTGAGTGCATTTGGTGTCACTGCGCTTGTGCTGTTACATACCACCTGAACGCATAAATATGTCTGGAAGGACAACAAAGAGAGGCAGAGAGTCACGAGGGCAAGCAGGCTCTGCATCTAGATGTAACGCTGGTGGTGGATGTGGTGCATCCTCTTCAACACGTGGCCGTGGCCGCTCGTCCTTTTCGGGAGCTGGCTGTGTTGAGCCTCAACATGCAGAGAAATTAGTAGAGTGGATGACCAAGCCGTCCTCATCCTCCTCATCCTCTCTCACACAGACTGATCTAAGTTTGTCTGGCAAAGCAGCTGCCAAGGCGTCCTCTTCCCTCTGCACAATGGCTTCACACAATCCTTCCCTAGTCCCACCATGTCCTCCTGAGGAGTCCCCTGAACCGTTTTAACACAGTGTTGGGTACATGCTGCAGGAAGATACGCAGCGTTTTGAAGACTCCGATGACGGAACACAGATAGAGGAAGGCATTGATGTGAGTCCAGGGAGAGGGGGTGGCCGAGAGGGACAGCAATCTGGCAGTGATGCTCCCCCAGCTGGAGCATACTGCCAGGTTGTTGACAGTGATGAGGAGGGAGGGGATGATGAGGTCACTGACTCTACCTGGGTGCCTGATAGGAGAGAGGAGGAGGAGGAGGAGGAGGAAGAGGAGAAGGAGGAGGAGGACGAGGCACAGGCACATCTCCAAAGAGGCAGGATGCCCTCCAGGGGTCAGCTTAAGGGCACACCAACTGCATTACAGCGCACATCTACGGCGCTTGTGCATGGCGCTACTGTGTCTGACCGGTACAGCAAAAGTTCTTTGGTGTGGGCCTTTTTTGAAACATGTCCACAAGATCCTACCTTTGCTATTTATATGTCGCAAGCGTATCTCGCGTGGCTAAAACATCAACCGCCTGGGTACCACATGCTTGTCCAGACATATGTCGACCTGCCATGCAGCTCGTTGGCAAGCACACCAGAAAGACCCACACCAAAGACAAAAGTGTACCCCCTTGCCCTTCTGGAACCTCCAACCCCACTAGACACCCAGTCCTCTCTGAAGCCTGCAGTGAAGGTGTAGAAATTGATGTGTCACAAGCTAGTAGTAGCGGGCAATCTACTCATAGTACCAGGCAAGTTTCCCTGCCCCAGCTGCTGCAGCGCCGAAAGAAGTACAATCCCAGCCATCCACATGCCCAGCAGTTGAATGCTAGCTTAGCAAAATTGCTAGCACTTCAACTGCTACCTTTTCAGTTGGTGGATTCTGCCCCCTTCCGTGAGTTTGTGCAATGTGCAGTACCTCAGTGGCAAGTACCAAAATTCCACTTTTTCTCACGGAAGGCGATTCCGGCTCTCTACTGGCATGTGGAAGGCAATGTCCATGCCTCGCTGGACAGGGCAGTCAGTGGTAAGGTGTATATTACCGCTGACTCATGGTCCAGGAGGCATGGACAGGGACGTTACCTGTCTTTTACGGCCCATTGGGTGACTCTGCTGGCAGCTGGGAAGGACACAGGGCAAGGTACAGTAGTTTTGGAGGTTGTTCCACCACCACGCCTCCAAAACACTACTACTGCTTGTGACACACCTCTCTCCTTCACCCCCTCCTCTTCGTCTTCCTCTGTGGCCTCTTCCTGTGCTGATGTTTCCTCAGAACCAGCCGTGCTCCGTAGGCGTACGAGAGGCTACGCAGGAATGCAGGCCAAGAGATGCCATGTGGTGCTAGAGCTGGTGTGCTTGGGAGACAGGAGCCACACTGGGGAAGAGGTTCTTTCAGCTCTGCAGGGGCAGGCTCAGAGGTGGTTGACGCCACGCCAGCTGAAGACTGGAATGGTGGTCAGGGATAATGGCACCAACCTCCTCTCTGCCCTGCGACAGGGAAAACTCACCCACGTGCCCTGTTTTGCGCCTGTCCTGAATTTGGTGGTGCAGCAGTTCTGGGGAAGGTACCCGGGCTTACAGGATGTCCTGAAGCAGGCCAGGAAAGTCTGTGTGCATTTCCGGAGGTCATATAATGCCACTGCTCGGCTGACAGACCTCCAAAGGGAATACAACCTGCCCAAGAACCGCCTAATCTGCGACATGCCCACCAGATGTAACTCTACATTGGCCATGCTGCAGCGGCTGCACACGCAGCAGCGGGCCATCAATGAGTACCTGTGCCAATATGGCAGCAGAACTGGGTCAGGGCAGCTAGGGTTTTTTTTCCCCACCCCAGTGGGCCTTGATCAGGGATGCATGCACTGTCCTGTCACCATTTGAGGAGGCCATGAGGATGGTGAGCAGTGACAGTGCATGCATCAGTGAGACTGTCCCTCTTATTCACATGTTGGAGCACACGCTACGTGGAATAATGGACAGGGCCCTTGAGGCAGAACAGAGGAAAGAAGAAGAGGAGGACTTCCTTACCTCTCAAGGCCCCCTTTACCCAGACAATGGGCCTGCTTGCCCACCTAGCACACAGGAATAGGAGGAGGAGGAGTATGATTGTATCAGCAGCATGGAGGTGGAGCCTAGCACTCAGCAGCAGTCTTCGAGGGGTCATTTACAGTCCCAAGGAACATGTGGACTTTTATGTGGCTGGGATGAGGTGCCTGTGGATCATGTCGTCCTCAGTGACCCAGAGGACTGTGCCCCGAATGCCTCTGCAAACCTACGCTGCATGGCCTCCCTGATCCTGCAAAGCCTGCATAAGGATCCTCGTGTACGTGCTATCAAGAAGACGGATTATTACTGGCTGGCAACTCTCCTTGATCCACGTTAGAAGAGTAAGGTTGCGGACCTTATCAGAAGAAGAGTTTTTGGACAGCCGCACTCAAAAATAGGTAAAATTCAAAAATAGCCCTTTATTGTGGTAAAATAAATGGATGCACTACAAACTGTATGCTTTCTTTGTAGTGCATCCATTTATTTTACCACAATAAAGGGCTATTTTTGAATTTTACCTATTTTTGAGTGCGGCTGTCCAAAACCTCTTCTTCTGTTTGCTTAGTGCATTGCCGGCACCTGCCTGGGTTCTAAACGGACATTGATTTTCTGGAGCTCACCTGGAGCGGTTGTCTTTCCCAGTTGCGGACCTTATGTTGCCATCGCAGAAGGAGCAGAAAATGAAACTTCTGCGGGAGGCCTTGCAGAAGGGTGTGTGCAATGTGTTTCCAGAACCGGGGGGATTACCAAAACCTGGGCCTGAACGACGTCTTGCTGAGGCTTCGGTGAGTCACAGAAGGAGCGGTGGAGAAGGTGGTCGCCTGACCGATGCCTTCAGACAGTTTTTTAGTCCGCAGTCCCAAGGTCTGACCGGTTCCAGCAACCATCGCCAGCGTCTGGTTTACATGGTCCGGGAATACCTAGGGGCAAGATCCGACTTGGACTCCTTCCCCACCGAAAATCCTCTGGCTTACTGGGTCTTGAGGATGGATCACTGGCCAGAGCTTGCACAGTACGCAATTGAGCTACTGGCTTGCCCTGCATCCAGTGTTCTTTCAGAACGCACATTCAGTGCTGCTGGAGGCTTTGTTACTGATCACAGGGTGTGCCTCTCCACCGACTCTGTTGATTAACTGACCTTCATCAAAATTAATCAGGCTTGGATCAACACCAGCTACCAAGCACCTGATGCTGATGTTACAGAATAATATTTTTTGGTTGAAATGTCGGATCCCTTTTAGACTGCGTATGCTGAGTGACTGTCTTCTTATGCTACTAATGGAATATCCTTCTCCTCCTCACTTTCCTTGCTGATAGCTAGTAAGAAATGTTGTGTTTCTGGGCTTTATTGCATTTTTATTTTTTTACTAGTAATGGCGGCGATCTGTGATTTTTATTGTGACTGTGACATTGCGACGGACATATTGGACACTTTTGACACATTTTTGGGGCCATTCACATTTATACAGCAATTAGTGCTAAAAAAAGTGCACTGATTACTGTGTAAATGTGACTGACAGGGAAGGGGTTAACACTAGGGGGCGCTGAAGGGGTTAAGTATGTTCCCTAGTGAGTGATTCTAATTCGCTCGCACCCCTAGACAGCCGGGAAGCCCAGGACATCATATGACATCCACGCAGGATGGGAGATCCCATCTGTGGATGTCATATGACTATGGGTGGGTACTGAAGTGGTTAAGGGGGCCTGCTGCAGAACACATAAAAAGGTTCAACTGTGGGACCATAATAAAGGGCTCCATGATGGGAGTTAAGTGGCAAGGGCCCCAGAATGAGTGGTAAGGGCCCTGGGACCAGTGGCAAGGGCCCCCAACATGTGGTCAAAGGGACCCTTAAAAAGGGTTGTAAAGGAAAAAAAATGTTTTAAATAACAAACATGTTATACTTACCTCCACTGTGCAACTCATTTTGCACAGAGTGGCCCCGATCCTCCTCTTCTGGGATCCCTCGGTGGCTGTCTCTGGTCCTCCCCTCAAGAACTCCTCACATTTATGCAAGCTCCCTTGCATTGTGTGTAGTCCTTGTGGGCGCGCTCCCGTGTTACAGCGAGCGGCCAAAGCCGCTCACTGTATAACTCGGCCCGCCCCTCGTCGTGCGCTGCATCATTGGATGTGATTGAAAGCAGCGCCAGCCAATGGCTGCACTGCTTTCAATCCATCTGCTCTAGCCAATCAACAGCCAGGCTAAGCGGCAAAGAAGTTGTCGGGGGGCGATTGCGGGACTTTCGAAGGGTCAGCTAAGTAAAATGGGGGGGCGGTATAGTCGGAAGTTTTTTCACCTTAATGCATAGAGACTGTTTTTTTGTTTGTTTTTTTTTAAGTCACAAACTGTTTAGAAACTGTAAAGAGAGCATAGCAGGCTGATATATTGAACTGTAAAACTACCAACGCACACCTAAGTACTCCTGCAAAGAAGATGAAGACAGCTCAGTGGCTTAGTGGCTCATGTAGCTCATAAGCAGTGGGAATACTGTGGGAATATTGTGGGCCTGCTGGAAACAGCAAATTACCAGGAATACTAAAATAGAAAAACATACTGCCAGAATATCAGAACTGTATGATAAACTGTATGACAAATAAACTGTTCCTGTTTTCCTGACTTCAATGGTCATATTGATTTATATCGATATACTGCCTACATATTGCCTGTTTGAAAAATTGGGCTGTTACAAGACAGAGGAGACATATATGGTAAATCATTAAAACTACTCATGCATGTGTGAATAGAAGGGGTCTATTTTCACAGCGGACCTGCCTCTCCTCTCCCCTGGGTGTGGTTCCCCCCCCCTCCACCAATGCTGTAAACAGACTGATAACTGAGAATTTATATTGGGGAAGTGGAGCCTGAAAATCCCTCATACAATAGTACTGCTCTTGAACTTGGCAAGTCAAAAAATGATGAGAGGAAGATCAGGGAGAGGATCAGCAGTAAATCTACCTAGAATGAGCACTAGCCCAATATATGTTACAGGAGTTGGGTAAAGGAAGTCCTGGAATAAAAACGGGGTCTAAAAATTATACATAACTCTTTTTACTAACAAGTGAAGAGATGGAGGAAAAAGTGGGTATGGAAACTAGACAAAAAAAAAAAACAACCATTAACAAAAGGAGAAATGGCAGAAATATTGGCAAAAATTGAATCAAGGCTGGAAAATAAAGGGGAAATAGCAACTTTACGCCAAGACATGAAACATATGCTAAAAAGGGTAGAGGAAACAGAAGAAAGGCTGGACAAGCAGGGGGCTGAAATAAAAGGACTGAAGAAACGGATGGAGGGAATGATCAGAGAACAAAGGGATATGATGTATACAATTGAAGACCAAGAAAATAGGAACAGAAGGAAAAATATTAGGATCAGAGGTCTCCCGGAGACGCAAGGAGAATATGAGGACTTATAAGAGAAAATGGATAAAATATTTGGCCATATGCTGGGAATGATGGAGGGAAACAATAAAATCTAATTTGAAAGGATCCATAGGATCAGAAAGACCGCTGAAATAGCTGGGGATCTGCCAAGAGACATTATAGCAAGATTCCATAACTATCCTTGCAGGTATTCCCAGACCTGGCATCAGAGACATTGTCTAGGAGAAGAACCCTCACCTTAAACCAATACTTGAACAACTAACGATGCAGAACATCCATTATTCTTGGGGATTTCCAGCCTGCCTATTTAGTAATGAAGAAGGTTGTTCAGCAACTTTAAGATTTCTGGAAGACACCCTGAAATTTTGTAAGAGACTGAACATTCCATTAGTGGAGATTCCGGGCTGGTAGGAAAAGCAAGAACCCACAGACAACTTGGAAGAACATCAGTCCTGGCACCTGGCCTGGAAAATTTTACTGGTGAATCTTTTTGAACTTTACTGGACTGGATGTGGGGAGGAGCAGGGAGGTGGGGAAGGGAGGGAGGGCGGGTTAGGGCAACTCCAACTCTGGGGGAAACATCAGCCCTGTTTGAGGACCACCTCAGAGCTCAACCTCAAAGGGGGACGAACCAGGGTCTGGGAGGAACAAGTGGGGCCAAGGTTCACTGGGATTCAGAGAGGCCATTTTTCCCTCATAGGCGAGGGGGGTGGAGAGGGGGGCGGCAGGAGGGTGGAGGAGGTGGGGTGCAGGGGAGGGATTGAATGGGGGAGGGGTGGGGGGAGTAGGAGTGAGGTAGGAGGTGGTAAGGTTAGCAATAGGAGGGGGGGGGGGTCGGGGGCAGATTGGAGGAAAGCAATAGGGTGGGAAGGGAGACCTCCAGGAGAAGATATGACTGGGTCAGTAGAGTTGATTATAAGTAATAATGGCTAAATTAAATATAATTGAATATAATGTGCGAGGATTAAATGCTACTACTAAAAGTGCTAATATAATAAAATAATTAAGCTCCCTGAATGTGGATGTAATCCTATTGCAGGAAACACTTTTTTTTGCAGCCTCAAACCGCAGAATAATCTCTCAGAATTACCCCCTACGGTACGATGGAGACGCGCAAATTAGTCTAGCAAAAGGAGTGGCCGTAGGGTTTGCCAGGGAGACTAGGTTTATTTCAGAGCAATGAAAAGTGGACCCTAAGGGGCGCTACTTGTTCCTGAGAGGGAAATTGAATGGAGCTGAAGTCTCACTGGCGAACATATACGGCCCAAATAAAAACTCAATTACATACCTAATAGGGGTTATATCAGATTTTATGGAATTCAAGAAAGGGGGGGCTATAATTGCAGGTGATTTTAACTTGGGTTTAGATCCTGGGATGGATAATACATCACATGTACAGGGGACTGAGAAATAAACTAAAAAAGAAAATGCATCAACACCAACTTGTGGATGTTTGGAGGATATAACATAATAAGCAGAAGGATTATACATTCCACTACACTGTACATGGGACGTATTCAAGATTAGATTTTTTTTTCATTGAGCATAGGATGCTGGGACTAGTCAGTAGTACAAAAATCTGAATTGTGACCTTTTCAGACCATGTGCCAGTCACACTCCAACTGAAGATAGGAGAGGTACGAAATAAGAGTAATAGCTGGAGATTGAACAAAGAACTTTTACATGATAAAGCAGTAGAACAAAGAATAAAAGATGAATTATCATTTTTTTAGGATTAATAGCACAGAGGATGTGTCTGAGGCCATAGTCTGTGAAACCCATAAGGCATATATTAGAGGAATACTAATAAGGGAAAGAGCGGGAACCAAGGAGAAAGAACTAGCTTTAACAAAAGAAATATATAAATTGGAACAGTAACATAAGTAAACCCATAAAAAATAACCCCTTTTAAAACTTAATATTAAAGAGGCGATGAGATAACACGAACAACTTTCAACCAAATAAAGAAAGAGAGTTACCAATTAAGTAATAAGCCAGTGAAATATTTAGCGAAACTACTACTAAAAAAGAAATAGCAAAAACTTTCCAAGATTACTACGGAAGACTTTACTTAATTAATAAGGAGGAAACAATAGAACGGGTGAAATAAAAAGGGGAGAAATCAAAAGCATTTTTAAAAGAAATAGAACTTAATAAAATCACAGGATATAAAATCAGTTATTTAGAAGCCCCTATAACAGAAGAGGAGATCAGGGAAAATTTAAAAACATCACCGGGTGGGAAAAGTCCAGGACCTGACGGTCTGACGACACTTTACTATAAAAAAAATAAGGATATCTTAATTCATAGACTGTGCTCTTAAATGAACGGGGTAGGCACGAGGTGGGAGATGCGGAAGGAATCATTAGAGCAGTGGTTCTCAACCCTTTAGTGCCGTGACCCTTTGATAAAACTTCCCAAGTTGTGGGCACCGCTAACAGTAAAATAATTTTCGTAGCGTGTGTTGTCAGCACCCAAGGCAAGACAAATAATTGCGCCCCAGCCCACGGAAATTTAGCACTTCCTGAGTCCCCTCCACTCGTACAGTATTAAAACCTTATATGGTACATTTTAGGATGTACCACTCTTTATCTTTGTTCTCCTTTCTTTCCCTTTTATCTCTCCCTATCCTAATTTCTTGTTTTTTCCCGTCATTCCTCTCTCTAGCCGTCTTTCTTGTTTTTTCTCTTATTCTTTCCCTCCCTTTTTCTTTCTTCCTCCTCCTATTTTTCTCTCCCTTCCATGTATTCTCTATTTGTATTCCTTCTCTTACTCCTTGGCGAGGGAAAATGGGATAAGTGGTAGTGCTGGTGGGGAGCTGGGATGAAATGGCAATGATTGGGGGGGGTTCTGATCATCCAACTTGGGTGCTCTTGATCAAGGTTCATCTGCTGTAGTGTTACTCACTGTGTCTCTCGATATGTCTCGTAGCAGTGACAACTATGCTGAAATCAGGCCATAGGGTCTTCTCCAGCCCCTCCCACCTCACATTCCTCACCAGTCAACTGACCTCTAGTCTCTGCCCCCCAACCAATGCCGTGAACTGAATAGGCAGCTGTAAAGAGGCTCAGTGGGTACCCGTGGACTCCAGGAACAGCCCAGCTGGGTGACCACTGGCTCCAGAAACAGCCCTGCTGGGCAGCCGCAAAATGGCCAGGAGAGTGGTGTGGACTTCTGGGACAGCCCAGGATTTGGTGACCCCTGGCAAATCATCATTTGACCCCTGAGGGTTTCCTGACCCCAGGTTGAGAACCACTGCATTAAAGGCTTCTATTACCTTAAAGCGGAGGTTCACCCAAAAGTGAACTTCCGCTTTTCAGAACCCTCCCCACCTCACATTTGACAACTTTCAGGGGGGAAAGGGTGCAGATACCTGTTTAGTCCAGGAATTTGCACCACTTTCTGGTTTAGACTCCAACGGGAGTCCGGCCCCTCCATGTCACCCCCCGTTGTGTTCTGGGAAACAATCGGCTCCCAGAACACAACGGGGACCAGTAGGAACGGCGCAGCGTGACTCGCACATGCGCAGTAGGGAACCGGGCAGTGAAGCCGCAGCACTTCACTTTCTGATTCTCTCACCGAGGATGGCGGCGGGGCAAGCCGAAAGCAGAGCTACCTCTCAGGTTCGGCTGCTGATGTCACGGGTGACCTGGACAGGTAAGTGTCCATTTTTTTTAAGTCAGCAGCTGCCGTATTTGTAGCTGCTGGCCTTTACATTTTTTTGCAGGTGAACCACCGCTTTAATCCTGAAGGAAGGTAAAGATAGCACACTTTCCTCCAGCTATAGACCAATATACCTCTTCAATAATGACACCAAAATATTTGCAAAGATACTGGCCGGGAGGATGAAAACAATAATGAACGATTTAACACATGCTGACCAAGTTGGTTTCAATCCAGGAAGAGAGGGACATGTATGAATAACGGCACAAGACAGGGGTGCCCCCTATTCCCCCTGCACTGGGGTAAAGGAAGCTATTTAGGATTATTTTTTTACCTTTACACCCCCTTCAAGGCAGAACTTAACAAATTAGCTCCAAGTCAGCCATCTTGGGGAGGAAGAATAAATATTTTTAAAATGGTAATCTTACCCAAAATCATGTATAAAATGCAAATGCTCCCAATTCCACTGACACAGGTTTATTTTAAAATGTTACAAACAATGCTCCTAAAACTTATTTGGCAAGGGAAAAAAATCACGTCTTAGTTTGACAATTTTGACCAAGAAAAAGGCACTAGGGGGATTCGGGGCACCAGACATTAGAAACTATTATAATGCGATCATTCGTTCACGAATAATAGAATGGGGCAAAAATAATAAAGAAGAGATGTAGCACTGACCCCCGCAGGAGCTGCTGATTAAATTTTGGGCCTGCACTCTAACTACAACCCCAATGATAAGGCTCAGTCCCCTTTACACAGCTGTGGTGCAATACAATACAATACTGTACAATGTGATACCAGATACCTGTTTGTAACTTCAGGATCCACGAGCGGCACCTAGAGTGAATAAAGCAATACGCCACAACCCTGGTATGCTTAAACAGTAGTATTCTTTTACTGTTGATAATTGGCAAGTAAAGAAACACCAGTACATAAACTGTGCTATCCTCCTAACATGGGATGAGAGCACAATTAAAATTAAATCTATACAGCAATCAAATGGCAAACAGTATACCTGCAGGTATATGAATAAGAAAATAAAACTAAGCCTAGGAGCTCCCCCTACTTTGTAAGGTAACCGTGAGATCTCACAAAAAAAAAAAAAAAACAGTCAGTTCTTGATCTTCTTTCTTCTTCGCTAGCTAATAATGTTTCCCAAGTAATTTGTAATCCAAACAAAACGAGTAAACTTCCTGAAAAAGAAATGTCTCCGCAATGAGTGGGTTAACTGCCTTGGCCTTCTGGAGAGCGTCCCCGAACAACTAGGCCTTCAACCTTCCTAAAGGCAACCCCTCCGCTTCTTCTTGGAAGTATGTAGTGAGGCCTGTGTGTTAGTCTAACGGCGTGTGAGGCATAACAAACTGTGGGCCGTAACCCACTCACCTAACTGGACACAGGCTCCGTACAGTCTCGCGACCTCCTCCCGTGGCTCCGTCTGCTGGATCAAACACCAGGCCAACTCTGCTGGGGGACTCCCGTCCCCCGATGCTCAATGGAAATGTCCGTGGGCCTTGCTGTTCGGTCCCGTCTCCTCACAGATCCTCTCCGGCTGCCCATGCGGTTCCAAAGGGACCTAAGATGGCTGCTCCCACTCCTTATATAGCAAATCCCAGCATGCACTGCGCAAGAAATTGTTCCTGGGTCTTTGATCAACTTCCTATTTACAAAGGTCAAATCTGAGAACCAATAGTCTTTCTTCAATATTTATCAGATAGTGGAATCCTTCTTGCATTAACAACAATTGGCCACTAGATGGCTCCAAACACTCAACAATCTCAATGTCCATGAATGCCATTTAGGGAATGCAATATACACATTTATGTACTATATATATACATCAGCGCTACACACTCCCCCTACTTTGTCTCTTTTGGTCCCCTAAAGAGGTCCAAATTGCTAATCCTATCTTGCATTCTAGTTTCTATACGTTCACACAAAACGGACAGAGGAGCTTCCCACCAATTGTCATACAGTGGGAAGCTATCCTGTGCACCCACAGCTGATACTACCATGTCTGGTACAGATGTGTCAAGGGGTGAGCTGGGGCTGTCCCTTACTAAATCAAGAGTAGAGGGACTAGGCAGTTCAAAGTTTCTTCTGCTCACAAACTGTGAGGCTTCAGAGCATTCGCCCAATGTGTCATAAGTCAGTCTGCGTGGTGGGCGAATGTCTCTCTTTGCTCTGGGCACTTTTGGAGTGTCCATTCCTTCTGGGCCAAGGTCATCATTCCGTTCAATGCTTAAGGGTGGGGAATGAATGGAAGCACTGGGCTCTCCTACAGAGTGAGTGGTCGGCACAAATTCCGGGGCCTCTGCCCTAAGAGTTCCATTATCATCCTCCTCTACCTCCGAAAGGACATCAGCATCTGTTTCTGAATCTTCAGGAAGCCACAGCCAGCTCATCTCCACTCCCTCATCCTCATCTATAGAAGGTGCAGGTTGGGACCTGGTTATTGGTCTACACACATCAGTGGGTGTAGATTCCTTCTCTGTGCTTGTCCTGACTGCCTCAGTGAGAGGTAAGAGGTGATTCCGGTGCCATGTTTTTACCGGCCCAGTTTTTCCTTCTGGCTTGATCTCATACACTGGGAGCCCTGGAAGTTTCCTGCACACAACAAATGGCTGTGATTTCCAGCGATCAGCCAACTTGTGTTTGCCTGGAATGCCTAAGTTCCTCAACAAGAGGCTGAAGATCCTGGACTCTCACTTTCAGGTCAAAGTTCCTCTTGTTCCTCTCCCCCCTGGAATCCGAGGTGGCGTGAGCCTGCTCGTAAGCTGTCTTCAGGCTCCGCCGTAGTCTGTCCACATACCCTTTATGGGAGGCCTCGGAGGTGTGGTCCAAGGAGGAACCAAACGCCAGGTCCACTGGCAATCTTGCTTCACGGCCAAACATCAGTCGGTATGGGGAATATCCAGTGGCATCACTTTTGGTACTATTATAGGCATGGACTAATGCAGCAATGTGTTTACTCCAGTGAGGTTTTTGCTCGGCAGTCAAGGTCCCCAACATGTTCAAGAGAGTCCTGTTGAACCTTTCCGGTTGGGGGTCCCCTTGTGGGTGGTAAGGAGTAGTCCTGGACTTTTGTATGCCTAACAGATCCAACAGCCTTTTGATTAGTCTGCTCTCAAAGTCCCTTCCTTGGTCTGAATGTATGCGTTGAGGCAGGCCATAGTGTACGAAGAACTTTTCCACGAGAGTCTTTGCTACTGTGGTTGCTTGCTGATCCCTAGTAGGGAAAGCTTGAGCATAACGGGTGAAGTGATCTGTCACCACTAAGATGTCACCTTGCCCACTCAGATCGGATTCCAGACAAAGAAAGTCTATGCAAACCAGGTCCATTGGGCCCTGACTCTCTAAATGGCCCATTGGGGCAGCCCTCTGGGGCAATGTCTTCCGTTGGATGCATCTGAGGCAGGAGTGACAGTAGCTCTCCACTTCTTTTCTCATGTGAGGCCAGTAGAACCTATCCCTTACTAGTTGGAGAGTTCTCTCGGCTCCCAAGTGTCCATGGTGATCATGTAAAGCAATCAGTACCGTCTCTCTGTGCTTTTCAGGCAAGAGTAACTGCCACCTTGCTTCTGGATCATCAGAGGGGCCCCTTCGGTAGACCACCCCTTGCTGCAGCTGCAAATGATCCCATTCTCTCAATAACACCTGGGCTTCCCTCTCAGGACTCTTCCGCAGTACATCAGGCTGTCGACATTCCAATGCTTCAAGCACCAGCCCACACAGTGGATCTTCCTGCTGATCTCTCCTGAGATCCTTCCTGGATAACTTGGGTAGGCCCTCCTGTGTGACCTGGGAGACGTTACAGTAGCACCTGGGTACTGCCGCTGAGGATACTCCTACTTCTTCAGCTCTGGCTCCACCTCTCTGGTACTGACTTGTGCCCTCCCATAGGGCCCTCACTCCTTCTGGAGTAAGCTGGGTCCATTCTTCCAAGGGGTCATGGGGTCTTCTTGACAGGGCATCCGCATCTCGGTTACCAACTCCTGGTCTGTACTTCAGGCTGAAGGTAAAGGCTGAGAGAGCAGCTAACCACCTGTGACCGGTGGCATCCAGCTTTGCAGTGGTGAGTAGATATGTGAGGGGGTTGTTGTCCGTCTTGACCACAAATTCAGCCCCGTAAAGGTAGTCCTTCAACTTGTCCACCACTGCCCATTTTAAAGCCAGAAATTCAAGCTTGTGAGTTGGATAGTTTCTTTCAGCAGGGGTCAGACTTCTACTCACATAGGCAACTGGCCGTAAGTGCTCTTCATGCTCCTGGTAAAGCACTCCCCCCAGCCCGTCGCGGCTGGCATCCACATGTAACTCATATGGTTTGGCAGGGTCTGCATAGGCCAACACTGGGGCAGTAGTAAGACTCCACTTCAGCCTCCTGCAGGCCTCTTCACATTCTGGAGTCCACTGATCCTGGATGGACTCTTTCTTCCTTCTAGACCCCTCTTTAGGCTTTTTCGGCTGACCCGCACTTTCACCAGCTTCTTCCTGCTTCTTTAAGAGTTCAGTGAGTGGGTGGGCTATTTTTGCGAATCCCTCTACGAATCTTCGGTAGTATGAGCAGAAACCCAAGAATGACCTGAGCTCAGTTACGTTGGTGGGCCTGGGCCAGGAAGTGACAGCTTCTAGTTTCTTGGGATCAGTTGCCACTCCTTCTTCAGACACAATGTGTCCCAGGTAACTCACCGAGGGTTGGTAGAACTGGCACTTCTCCATAGAGAGTTTCAGGCCTTCATCATGAAGTCTCTTCAAGACCTTCTCAAGGCGTTCTTCATGTTCCTCCAACGTCCTCCCAAAGACTATGACATCATCCAGGTATACCAGAACTTCAAGGAGATTCATGTCACCCACTGTCTTCTCCATCAACCTCTGGAAAGTTGCTGGGGCCCCAGTCAGCCTTGCGGCATCCGGTTGAACTCAAAGAACCCAACTGGGGTGATGAAAGCGGTTTTTTCCTTGTCTTCAGGGCACATAGGAATCTGGTAATACCCACTCTTCAGGTCCAGTACGCTGAACCACTTTGCTCCTGACAGACTCTGTAAGGCATCCTCAATTCGGGGTGTGGTGTACTGGTCTGGGATGGTCCTCCGATTCAGGGTCCTGTAGTCAATGCACAGGAGTAGGGACCCATTCTTCTTCCTGACCACTACTATAGGGGAGGCGTAGGGACTCCTGGACTCTCGGATAATGCCCGTCCTCTTAAGTTCAGCCAATTGTTCCCTCAAGTCTTCCAGATCTCCTAGGGGGATCCGCCGGACCCTTTCCCGAAATGGCTTGTCTTCCTCCAGACGAATTCGATGGGTGGCACTCTTTGCCAATCCTACGTCAAATTCACTTTTCGAGAAGGCTGCTCTCCATCTCAGCAGTTGGGCTTTGGCCCTTTCCCGCCATGCAGGAGTAAGAGGCGTATTTTTTGGGCTGAACTCTTCTTCAGGGATTTCTGGGGCTGACCCTCCTTTCAAACCTCCTGGTTCAACTGGAACAGCCGGACTGACCTGTCCCAACAGTAGCCTGGCTGGCACTCTCACTGGCACTGTCGCTGTGTTGCGGACACTGACTGGAACTTTGCCGTGAGTTCTCTCCAATACTCTGGTGGGCAACACTTCAGTGATGAGTTCTAGTCCGTTTCTCCCCTCTTTGCGGTTTTCCAGGACAATGAAAGGGCCTGGTTTCTTCCAGCTCAATTTGACCGAGGCTTTTAGGCAGATTACTTCACCCGGCTGGACTATTTTCTCTCCTTTGTTCAGCAGCCAGATTTTTCCCACTCCCTCTTCAGGAGCCTTCTCCTCCTGTATAAGGTCTCGGTATGTCTGAGCCAACATGGGATGTATTTCAGTGGGGCGGGTATCCTTCTTAATTACCAGCGGTGCAAGTAGTCTCCTCACTAAGTCAGTGTTTGTCCCAATGATAAGAGAGCTCTTGTCAGCTCCTGGAGGATGAGGACACACTATGGCCAATGTGTCAAAGGTCTCCGTCTCTCCCACTGTACTTGGGTCGAAGGTGAGTCTGACTGGCAGGTAACCATCATATGGAAAGTTCTGAGTGCCCAAACCCCATATCTCCAACTCCTCCAATTTCCGTAGTGGCAGGTGCTTGAGATGCTTGTCATAGAAGTCCCTGTATAATAAGGTTACTTGGGCTCCAGTATCCAGCAGGGCTTTTGTGTAGATCCCTTCCACTTGGATGGGGACAATTGGGGAAGGTCCCACCAGCTTGGGAGGAAATCCACTGGTAGCTGTACCCTTAGCCTGCTTTGTGGCTCGGACTTTGGCCTTTGAGGGCCTCTTTTTCTTCTGCCCCGCCTTGTTGGTGGCTCCAGTGGGCCGTGGCACGTGAGTCGGTGTGGAGTTCGCTACTGCACCCGGGCGCCCAGTTGACTCCTTCACTGGGGCCCTCTGAAGTTTCCCTCCGACTGATGTGGGTTTTCCTCGGGTAGTGGGCTGGGGCACACTCGCCTGAAATGTCCCATCCCTCCGCATTTGAAACAGACTCTTTGTGTTTGTTTCGGAGGGCTGGTAATGGTGGTAGCTTTTGGGACCTTCCTTGGCATAACTCCTTCTGCCTTTAGTTTCACCAGCTCAGTCATCATCATGGCCATCATCTCCAGTATCTCCTTCTGGGTCTGCATAAGCCTCTCCAGCTCCGTCTGACTCGCGGGTGGGTGGTGTACAGATGAAAACCGTGATCCCTGGTCAACGGTTGCCGCCAGCACATTCAACTCCTGGGTGTCTGAGGGGACACCTACCTGCTGTATTTTAGCACTTGTGGTGTTTGAAGCTTGAAGCTTTCTCTGTTTCTGGTCTCTCTCAATCTCCATCTTATCCACTTCGTTCACTTTTTCAAGAAGGACCTCGTCTGGAGTTAAGGGATCTTCCAAGTACTGCTTCAAGTGGAGCTTGACATAGTCGCTCCTCAGCCCCGTGGTCACGGATCTCCGGGAATTTCTTCTGTACCAGCTCAGCTCCAAATTGTTCCCCGCTCCCTCTCTCTCCTGAGGTAAACAGCAGGCGGTCCTTGAGTTCAATGGCCCGAAACAGAAAGTTCTGAGGAGTCTCTTTACTGTCCTGTGCAATATTTATCAGTTGGTGGAATAGCTCTGTGGCATCTTCCTCCTCATAGTAACTTTTTAGAATCCTCTTAAGCTGGTTCAAAGTCAAATCACTCTTTCTCTCTAACATGCCCCTAACACTTGAGCCTGGGCTGATGGCGTGGATCACAGCCTCTCTGATTTCCGATTCCAGATATCCTTTTTGTAGCCCCAGCTCTATTTGGTGTAGGAGGCCGGTGTAAGACAGTTTGCCCTTCTGTCCCTTTTCTCCTATCTGGCCATCAATGCGGAAATCCTTCCTAATAGTTACTTCTTGCAGATAGCCCCTGCTGCGTCTTCTTGGCTCCCTCCTTGGGTTTGGTGTCATCTGGCCAGCTCTCTTGTCTTCTGAGCCGACGCGCAGTCCATCCATGCGATCTGCTATGATGCTGGATGTCTCCTGAAACTTTTCCTGTATTTCACGGTATTGTCGCTGTAACTCAGCCAGTTGTTGTTCCGCCTGCCGCTGGGCGGCGGCTCCTGCGTTCCTGTCTAGGGGTTCTAACTGCTTTTTGCAGGGGTGTGTCAGGTGAAACACTGTCTTCTCGGACAATTTTATGGTGGCACCGTGGAAATTTTCAGGAACACCCCGTCCCCACTCTATCAGGGCATAGGTGCAATCAGTCCCAAAGTCTGGTTTCACTGCAACCACGTAGGCCTTTCTGTCTGGAGACAATGTCTGTACCACCTCTTTGATTTGCTTCTTCTCCCAGTAGCTCCCTGGGAGTTCAATGGCCACGCTTGCTTCTGAGCGTGTCCCTTCTGCTTCGCACCAACGGACTACTGTGATGGGGTCCATGGTGACCTCAAGGGGGGGGGGTGGGTTTCTTGTAGAGTGACAGGATCCCGGTCCGAGCCCCCACGTGTAGCACTGACCCCCGCAGGAGCTGCTGATTAAATTTTGGGCCTGCACTCTAACTACAACCCCAATGATAAGGCTCAGTCCCCTTTACACAGCTGTGGTGCAATACAATACAATACTGTACAATGTGATACCAGATACCTGTTTGTAACTTCAGGATCCACGAGCGGCACCTAGAGTGAATAAAGCAATACGCCACAACCCTGGTATGCTTAAACAGTAGTATTCTTTTACTGTTGATAATTGGCAAGTAAAGAAACACCAGTACATAAACTGTGCTATCCTCCTAACATGGGATGAGAGCACAATTAAAATTAAATCTATACAGCAATCAAATGGCAAACAGTATACCTGCAGGTATATGAATAAGAAAATAAAACTAAGCCTAGGAGCTCCCCCTACTTTGTAAGGTAACCGTGAGATCTCACAAAAAAAAAAAAAAAAACAGTCAGTTCTTGATCTTCTTTCTTCGCTAGCTAATAATGTTTCCCAAGTAATTTGTAATCCAAACAAAACGAGTAAACTTCCTGAAAAAGAAATGTCTCCGCAATGAGTGGGTTAACTGCCTTGGCCTTCTGGAGAGCGTCCCGAACAACTAGGCCTTCAACCTTCCTAAAGGCAACCCCTCCGCTTCTTCTTGGAAGTATGTAGTGAGGCCTGTGTGTTAGTCTAACGGCGTGTGAGGCATAACAAACTGTGGGCCGTAACCCACTCACCTAACTGGACACAGGCTCCGTACAGTCTCGCGACCTCCTCCCGTGGCTCCGTCTGCTGGATCAAACACCAGGCCAACTCTGCTGGGGGACTCCCGTCCCCCGATGCTCAATGGAAATGTCCGTGGGCCTTGCTGTTCGGTCCCGTCTCCTCACAGATCCTCTCCGGCTGCCCATGCGGTTCCAAAGGGACCTAAGATGGCTGCTCCCACTCCTTATATAGCAAATCCCAGCATGCACTGCGCAAGAAATTGTTCCTGGGTCTTTGATCAACTTCCTATTTACAAAGGTCAAATCTGAGAACCAATAGTCTTTCTTCAATATTTATCAGATAGTGGAATCCTTCTTGCATTAACAACAATTGGCCACTAGATGGCTCCAAACACTCAACAATCTCAATGTCCATGAATGCCATTTAGGGAATGCAATATACACATTTATGTACTATATATATACATCAGCGCTACAGAGAGATGGGTAAATATGGAAAATAGAAATAGCAAAGCCATAATGAGGAAAATATGGATCCCAGCACAGTATAGAGACATTAGCAGGGACACACATAGTATCACATGGAACAAACTACAAATTTGGATTAAGGTACACAAAAAGGAAAAATGAGAATACAACTCTGCACTAATACCACTAATGGGCACAAAATATTTCACACCGGAATAGATAAAATATCTGGAAAATGTATTAAACAAGAGAACACAGATGTAATGACGCAAGATAATTTGAGTACATATCATGAATTAAAAAATAGAAGAGATTTATTGGTGATAGATGAGTGGCAGTATACCCAGCTAAAACACTTTTTTGAGGCTCTACCCCGGCCTATTAGATCGGCAGTGAATTTTCATCCCCCAAGGAAATAGTGTGGAGAAAAAGGAGGGACAGGAGTAACCTCTAAGGCCGCATACACACGATCGGTTCAAACCGATGAAAACAGACTGAAGTTATTTTTCATCGGTCCAAACCGATGTGTAGGTCCGTTATCCTTCGGTCAAAAAACAGACGGCTTGCTTTAAAATAGAACCGATGGAGGGCTAACCGATAGGTCAAAACTGATCGTTAGTATGAAAAAGCATCAGTTAAAAGGCCGCGCATGCTCAGAATCAAGTCGACGCATGCTTGGAAGCATTGAACTTAATTTTTATCAGCACGTCGTTGTGTTAAAACACGTAAACGTCACCGCGTTCTGATACGATCGTTTTTTTAACCTCTTCAGGTCCGCACTATTGACAGAATACGTCAGCAGCGCGGACCTGAGGCGCCGGGGTCACGTCTTTGGACGTGATTTACTTGTAATTCCCCGCGCGCCACAGGGTGGCACGCGGCGGGGAAAAACAGTCCCGACGCATCACCGAGGATCCGATGCGTGTACCCGGCGGCCGCGATGTCCGTCAGGTACACGCGATCGTCGGTGAGAGAGCAGGGACGTGGAGCTCTGAGTGTAAACACAGAGCTTCACGTCCTGTCAGTGAGAGGCGACTGATGCTGTTTCTCTTGTACATAGGGAGACAGCATCGGTCACCTCCCCCAGTCACCCCCCTCCCCCCACACAGTTAGAACACACCCAGGCAATACATTTAACCCCTTCCTCACCCCCTAGTGTTAACCCCTTCAATGCCAGTCACATTTATACAGTAATTAGTGCATTTTTATAGCACTGATCGCTGTATAAATGTGAATGGCGCCAAAAATGTGTCAAAAGTGTCCGATGTGTCCGTCGCAATATCGCAGTCCCAATAAAAATCGCAGATCGCCGCCATTACTAGTAAAAAAAAAATATAAAAAAAAAATCATAATTATGTCCCCTATTTTGTAGGTGCTATAACTTTTGCGCAAAGCAGTCACTTATTGTGATTTTTTTTTTTTTTTTACAAAAATACGTAGAAGAATACGTATCGGCCTTAACTGAGAAAAAAAAAATATTAAAAAAAAAATAAATAAATGGGATAATTATTATAGCAACAAGTAAGAAATATATATATATTTTTAAATTGTCGCTCTTTTTTTCATTATAACGCAAAAAATAAAAACCGCACGGGCGATCAAATACCACCAAAAGAAAGCTCTATTTGTGGGGAAAAAAAGGATGCCAATTTTGTTTGGGTGCCACGTCGCACGACCGCGCAATTGTCAGTTAAAGCGACGCAGTGCCGGAAGCTGAAATTTCGCCTGGGCACGAAGGGGGTTTATGTGCCCAGTAAGCAAGTGGTTAACCGATGGTGTGTAGGCACATCAGACCACCAGTCAGCTTCATCGGTGAACCGATGAAAACGGTCCGTCGGACCGCTCTCATCGGATGGACTGATCGTGTGTACGCGGCCTAAGAGTTAAAAAATATTGAATGAAGGAGAAAAGCTGGAGATACCGCCATACGTCACAAAATAGGAGGAGGAATTGGAAACACGGCTGAACGATTTTGAGATAAGGCAACTAATGGAGAGGGCACAATCTACGTCAGTAAACAGCAATATAATAGAGTTAAATTATAAATGCCTGGCGCGCTGGTATATAACACCTGATAAGGCACACAAATACCAAAAGGAAACATCAGAACTCTGCTGGCAGGGGTGCAAAGAAATTGGGTCCATGATACATATTTGGTGGACATGTCCTAAAATAAAATAAAATATTGAAGGAGATCAGTCTATATCTAATAACAGAAATAACTAATATTGAAGTCCCAGATGATCCATGGGGGTGTTTACATCATAGGATCAGAATGTCAACCAAGCGATATCTGAAAACGCTGCCGAGAGAATGAGGCCGCGTACACACGATGAGATTTATCCGATGAAAACGGTCTGACAGACCGTTTTCATCGGATATGTCTGCTGGGCTATTTTGATTTGATCAGTGTACACACGATAAAACCACAATCCCCGCAGGCAGACAGCGCGGTGACGTGGCGGTGACGTTGACACCGCCACGTCACCACTCCAGGAAGTAAAATACTTCCACACATGCGTCAAATGCATTTGGCGCATGCGGGAGATTTTTGTCCGCTGGTTAGGCGTACTAACCAGCGGACATGTCGGACAGACGGGTTTCCAGCAGACAGATTTTAAAGCATGCTTTAAAACTTGTCTGCTGGAAAAACCTATCTGCTCGCCCGTACACACGATCGAATTTGCCTGCTGAAACGGTCCGTTGGACCGGTTCCAGCAGATAAATTCGATCGTGTGTATGCGGCCTAATACCCAGACACTGGCAAGAAAATGAAAGTCCAACGATGAAAAATGGGGTAATAAAATAAATGAAATACAAAATCTTGAATACGTGAGGTTCAGTGACACATAAGGCTTAGAGGAGTATGAGGAGAAATGGAAGAGACGGATTGATTATAAGCAATCAATGAAATTCGCAGAAATGATGGGAGCATAAGGTAGTAAATTCCATGACAGGGGGCATGATAGGGATGTTTTTGTTCTGGTTTACACTGTGATATGAGTTATTTACTTATGTATGTTGAAGATAGAATCAGGAATTTGTTTAACCACTTGCGGCCCCGCATATCGTCAATTGACGGCAGCTTAGGGGATCTGAATATCCAAGCTGCCGTCAATTGACGGCATCGTTTTCTCCGGCCACTGGGGGGCGCGTCCCTGAGATGCCGATGCGCGTGCCTGGCGGTCGCGATGTCCGCCAGGTACCCGCTGATCGGCAGTTTTAGAGCAGGGACTTGAAGCTCTGTGTGTAAACACAGAGCTCCACATCCTGTCAGGGAGAGGAGACATGCTGTGTCCCTTGTACATAAGGAGACAGCATCGGTCACCCCCCCCAGTCACTCCCCTCCCCCCACACAGTTAGAACACACCCAGGACTCACATTTAACCCCTTCCTCACCCCCTAGTGTTAACCCCTTCACTGCCAGTCACATTTATACAGTAATTAGTGCGTTTTTATAGCACTGATCGCTGTATAAATGTGAATGGTCCCAAAAATGTGTCAAAAGTGTCCGATGTGTCCGTCGCAATATCGCAGTCCTGACAAAATTCGCAGATCGCCGTATTACTAGTAAAAAAAATAATAAAAAATTGTCAGAATTCTATCCCTTATTTCCTAGCCAGTATAACCTTTGCGCAAAACAATTACTATACGCTTATCACAATTGTTTTTTTTACCAAAAATATGTAGAATACATATCAGCCTAAACTGAGAAAAAAATATTTTTTTTTTTTTCAAAATTGGATTTTTATTATAGCAAAAAGTAAAAAATATTCTTTTTTTTTTTTTTTTAAATTGTCGCTCTTTTTTGTTTTTACAGCGCAAAAAAAATGCAGAGGCGATCAAATACCACCAAAAGAAAGCTCTATTTGTGGGGAAAAAAAGGACGTAAATTTTGTTTGTAAGGCACGTCGCACGACCGCGCAATTTTAATTTAAAGCGACGCAGTGCTGAAAGCTGAAATTTCGCCTGGGCAGGAAGGGGGTATATGTGCCCAGTAAGCAAGTGGTTAAAGTAAAGATGTTTTGTACGGAAAAAAAAAAGCTCCGGTGCAACCAATTACCCTCAGAAGTCACATAATTAGTGAAATGATGGTCACCTGTGTGCAATCTAAGTGTCACATGATCTGTCATTACATAGACACACCTTTTTGAAAGGCCCCAGAGGCTGCAACACCTAAGCAAGAGGCACCACTAACCAAACACTGCCATGAAGACCAAGGAACTCTCCAAACAAGTAAGGGACAATGTTGTTGAGAAGTACAAGTCAGGGTTGGGCTATAAAAAAATATCCAAATCTTTGATGATCCCCTAGGAGCCCCATCAAATCTATCATAACCAAATGGAAAGAACACGGCACAACAGCAAACCTGCCAAGAGACGGCCGCACACCAAAACTCACGGGCCGGCTAAGGAGGGCATTAATCCGCGAGGAGCACAGAGACCTAAGGTAACCCTGGAGGAGCTGCAGAATTCCACAGCAGAGACTGGAGTATCTGTACATAGGGGGACAATAAGCCGTACGCTCCATAGAGTCGGGCTTTATGGGGGAGTGGCCAGAAGAAAGACATTACTTTCACCAGAAAAGGCATGTGGGAGCAGGGCCGGTGCAAGGATTTTTGCCAACTAAGGCGAAGGTGCATTTTGCCAAACCCCCCCGCCCCCACCCCCGGACGCATGCACACCATACATTATATCTTTGCTCCATTAAGCTTTAAGCTTTAATGGGTATGATGCTTAAAGTGATCATTTAACTTATTTATCTTTTACAGAGAAAGATAGCATAGATGTCGTTATTCTGCATTGCGCTGTATAATGTATTATTGCTGAGATTTGTTGTTCCTCTATAGCTGCTGGTATTCTCCATTGCGCTGTATAATGATTATACTGCGCAATGCAGATTACCACTGACCAGTTATAGAGGAACTACAAATCCCAGCAATAATACATTATACAGCACAATGGAGAATACCAGCAGCTATAGAGGAACAACAAATCCCAGCAATACATTATATAAAACGCAATGCAGAATACCAGCAGTTATATAGGACTACAAATCCCAGCAATAATACATTATATAAAACGCAATGCAGAATACCAGCAGATACAGAGAACTACAAATCCCAGCAATAATACATTATACAGGCTGCTTAATATATTATTGCAGGGATTTGGTGTTTTTTTTAAACAGGAAACTTTAAAACAGGTCCCCTTACCTGTTTCTGAAGCCTTGTAAGTCATAGTGGCGGCTCTGCAGGCATGTGTCCAGCCTGTGTGGTGAGCGCGGCATGGTCTGGACTCATCCTTCAAATGCCGCCCGCAGCGGCAGCCCACACACAATGCTGCCCCCCAGGACAAACCACCCCCCTACATTAGTACAGACTCCCCTCAGGTAAAACCTCCCATCTCAATTAGTACAGACCCCCCACAGGACAAACCACCCCCCCATTAGCAGAGACCCCCCTTCCATTAGTACAGACCCCCCCGACAATCATCCCCCATTAGTACAGACCCCCCACGCAATTAGTACAGACCCCTCCAGGCACAATCATCCCCCATTAGTACAGACCCCCACACAATTAGTACAGACCCCTCCAGCCACAATCATCCCCCATTAGTACAGACCCCCCCACAATTAGTATAGACCCCCCACAAACCACCCTTCATTAATACAGTCACCCCCCTCTATTAGTACACAACACCCCCCCAGGACAAACCCCACTCAGGTGGCAGCTGGAGAGGAGAGGACAGTGTGCAGCTGCGCCGCCCGGGTGGAAAACATGATGCTCGTGAGGAGGAGGAGGAGGAGGATTCAAAAATACAGCGAGAAATACTGGAGAGCTCAGAGCAGCCTCAGACAAGGAGAGAAGTAGGGAGCGGAGCACTCTGGTGCTTGAGCGCCACCACCTCTGTGGTGCCTGGGTGAACTGCACCCTGCACGGCGCACTCATTGTAGAAACGGCTGGCTGGATTGGTTCTTGTTCTGGAGGTGGAGGTGGAGGTTTTGTTCGGGCGGCTGCAGCCGTTTTTCCACGCTGTCCCCTGGCTGGCGCCGTAAGGCAAGAGCCAATGTTGCCTTGCGCTAGGACCGGCCCTGTGTGGGAGATTCCCAAAATGTTTGGAGGAAGGTGCTCTGGTCTGAGGAGACTAAAATTGAACTTTTGGGCCATTAAGGAAAACCCTATGTCTGGCGCAAACCCAACACATCATCCAAAGAACACCATCCCCACCGTGAAACTTGGTGGTGGCGGCATCATGCTGTGGGGATGTTTTTCAGCAGTCGGGACTCAGGACTGGGAAACTGGTCAGAGTTGAGGGAAAGATGGATGGTGATAAATACAGGGATATTCATGAGCAAAACCTGTACCATTCTGTGTGTGATTTGAGATTAGGATGGAGGTTCACCTTCCAGCAGGACATTGACCCCAAACACACTGCTAAAGCAACACTTGAGTGGTTTAAGGGAAACATGGAAATGTGTTGGAATGGCCTAGTCAAAGCCCAGACCTCAATCCAATAGAAAATCTGTGGTCAGACTTAAAGATTGCTGTTCACAAGCGCAAACCATCCAACTTGAAGGAGCCGGAGCAGTTTTGCAAGGAGGAATGAGCAAATATCCCAGTGGTGAGATGTGACAAGCTCATTTGCCCTGTACACGCGATCGGTCAAACCGATGAGAACGGTCTGATGGATTTTTCCACTGGCAAGAAAATGAAAGTACAACGATGAAAAAATGGAGTAATAAAATAATTGAAATATAAAATCTTGAATACTGAAGGTTCAGTGACATAGAAGGCTAATGCCGTGTACACACGGTCGGTCCATCCGATGAGAACGGTCTACTGATGAAGCTGACTGATGGTCCGTCGTGCCCACACACCATCGGTTAAAAAAATGATCGTGTGAGGCAGCGTACACACGGCCGAGATTCTCGGCACAAACCAGCAAGAAGCTCACTGGGATCCTCATTCTGCCGAGAACCAGCAAGAAGCTCGCTGGGATCCTCATTCTGCCGAGAACCTCGGCCGTGTGTACGGTTTCGGCGAGCATCCCGACGGGAAAGCCATCAAGCCAAAATAGAGAGCAGGTTCTCTATTTGCTCGATGGCCCATCGAGAACCATGGCTCGACGCCTTTCCCGGCGGCTTGGTCGACGATTTTGACGGCCGGGCGAGAACCTCGACGGGCGGAACGATGTGTTTGGCCCGTCGAGGTTCTCGTACGTGTGTACGCAGCCTCAGAACGCGGTGACGTAAAACACAACGACGTGCTGAAAAAAATGAAGTTCAATGCTTCCAAGCATGGGTCGACTTGATTCTGAGCATGCGTGAGTTTTTAACAGATGGACGTGCCTACTAACGATTGTTTTTTTTCTATCGGATAGGAATCCATCGGCTAATTTAAAACAAGTTTCAATTTTTTAACCGATGGATAAATAACCGATGGCGCCCACACACGATCACTTTGGTCCAATGAAAACGGTCCATCAGACTGTTCTCATCGGTTTGACCGATCGTGTGTGCGCACCCATAGAGACTTATCTAAAGAGACTTGGAGCTGTGATAGCTGCAAAAGGTGGCCCTACAAAGTAGTGACTTTAGGGGGGTGAATAGATATGCACATGAACTTTTCCTGTTATTTTGTCCTATTTGTTGTTTTTATTCACAATAATAAAAAAATAAAGGGCCAGATTCAGAAAAGAGTTACGGCGCAAGTTCTTTCTGAATAAGGAACCTGGCGCTCTAAGTTACGGCGGCGTAGTGTATCTGAGATACGCTACGCCCACCTAAACATAGGCAATTGTATCTGAATCTGGCCCAAAATCTTCAAAGTTGTGGGCGTGTGCTGTAAATGAAATGATGCAAATCCTCAAACAATCTGTGTTAACACGAAAAACACCAAGGGGGTGAATACTAGGGTTGTCCCGATACCACTTTTTTAGGACCGAGTACAAGTACCGATACTTTTTTTCAAGTAGTTGCCGATACCGAATACCGATACTTTTTTTTTTTTTTAATGTGTCCACAAATGCAGCCGTGTCCACAAATGCAGCCATGTCCCCCCACAAATGCAGCCATGTCCCCCCACAAATGCAGCCATGTCCCCCACAGATGCAGCCATGTCCCCCAACAAATGCAGCCATGTCCCCCACAGATGCAGCCATGTCCCCCCACAAATGCAGCCATGTCCCCCCACAAATGCAGCCATGTCCCCACACATATGCAGCCTTGTCCCAACACATATGCAGCCATGTCCCCCCCATATATGCAGCTATGTCACCTCCATATCCCCCATATATGCAGCCATGTCACCCCCATATATGCAGCCATGTCACCCCCATATATGCAGCCATGTCACCCCCATATATGCAGCCATGTCACCCCCATATATGCAGCTATGTCACCCCCCAAATATGCAGCCATGTCACCCCCATATATGCAGCCATGTCACCCCCATATATGCAGCTATGTCACCCCCATATATGCAGCTATGTCACCCCCATATATGCAGCCATGTCACCCCCATATATGCAGCCATGTCACCCCCATATATGCAGCTATGTCACCCCCATATATGCAGCCATGTCACCCCCATATATGCAGCCATGTCACCCCCATATATGCAGCTACCTGTATGTCACCCCCATATATGCAGCCATGTCACCCCCATATATGCAGCCATGTCACCCCCATATATGCAGCTATGTCACCCCCATATATGCAGCCATGTCACCCCCATATATGCAGCCATGTCACCCCCATATATGCAGCCATGTCACCCCCATATATGCAGCCATGTCACCCCCATATATGCAGCTATGTCACCCCCATATATGCAGCTATGTCAGCCCCATATATGCAGCCAGTAAACATACCTAGGTGCAGCATCGCCGCTGCCGCCGCTTAGTTAATACAGGCGGGGAAGATAACAGCTTTCATTTGAATAGCCGTATCGTTTCCTGCCGCGCCGCGTATAGACACTCCCCCTTGCTCGGTATCTGTCCAATCACGAGCAAGGGGGAGTGTCTATGTGCTGCCCCTCGGGAAACGATACAGCTATTCAAATGAAAGCTGTTATCTTCCCCGCCTGTATTAACTAAGCGGCGGGGATGCGGCGATGGTGCGGTGCGGCGGGGGAGTAGGGTGACCACGTGTCCCGGACTGCCCGGGATTGTCCCGTAATTGATGGCTTTGTCCCTGATCCCGGGCACCTTCGTTACGGGACAATACATTGTCCCGGAATTGCCTCCTTGGCCAATCTGATGCCCCCTAAAAATTGCCACTGTCCCTCACTGCCGCTGGGCTAGTTCTGTCCAGCGAGAGATCACTTGATTTCCCCCAGACGCTGCCTGGCTCACTGCCAAAACAACTGGTTGCTAGGCTTGGCCCGACTGGCGTCTAACAACCAGAGGAGGAGAGTGGAGCCCCAGCATTCCGAGCGAGCCGGTGGAGGATTCCGCTGTGTTGTCATTTTCTGCTCCCCGTCTCAGAATGCTCCGGAAGTGCTGGGCGGCCAACTGCGCATGCGCGATGCGTTCCAAACGCATCTGCGATGCGTTCCAAAGCATTTACGACAGTGCACACCAGCGAAGCCGCCGTTCGGTATCCAGGCTCTTTTCTTAACATCCCCATGGATTGGAGGATGTTAAAAAAAGAGCCAGGAGGCCGAGCGAGCGCAGCGAGCCGTCCGAGCGAAGCGAGGACGTGAGGCCGACTGGCCACTTTCCCCTAAGTCCAAGTCGCTCTGAATGATGGCTTCGCTGGTGTGCAGTGTCGTAAAGCCATTGGAACGCATCGCATATGTGTTTGGAACGCATCGCGCATGCGCAGTTGGCCGCCCAGCACTTCCGGAGCACTCTGAGACGGGGGAGCCGAATATGACACGTCACCGCCTTGCGCCTAAGCCCCGCCCCCGACTCCGCCCCCGACTCCGCCTCTTCCCTGGTGGCTGACTGGCTGTTCCTGCGCTGGAAGAAAGTTAAATGCTCCCTGCACTGCCCTGACTGAGACTCATGGTCACTCTGCTCCACACTGCACCCCTCCAGTCATGCTGTACATTATACTGCCCTCCACTACTACCCGCTCCCATCATACTACCCCTCCTATTATACTGCCCTCCAATGCCAGTCTGCCACCCCTCCTATTATACTGCCCTTCACTACTACCCCCTCCCAACATACTCCACTGCACTGCCACCCCTGCTATTATACTGCCCTCCACTGCCACCCCTGCTATAGTACAGCCCACAGCAGAATGTGACAGCAGGAGAGAGGTATGTGTACATCCTATCACTGAGCACCACTGTCCCTCCATCCATCCCACTGTCCCTTCATCCACCCATCCACCCCACTGTCCCTCTATTCACCCCACTGTCCCTCCATCCACTCCACTGTCCCTCCATCCACTCCACTGTCCCTCCATCCACTCCACTGTCCCTCCATCCACCCATCCACCCCACTGTCCCTCTATTCACCCCACTGTCCCTCCATCCACTCCACTGTCCCTCCATCCACCCCACTGTCCCTCCATCCACCCATCCACCCCACTGTCCCTCTATTCACCCCACTGTCCCTCCATCCACTACACTGTCCCTCCATCCACTCCACTGTCCCTCCATCCACTCCACTGTCCCTCCATCCACTCCACTGTCCCTCCATCCACTCCACTGTCCCTCCATCCACTCTACTGTCCCTCCATCCACTCCACTGTCCCTCCATCCACTCCACTGTCCCTCCATCCACCCTACTGTCCCTCCATCCACCCCACTGTCCCTCTATTCACCCCACTGTCCCTCCATCCACTCCACTGTCCCTCCATCCACTCCACTGTCCCTCCATCCACTCCACTGTCCCTCCATCCACCCCACTGTCCCTCCATCCACTCCACTGTCCCTCCATCCACTCCACTGTCCCTCCATCCACTCCACTGTCCCTCCATCCACTCCACTGTCCCTCCATCCACCCTACTGTCCCTCCATCCACTCCACTGTCCCTCCATCCACTCCACTGTCCCTCCATCCACTCCACTGTCCCTCCATCCACCCTACTGTCCCTCCATTCACCCCACGGTCCCTCCATCCACCCCACGGTCCCTCCATCCACCCCACGGTCCCTCCATCCACCCCACTGTCGCTCCATCCACCCCACTGTCGCTCCATCCACCCCACTGTCGCTCCATCCACCCCACTGTCCCTCCATTAACCCCACGGTCCCTCCATCCACCCCACTGTCCCCCCATCCACCCCACTGTCCCTCTATCCACCCCACTGTCCCTTCATTCATCCCATTGTCTCTCTATCCCTCTATCCACCCCACTGTCCCTCCATCCATCCCACTGTCCCCCTGTCCCTCCATCCACCCCACTGTCCCTCCATTCATCCCACTGTCCCTCCATCCACCCCACTGTTCCCCTATCCACCCCACTGTCCCTCTATCCTTCCATCCACCCACTGTCCCTCTATCCCTCCATCCACCCCACTGTCCCTCTATCCCTCCATCCACCCCACTGTCCCTCTATCCCTCCATCCACCCCACTGTGCCTCTATCCCTCCATCCACCCCACTGTCCCTCTATCCCTCCATCCACCCCACTGTCCATCTATCCCTCCATCCACCCCACTGTCCCTTTATCCTACTGTCCCTCCGTCCACCCCACTGTCCCTCCGTCCACCCCACTGTCCCTCCATCCAACCCACTGTCCCTCCATCCACCCCACTGTCCCTCCATCCACCCCACTGTCCCTCTATCCCTCCATTCACCCCACTGTCCCTCTATCCCTCCATCCACCCCACTGTCCCTCTATCCCTCCATCCACCCCACTGTCCCGTTATCCTACTGTCCCTCCATCCACCCCACTGTCCCTCCATCCACCCCACTGTCCCTCCATCCACCCCACTGTCCCTCCGTCCACCCCACTGTCCCTCTATCCCTCCATCCACCCCACTGTCCCTCCATCCACCCCACTGTCCCTCCATCCAACCCACTGTCCCTCCATCCAACCCACTGTCCCCCCTTCCACCTCACTGTCCCTCTATCCCTCCATCTACCCCACTGTCCATCTATCCCTCCATCCACCCCACTGTCCCTTTATCCCACTGTCTCTCTATCCACCCCACTGTCCCTCCATCCAACCCACTGTCCCCCCATCCACCCCACTGTCCCTCCGTCCACCCCACTGTCCCTCCGTCCACCCCACTGTCCCTCCGTCCACCCCACTGTCCCTCCGTCCACCCCACTGTCCCTCCGTCCACCCCACTGTCCCTCCGTCCACCCCACTGTCCCTCTGTCTACACTAACTGTCCCTTTATCCATCCCACTGTCACACTGTCCCCCTATCCACCTCACTATGTACATATTACCCCCCGCCATACACTCTGCATTTCCTATTTAACATTACCACATTCTGTACTATATAAGTCATCCCAACCTCTCTTTAATAACACCCCCTTTAAGCCAACCTGTCCACTGTTCCCCACGACGCGCTTTGTGCAACAACTGCCCCAAAAGTCGAATTTTTCCCCCCCAAAAAATCACCTTTTTTTGGGGGGGGGGGGGGGTGTCCCTGAATGGCAATTTGGAGATGTGGTCACCCTACGGGGGAGGGGTGAGGGGCGAGTATTCTATTCTGGTATCGGGGGTATTTGCGGGAGTTCAAGTACTCCCGCAAATTCTCGGTATCGGTCCCGATACCGATACTGGTATCGGTATCGGGACAACCCTAGTGAATACTTTTGCAAGACACAGTTTTTGAAGGAACTCGGCAGGTAGGTTGTTCCAAACATCTTGGAGAACTAATCACAGATCTTCTGTGGATGTATTCTGCCTCATATTCTTCAGTATCTTCATGTAATCCTAGACAGACTCCATGATGTGTCCTGGGGGGATTCCAGGCTGACAGCAGATTGTAAACAAATGAGCTGTCAGTGAAAGGGGGAACTCTTAGGGCAAGTTCACAGCACATTAATTTCAGTGCATTTTTTTCTGCACCAAAAATGCATATAAATTAGGTTATATGGCTTCCAATGGCATAGTTCATACCAGTGCGGTCAGTACCAGAAAAAAAAGTAGAACATGCTGCATTTTCCCTGCTCTGGACTGTAGTGGAACGCTGTAAAACTCATCAAAAATTCATTGGAAAACACTCAAACGCATCAAAAATGCACCAGAAAAAAAGCATCTGGAATGCATACATCAAAAGCGCACAGGAGCATGTCAAAAAGCATTAAAAATGCGCATTTAGAATTGCATCTGGAATAGATCTGGAGTGTGTTTTTTGTGGTGTGAATCAGCTGGTTCACACCACAAAAACGCACTCCAAATTCATTCCGGATGCGTTTCTGCATGCGTGGTTTTGGCACATTTTGGTGCATTTCAGAATGCATTCCAGATCCTTTTTTTATTTTTTCCTGTTATTTTTAGTTCACTGTACTGGGGTCTGGGGCATTTTTCATGTGTGCAAATACATTCCCGTGCATTTTTAAAGCGTTTTACTGCATTCCAGTACAGTCCGGTGCAGGAAAAATGCAGCATGTTCTACTTTTTGTGAAACTGAAATGCTCTGGAACTGACCACACTGGTGTGAACTATGCCATTGGAAAGCATATAACCCAGGCCTTGACAAAATCTGGGCGCCAGGTCGCAATTGCAACAAGAAATTGTGACCTGGCGCCTGGGGAAGCTTAAGCCTGCAGAAGACCACGCCAGCTGGTATTTGAGGCCGCGGCTTTGCATTCTTCTGCAGGCCTCAGCGTCCTTCTGTGATCTGGCGCCATCTTGTGGTGGCCGTTGGCATTACAGGTTACATTACATTTACAAGTCGCAAAACAGCAGTTCTAATGTGTTTTTCACTGTTTTCACTGCCCTGTCCTTCCATCTAATCAGAACCCCCAAACATTATATATATATATTTTTTATTCTAACACTCTAGAGAATAAAATGGCGGTTATTGCAATACTTTCTGTCACACCGTATTTGCGCAGCGGTCTTACAAGCGCTTTTTAATTAAAAAATAAGACAACAGTAAAGTTATCCCAATTTTTTTTTTGTGAAAGATAATGTTAGGCCGAGTAAATTGATACCCAACATGTCACACTTCAAAATTGCGTCCGCTCGTGGAATGGCGAAAAACTTTTACCCTTTAAAATCTCCATAGGCGACGTTTAAAAAATTCTACAGGTGGCATGTTTTGAGTTACAGAGGAGGTCTAGGGCTAGAATTATTGCTCTCGCTCGAACGATCGTGGCGATACCTCACTTGTGTGGTTTAAATACCGTTTACATAAGCGGGCGCTACTCACGTATGTATTCGCTTCTGTGCGCGAGCTTGGCGGGACGGGCTCGTTTTTGGCTCCTAACTTTTTTAGCTGGCTCCTAGATTCCAAGAAAATTTGTCAAGGAGCTGGTGCTGGCTTCTTAACAACCAATCACAGGCAAAAGCACACAAAAAAAAAACATATATACAGTACGTGCATTTTTGGAGCTGCTTTATTGAAATCCAGTGGCGGCTGGTGCTCAACATTTTTTGGGGGGGCGCAAACAAACAAAAAAAACAAACAATTGCAGCCTCACTGTGCCCATCAAATGCAGCCACTGTGCCCATCAATTGTCGCCACTGTGTCATGCCATCAATTGTCACAACTGTGCCATCAATTGTCGCCACTGTGCCACGCCTTCAAATGCAGCCACTGTGCCATGCAATGCAGCCACTCTGCCATAATTTATCGCCACTGTGCCCATAAATTGTCACCACTGTGCCATGCCATCAAACGCAGCCACTGTGCCATCAATTGTCGCCACTGTGCCATGCCAAACGCAGCCACTGTGCCATCAATTGTCACCACTGTGCCCATCAATTGTCACCACTGTGCCATCAAATGCAGCCACTGTGCCATGCCATCAATTGTCACCACTGTGCCCACATCAATTGTTGCCACTGTGCCCACATCAATTGTCGCCACTGTGCCCACATCAATTGTCGCCACTGTGCCCACATCAATTGTCGCCACTGTGCCCACATCAATTGTCGCCACTGTGCCCACATCAATTGTTGCCACTGTGCCCACATCAATTGTCGCCACTGTGCCCACATCAATTGTCGCCACTGTGCCCACATCAATTGTCGCCACTGTGCCCACATCAATTGTCGCCACTGTGCCCTTTGTCGCCACTGTGCCCTTTAATTGTCACCACTGTGCCCATCAATTGTCGCCACTGTGCCCTTTAATTGTCACCACTGTGCCCATCAATTGTCACCACTGTGCCATCAAACGCAGCCACTGTGCCATGCCATCAATTGTTACCACTGTGCCCACATCAATTGTCGCCACTGTGCCCACATCAATTGTCGCCACTGTGCCCACATCAATTGTCGCCACTGTGCCCACATCAATTGTCGCCACTGTGCCCTTTAATTGTCACCACTGTGCCCATCAATTGTCACCACTGTGCCATCAAACGCAGCCACTGTGCCATGCCATCAATTGTTACCACTGTGCCCACATCAATTGTCGCCACTGTGCCCACATCAATTGTCGCCACTGTGCCCACATCAATTGTCACCACTGTGCCCACATCAATTGTCGCCACTGTGCCCTTTAATTGTCACCACTGTGCCCTTTAATTGTCACCACTGTGCCCATCAATTGTCACCACTGTGCCATCAAAACGCAGCCACTGTGCCATGCCATCAATTGTTACCACTGTGCCCACATCAATTGTCGCCACTGTGCCCACATCAATTGTCGCCACTGTGCCCACATCAATTGTCGCCACTGTGCCCTTTAATTGTCACCACTGAGCCCATCAATTGTCACCACTGTGCCATCAAACGCAGCCACTGTGCCATGCCATCAATTGTTACCACTGTGCCCACATCAATTGTCGCCACTGTGCCCACATCAATTGTCGCCACTGTGCCCACATCAATTGTCGCCACTGTGTCCACATCAATTGTCGCCACTGTGTCCACATCAATTGTCGCCACTGTGCCCACATCAATTGTCGCCACTGTGCCCACATCAATTGTCGCCACTGTGCCCACATCAATTATCGCCACTGTGCCCACATCAATTATCGCCACTGTGCCCACATCAATTGTCGCCACTGTGCCCTTTGTCGCCACTGTGCCCTTTAATTGTCACCACTGTGCCCATCAATTGTCGCCACTGTGCCCTTTAATTGTCACCACTGAGCCCATCAATTGTCACCACTGTGCCATCAAACGCAGCCACTGTGCCATGCCATCAATTGTCGCCACTGTGCCCACATCAATTGTCGCCACTGTTCCCACATCAATTGTCGCCACTGTGCCCACATCAATTGTCGCCACTGTGCCCACATCAATTGTCGCCACTGTGCCCTTTGTCGCCACTGTGCCCTTTAATTGTCACCACTGTGCCCATCAATTGTCGCCACTGTGCCCTTTAATTGTCACCACTGTGCCCATCAATTGTCACCACTGTGCCATCAAACGCAGCCACTGTGCCATGCCATCAATTGTTACCACTGTGCCCACATCAATTGTTGCCACTGTGCCCACATCAATTGTCGCCACTGTGCCCACATCAATTGTCGCCACTGTACCCACATCAATTGTCACCACTGAGCCCACATCAATTGTCACCACTGTGCCATCAAACGCAGCCAATGTGCCATGCCATCAATTGTTACCACTGTGCCCACATCAATTGTCGCCAATGTGCCCACATCAATTGTCGCCACTGTGCCCACATCAATTGTCGTCACTGTGCCCACATCATTTGTCGCCACTGTGCCCACATCAATTGTCGCCACTGTGCCCTGTAAAATGCTTCCCCCTTGCCCCCCTGCCCAGCATATACCTTTCTGGTGTCAGCCATCCTGCTTCCATAGTGCCTTGATGTCTTCTCCCTCCCTCGATGATGTTTCAGCCAATCAGGTTACCGGTAACCAACACCGGTGAACCTGATTGGCTGAGATGCCTGTCAGTCTTATCCAAGGAACGCCCCCCCCTGTGCGTCCCCTGGATAGCTATTTGGAAGCCGAGTACAGCCTGAGGGCTGTAATCGGAAAGCCTATCAGAGCCGCTGGCTATGATAGGCACTTCCAAAGCCAACCAGCTGCCGTTATTCAGATGGCCGCCACTCACCATGTAGTATGTAAGGCAGAGTGCAGGGGTCAGTAGTATGTAAAGCAGAGTGCAGGGGTCAGTAGTATGTAAGGCAGAGTGCAGGGGTCAGTAGTATGTACGGCAGAGTGCAGGGGTCAGTAGTATGTACGGCAGAGTGCAGGGGTCAGTAGTATGTAAAGCAGAGTGCAGGGGTCAGTAGTATGTAAGGCAGAGTGCAGGGGTCAGTAGTATGTAAGGCAGAGTGCAGGGGTCAGTAGTATGTAAGGCAGAGTATGTTGTCAGTAAAATGTAGGGCAGTGTAAAGGGGTCAGTCGTGTGTAATGTAGAGCAGAGTACAGGGGTCAGTAATTTTAAGGGCAGAGTACAGGGAGCAGTAGTATGTACTGCTTTGTAAAGGGGTCAGTAACATGTAAGATAGAGTGTGATTCTCCCCCTCCTCTTTATCATATGCAAAACAGAGTAGAAAAGCGGCAGCAAGACATTGATAACTTTTCTGTAATGCTCGTCCCCACAGGTCTGCTTCTCTTATCCTTCCCAGGTGCTTGTATGTGGTATTAATACAAGAGTTTGGAATGGGCATGGGTCGGTGCTACCGCTAGGCAAACTTGGCAGCCACCTAGGGCGCAGCCACTGGTATCCCTACTCTCCGCCGGCTCAGGATGACATATTCCTTCCCTTCCAGGCTGCTCTGTGTTTTTTCACTCCTCCTCAGAGGTTACCCCTACACCTCTTCCCCGGCTCTGAGTATGGAGCTCGCCCCCAGATATTTCTGGATCCTTCCCTGGCTCACCCCAGCTCAGCCCCTCCCTCCCCAGCACAGCTCCCAAGTATGGAGCTTGCCCCCAGATATTCTTGGCTCCTCCTCCAGGGTCGTCCCGTCCTCTCCTGGCTCCTGAGTATCATGATCACCCCTCAAGTGTGCTCCCTGACCCAGCAGCACATCTGAGCCGGTGTGCCCAGCTATCTCCTAGTCCTCCTCCTCCTCTCCATGGAAAGATGCTGGGGATGTGACATGTGAGGACCAAGCTCTGCCAGGATCTGCCCTTCCTTTCTAGTACCCATGATCGTACTCATCTGGGGAGCATCACTGAGGATGAAGAAGAGCTGCTCCAGGCTGTCAAGGCTGAGGACATGGGCATCATGGTGCAGAAGCTGCTGCAGTGACCCAAGGCAGCTGGTAAAGCCAGTGGGTACACCCACCTACCCACCAATCTACCCACTGACTGATCTACCTACCTACTTACTCTGGTGATGATGGGTTTAATGAGATCAGATTATACCGGCAGGGAGAGGGGATCAGGACAGGTTGGGGGCAGGGGTGGACTAACCATTTGGGCACTGTCTGGCGTCCCCATTCCCGCTGGAGTTCCACTGAGCCCAGTGCCTGAGCCCAGTGACTTGTTTTGGACACTTGGCTCCACTAATTCACCTCCCACTGCAGGGGAGAATACACTGCAAGGGGTTACATTGGGGGAATTAATACAGTTGGGTTTAAAATGGGGCAATACACTACGGGGAGTACACTAGGGGGATTTACATGGGAAGGGGTGGATTCACACTGGGGGATTTACACTTAGGGAAGTACACAGGAAAGAGTACACTGAGGATTACACTGGGGAGGAGTACACTCTGGTATGAAGAAATACACTGGGGGAGGCACAGTGGCCTTGGGGGGACGGGACAAATATTTGAGCTGGAAGGAGGACACCCTTGTCCAGAAGTCTTTGGCTCAGCGCTGGGGCACTGACTTGTATTGTGATTGGTCACCTGCTGCTGCTCCGCTTCCCTTGTAGCTGTATATGTGTATCTGCTGCAACTGGACTGAACTGAACGTGTCACAAGAACAGCAGGTACAGCTTCTGGTGCCAGCTGACAACAGGGTGAGTGTGCACTGTGCTGGTGGAGGGAAGGTAGGGAGAGGAAATAGAAGCAAACAAGGCAGCTCATTGTGTAAGTTCAGTGACAAGCAGCAGCAGCGGCGCCCCCCCTGCAGTTCACTCCGAATCCCACCGCCCAGCCCCACTCCGCTCCGGAGAAGCAGTGTGCACTCGCAACAGCTTCAGGTTCCCCCCCACCTCAATGTGCCAATCAGACGGAGTTGCTGCAGCAACTTCCGCCGCAACACCGCCGCTGCTTCTGCTTGTCACAATGACAGGACTTGGAGTGAACTGCGGGAGGGGGGGCACTGCTGGTGGCGGGGCTGGCTGGCAGTATTAGCGCCGACTGCGGAAAGAGAAGTATTCAGCTGCGGCGGGGTTCGGTGGCGGTGCTGCTGGCTCTGGTATTGGTGGGGCTGGCAGGCAATGAATGTGGGGGTGCTGGCGTGGGGGATTGAGCCGGTCTATTCTACACTTACCTTCAATGGTTGGCTCCTCTATAACGCCCCCACATGCGCTCCAGATACCACCAGAATACCAGAAGTGATGTAATACTAATGGCACTGCCCACTGACCTCCCCTCCGGTCCCCGCCGAGCCAATCCCATGACAACACTAGTGCAAGCTAGCAAATCAAATGACAGTGGGAGTGTGTGCGGGAGCACAGCTTGTGCCCTGCACACGCCCTAAACCCGGGCAAATCATCTTTCCAGCCTGCAATCAGCTGATTGCAGGCTGGGAAGCTTCCCATAGACCGCTGCATGTCTGGCGCCTGGTCACTCTTAACTGTTTGTCGACCGGCCCCGCAGTTATACGCGGCAGGTCGGCTCTGCTGGGCGAGAGCCAGTAGCTCTACGTTGCTTCGCCCAGCAGCCAGTAGGGGCGCGCACACGACCCCCGCTCGCCCTTGAGTCCTATGCGCGTGCCTGGCACACGCAATCGATCATTACAGAGCGAGGACCGGGAGCTGTGTGTGTAAACACACAGCTCCCGGTCCTGTCAGGGGAGAAATGCCTGACTTCTGTTCATACAATGTATGACCAGCGATCTGTCATTTTCCCTAGTCAGTCCCACCCCTTTACAGTTAGAACACACCTAGGGAACATACTTAACCCCCTTCCCCGCCCCCTAGTGTTAACCCCTTCACTGACAGTGGCATTTTTATAGTAATCAGTGCATTTTTATAGCACTGATCGTTATAAAAATGCCAGTGTTCCCAAAAATGTGTCAGAAGTCTCCGCCATAATGTCGCAGTACCGAAAAAAATATTAATAAAAATGCCATAAAACTATGCCCTATTTTGTAAACGCCATAACTTTTGCGCAAACCAATCAATAAACGTTTATTGTGGTTTTTTTTAATGAAAAATATGTAGAAGAATACGTATCGGCGTAAACTGAGGAAAAAAAACGTTTTATATATATATTTTTGGGGATATTTATTACAGCAAAAAGTAAAAAATTATAATTTTTTTCTTTAAAATTGTCGCTCTGTTTTTGTTTATATCGCAAAAACTAAAAACCGCAGAGGTGATCAAATACCACCAGTGGTTAAAGTGACATTTTTATTTTTTCATATTTTTTCCATTTTTATTTTTACACCCCGAGCGCCCCCTATGGACGTGACACCACTGTTGAAATCTATGGGGCCAGAATTGTGTTGCAGTCCCCGGTATGTAGCAGAGAGGAAGATCCACACCAGACACGGCACACCACACAGAATGTACATTACCTGCAACACACCACTGAATCTTTCCTGACATCTTCTTTTTTCTGTTATCTCCACAACACACGGTCCTGGAACACCGCCCTGACACACCGTCCTGGCAGAACTTTTAGAGTGGGTGATAATATAAACAATAGTGATGTCCAGTTCATGAACGAATCGTTCTTTTGAATCGGTTCTTTTCAGTGAACTGAGTGAATGGATTCATGTGAGTGAACTGAACCATCTGGAGGTTCTCTGTGCACTCAATACAAAGCATAGCAGAGCAGGCTGGTAATATGATCCTAGAGTGAGAGAGCTCCGCCCCTCCCTACAACCAATCAGAGTGCTCAAGGCACAGAGACACTCAGGAGCTGCATACAGGTCATCATGAGTACACAGTACACCGAGTAAAAGAAACAAACGAGTTATTGAAATAAAGAACTATATATGAGTTACTGAGTTGAAGAATCGTATGAGCTGTTAGAATCCAGTACACTGTAATAACCCCGAGTCACCACCAGGAGAACAATACTCTAAATCAGGGGTCTCCAAACTACGGCCCGCGGGCCACATCTGGCCCGCCAGGCCATTTCTTCCGGCCCGCAGCTTGAATCCTTAGTTCCCCTGTTGGTTGTGGAACCTGCGCTGCATATTCGTCCCAGGCAATATGCAGCGCAGGTCCCGTAATCCCTCCCGGCGTTTCACTGTGTTGGCTGCTGGGACCACGGCATCCCAGCAGCCAATGAGGTGTTTAGTGCAGACGCGTTGCCGCCTCCCTCCTCCCGCCTCCTGCCTCGCTGTTATCCAGTAACGAGTGTGTAATACCAGCGGGCGGGAGGCGGGAGGTGCAGCAGGTCTGCACAGCTAGTGATGGAGACGCGCTGGACACGCGCTGGACACATGCAAGGAGGGGGGCTGATACACTTGTGTGGGGGTGGTAGAATAGCTCTTATGGGGACACAAATGTGGGGGGTGACTCTTATGGGGAGACGAATGTGGGGGGGGGGGTTGATAACTCTTATGGCTCTGATGGGACACAAATATGTGGGGACTGATGACTCTGATGGGGACACACGTGGAGGGGGGGCTGATGACTCTGATGGGGACACACGTGGAGGGGGGGCTGATGACTCTGATGGGGACACAAATGTGGGGGGGGGCTGATGACTCTGATGGGGACATAAATGTGGGGGGGGGGTGGTGATAACTCTGATGGGGACACAGATATCAGTGGGGTCTGATGGGGACACAAATGTGGGGGTGATGGTGGCTCTTATGGGGACACAAACATGTGAGGAGGGGAGCTGATGGCTCTAATGGTGACACAAATATGCGGAAGGGGAGGTAATGGCTCTGATGGGGACACAAATATGCAGGCGGGGGTGGGCTGTTATGGGGACACAAATGTGCAGGGAGACTCGGATTAATGATGGGGGGGCTCTAATGGGGACACCAATTTGTGGGGATAGCCTGATGAGTGATGGGGACAAAGATGGATGGGCACACAGATGGATGGGGACACAGATAAATGGGGAGACTGGGGACACAGATGAATGGGAAGACTGATGGGGTCACAGACTGATGGGGGACAGACTGATGGGGACACAGATGAATGGGGAGACAGATAGATGGGGAGACTGATAGGGACACAGATGGATGGGGAGACTGATGGGGACACAGATGGATGGGGAGACAGATAGCTGGGGAGACTGATAGGGACACAGATGGATGGGGAGACTGATGGGGACAGATGTATGAGGACACAGATGTATGGGGACACAGATGAATGGGGACACAGATACATGGGGACACAGATGGATGGGGACACAGATGGATGGGGACACAGATGGATGGGGACACAGATGGATGGGGACACAGATGAATGAGGACACAGATGGATGGGGACACAGATGAATGAGGACACAGATGGATGGGGACACAGATGGATGGGGACACAGATGGATGGGGGCACAGATGAATGAGGACACAGATAGATGGGGACACAGATAGATGGGGACACAGATGGATGGGGACACAGATGGATGGGGACACAGATGGATGGTGACACAGATGAATGGGGACACAGATGAATGGGGGCACAGATGGATGGGGGCACAGATGAATGGGGACACAGATGGATGGGGACACAGGTGGATGGGGCAACAGATGGATGGGGAGACTGGGGACACAGATGAATGGGAAGACTGATGGGGGCACAGACTGATGGGGTCACAGACTGAAGGGGTCACAGACTGATGGGGACACAGATGAATGGGAAGACAGATAGATGGGGAGACTGATAGGGACACAGATGGATGGGGAGACTGATGGGGACAGCGATGAATGGGAAGACAGATAGATGGGGAGACTGATGGGGACAGAGATGTATGGGGACACAGATGAATGGGGACACAGATGAATGGGGAGACTGGGGACACAGATCAATGGGAAGACTGATGGGGTGACAGATGGATTGGGGCACACAGACTGATGGGGTCACAGATGGATGGGGACACAGATGAATGGAGACACAGATGAATGGGGACACAGATGAATGGGGACACAGATGAATGGGGACATAGATGGATGGGGACACAGATGGATGGGGACACAGATGGATGGGGACACAGATGGATGGGTACACAGATGGATGGGGACACAGATGGATGAGGACACAGATGATGGGGTACACAGATGAATGGGGACACAGATGAATGGGGACACAGGTGGATGGGGACACAGGTGGATGGGGACACAGGTGGATGGGGACACGGGTGGATGGGGACACGGGTGAATGGGGACACGGGTGAATGGGGACATGGGTGTTAAACCTCATGCACGCTGGAAGTTTAGCCCCGCTGCATGATGCTCCAGCGTTTAGGTGCCAGCAAAAAATATAGGAGCACCATCCAGTCCTGCTGTCAGCAGTAAGTCAAATTCTATTCTTCTTCTACTGTGGATTTATTTATAAATTATTTTTCCGGCCCGTGAATATGTGTAAAATATAGAATGTGGCCCTCGAAGTAAAAAGTTTGGAGACCCCTGCTCTAAATCAATGATCAGGGAGCAGAAATACACTACAGACTGAGGGCCAGATTCTCGTAGATGCGCGCATAATTATGCAGGCGTAGCATATCTCAGATGCACTACCCCGACGTAACGCGGAGTGGCAAGTACCGTATTCAAGATGCAGGCCGGGACGAACGGAGCATGCGCCGTGACGTGGTTGACCCGCGCCGTGACGTGGATGCCTTCTGCGCATGCGCAAAGCCTCCCTACGATTCGCCCGCGCTGTGTATATAATGCAACCACACATGCGCCCGTGCAGCGCAAAAGTCTCCCATTTTTTGGATTGTTACGGGAAAACTTTGTGCTGTACCATGGCTTCTCTTGGGAAGGAGAGGAGAAAGAAAAAATTCTCCCCAGAGGAAAGGGCCATTGTCATCGCGGCAATGGAAAAGTACGATTCCAGGCTCCATGGTGCTGACAGTGCCCGGACCAGCAAGTCCCGGAGGGATGAAATCCTGATGAAGGTGGCTTGCCAGGTTAATGCCCTTTCTCACATGAGATCCGGACACCGCAGGACATTCAAAAAAAGATGAATGGGGAGACAGATAGCTGGGGAGACTGATAGGGACACAGATGGATGGGTAGACTGATGGGGACAGATGTATGAATGACACAGATGTATGGGGACACAGATGAATGGGGACACAGATGGATGGGGACACAGATGGATGGGGACACAGATAAATGAGGACACAGATGGATGGGGACACAGATGGATGGGGACACAGATGGATGGGGGCACAGATGGATGGGGACACAGATGAATGAGGACACAGATGGATGGGGACACAGATGGATGGGGACACAGATGGATGGGGGCACAGATGGATGGGGGCACAGATGAATGGGGACACAGATGGATGGGGACACAGGTGGATGGGGCAACAGATGGATGGGGAGACTGGGGACACAGATGAATGGGAAGACTGATGGGGGCACAGACTGATGGGGTCACAGACTGAAGGGGTCACAGACTGATGGGGACACAGATGAATGGGAAGACAGATAGATGGGGAGACTGATAGGGACACAGATGGATGGGGACACAGTAATGGAATGGGTGGGGACCTCCATGCTGTTAAGGACCTGGTGCTGGCTTCTTAGCAACCGACACAAATCACAGGCAAAAACACAACCAAAAAAATATATACAGTACGTGCATTTTTGGTGCTGCTCCATTGAAATCTATGGGGACAAAATTGTGTTACAGTCCCACCAAAGTAGTAAAGGGACCTTTTCAGAACCGAATAATGTTATTTCAATTGTCATGTGATTCTGTACAACTGAAGTAGCACCTGAAATCCCACTGGTGTGAATGGAGCCTCTGTTCACATCTAGGTGTCCAGGATTGCGCAATTCTGCCTGCGATACCCAATCACTGCAAATCTCGCTATGCCCTTGCGATCCCTGTCACTTTCAATGGCACCCCGATCGCGATGTAATTTTGCTTGCCTGATGAATCGCAGTAAAATCGCGCAAACAGAATGGCAGTACACCTGTTCTTTTGTGCACAAGGGATACTGCAATTCAGTTTGTGCAATTTCGCCGGCTGTTGTGGCAAAATCACGCTGTCATCGGGGGGGGGGGCCATTGGAAGTGACAGGAATCGCAAAGGGTGCCCCACCATTTGCCATGATTTGGGATTACGGGCAGAATGAATCACAGCGATTTTGCCCACGATCTGGGAAGCCTAGGTGTGAATGGAGCCCTATGGTCCCCGGAAAGTAGCATACAGGAAGATCACAGCAGACACCGCACAGCACACAGAATGTACATTACCTGCAACACACCACTGGATCTTTCCTGACATCTTATCTTCTTTTTCGGTTATCTCCACGGCACACTGTCCTAGCAGAACTTTGTATGAATAATCACACAAACAGAGCAGGGAAGTATATAGACAAACGGATGGTGGGAGGGTGTAAGGGGTGTAATGATTAGCAAAGAAGAAGGATCTGATTCCTTTTTATTAGAAGATCTATTTGAGCAAAATGGATCAATGATCACCAGGGTGCAGCATCCTCATCTTTATAAGAGATAACGTTGAAGAAAACCTTGAAAAATATAAGACAGACGTTGTAAAAGTATTCACTTATCTTGGGAATTTCAGTGAGGAATTTGACTTTCACTTTACTTTTTCTGTTTCCATTACTTTTTATTAGTTTTACAATGAAAAAAAATGGCAATGCAGAGTAACACAAATGTGTACATTACTGAACATACAGAATTAAGGTTGTCAACAACCATGTCCAGTGGGTACTGAAATACCGGTCCCAAAACATATGCCAAACAACAAACTTTAATGATTAAACAAGTACAACTTAAAAACTAGGGATGAGCCGAACACCCCCGGGTTCGGTTCGCAGCAAAACGTTCGAACAGACCGCGGGTTCGCGCGAACATTTAGAACCCCATTGAAGTCTATTGGACTCGAACATTCGAATTCAAAAATGATCATTTTAAAGACCAATATTCAATTTAATGTTGGAAAACGTCGTTCAGAACCCGGGTCTTGCCCCAGGGAACATGTATCAATGGAAAAAAAAGTTTTAAAAACGGCTGTTTTTTCCGGAGCAGCCATTTTAATGATGCTTAAAGTAAAAAAAAAAATCCTTTAAATATCACACCTGCTGGGTGTCTATAGTAGTGGCACGTGTTTAGAAATGTCCCTGCACAACATGAGAGGACTATAAAAAAAAAGTAAATAATACTGCTTGCTCGTGTGCTGTGTGGCAACAATATGTCGAATATTTTAGCGGTGGTGGGGGGCCATTATTGTTTTGTGAAAGAAAAATTTTAGAAAAAAGGACACCCCTCAAACAAGGAGCCACGTGCAAAGTATTGCATCAAAAATTGTTATTAGGCGCCCCTGTTAAACAGGGGCAGAAAAATTGTGCCTTGGGCACAACACAACACTGCAACCCCTCCCAATGACTCCAATTGGAGCGCAACAAGGAGCCACGTGCAAAGTATTGCATCAAATGTTGTTATTAGGCACCCCTGTTAAACAGGGGCAGAAAAATTGTGCCTTAGGCACTGGTGGCGGAGCCCAGAAACACAACATTTCTTACTAGCTATCAGCAAGAAAAGTGAGGAGGAGAAGGATATTCCATCAGCAGCATAAGAGGACAGTCACTCAGCATCAGCAGTCTAAAAGGGATCCGACATTTCAACAAAAAAATATTATTCAGTAACATCAGCATCAGGTGCTTGGTAGCTGGTGTTGATCCAAGCCTGATTCATTTTGATGAAGGTCAGTCGATCAACAGAGTCGGTGGAGAGGCGCAACCTGTGATCGGTAACAAAGCCTCCAGCAGCACTGAATGTGCGTTCTGAAAGAACACTGGATGCAGGACAAGCCAGTAGCTCAATTGCATACTGTGCAAGCTCTGGCCAGTGATCCATCCTCAAGACCCAGTAAGCCAGAGGATTTTCGGTGGGGAAGGAGTCCAAGTCGGATCTTGCCCCTAGGTATTCCCGGACCATGTAAACCAGACGCTGGCGATGGTTGCTGGAACCAGTCAGACCTTGGGGCTGCGGACTAAAAAACTGTCTGAAGGCATTGGTCAGACGGCCACCTTCTCCACCGCTCCTTCTGTGACTCACCGAAGCCTCAGCAAGACGTCGTCCAGAGACAGGTTTTGGTAATCCCCCCGGTTCTGGGAACGCATTGCACACACCCTTCTGCAAGGCCTCCCGCAGAAGTTTCATTTTCTGCTCCCTCTGCGATGGCAACATAAGGTCCGCAACCTTAGGCCTCGTACACACGATGTAATTTATCCGGTCGGAGATATCCGACGGATAGTTTCCAGCAGACAAGGCAAATTTTCCGTTGGTCTGATGAGCGTACACACCATCGGACAGAAATTCCAGCGGACCAGAACGCGGGCACGTAAACCACGTACGACGTCACTATAAAGGGGAATGCCAAAGCCTACGGCGCCGCCCTCTGGTCTGCTTTTGCTAGTTACGTGTTAGCGAAGGTTTGGTTAGAGCTGATTAGTGCTTTTCAGTCTCCGCGCTTAGCAGGTCGTATTTTCGGGTTCAGTGTGTGCTTGTGGGGTCGTATTTGTCATTCAGTGTCGCCGTGCACGGCGTTTCTGCTTTGCAGTGCCGTCCTGTACGGTCGTATCTGTTTGACGTGCGATCTTTGCAGGTATTGCTGGATTTGGGGGTACTTTCTGTTTGACGTGCGATCTTTGCAGGTATTGCTGGATTAGGGGGTACTTTCTGTTTGAGTGCGTTCTTGACTGACCAGCCAGCCGGTTTGAAGCCATGATGGAGCAGCAGCGCAACTAGGGTTGCCACCTTTTCGGCAAGCCAAACCCGAACATTTTAGCGGCGTACAGCAATTTTTTTTGTAGTACATGCTATAGGATGGTAGGAGATTTGGGATACCTTTGAGTTACCCTAGGAGAGTAGTAAGGAGGCGCGCATAGTACGCTGCAGTGAACAGTGAACAGTGGCTGTGGCCAAATTGTGTTAACAGTGGAGTGGGGGTGGACTTAAAGGGGCATGGTTAAATAAAACAAAAGCATTTGTGTGCCCATAAAATATGATTAAATAAAATAAATGTCACAGTTAAAATATGAACCTAGCCTACCTTAAGAGCGGTGTCTGTAGGGCAGTGAGCGGTGTCTGTAGGGCAGTGAGCGGTGTCAGTAGGCAGTGAGCGGTGTCAGTAGGGCAGTGAGCGGTGTCAGTAGGCAGTGAGCGGTGTCAGTAGGGCAGTGAGCGGTGTCAGTAAGGCAGTGAGCGGTGTCAGTAAGGCAGTGAGCGGTGTCAGTAGGGCAGTGAGCGGTGTCAGTAGGGCAGTGAGCGGTGTCAGTAGGGCAGTGAGCGGTGTCAGTAGGGCAGTGAGCGGTGTCAGTAGGGCAGTGAGCGGTGTCAGTAGGGCAGTGAGCGGTGTCAGTAGGGCAGTGTGCGGTGTCAGTAGGGCAGTGAGCGGTGTCAGTAGGGCAGTGAGCGGTGTCAGTAGGGCAGTGAGCGGTGTCAGTAGGGCAGTGAGCGGTGTCAGTAGGGCAGTGATCGGTGTCAGTAGGGCAGTGAGCCGTGTCAGTGGGCAGTGAGCGGTGTCAGTAGGGCAGTGATCGGTGTCAGTAGGGCAGTGAGCGGTGTCAGTAGGGCAGTGATCGGTGTCAGTAGGGCAGTGATCGGTGTCAGTGGGCAGTGAGCGGTGTCAGTGGGCAGTGAGCGGTGTCAGTGGGCAGTGATCGGTGTCAGTAGGGCAGTGAGCGGTGTCAGTAGGGCAGTGAGCGGTGTCAGTAGGCAGTGAGCGGTGTCAGTAGGGCAGTGAGCGGTGTCAGTAGGCAGTGAGCGGTGTCAGTAGGGCAGTGAGCGGTGTCAGTAGGCAGTGAGCGGTGTCAGTAGGGCAGTGAGCGGTGTCAGTAAGGGCAGTGAGCGGTGTCAGTAAGGCAGTGAGCGGTGTCAGTAGGGCAGTGAGCGGTGTCAGTAGGGCAGTGAGCGGTGTCAGTAGGCAGTGAGCGGTGTCAGTAGGGCAGTGAGCGGTGTCAGTAGGGCAGTGAGCGGTGTCAGTAGGGCAGTGTGCGGTGTCAGTAGGGCAGTGAGCGGTGTCAGTAGGGCAGTGAGCGGTGTCAGTAGGGCAGTGAGCGGTGTCAGTAGGGCAGTGAGCGGTGTCAGTAGGGCAGTGAGCGGTGTCAGTAGGGCAGTGAGCGGTGTCAGTGGGCAGTGAGCGGTGTCAGTAGGGCAGTGAGCGGTGTCAGTAGGGCAGTGAGTGGTGTCAGTAGGGCAGTGAGCGGTGTCAGTAGGGCAGTGAGCGGTGTCAGTAGGGCAGTGATCGGTGTCAGTAGGGCAGTGAGCCGTGTCAGTGGGCAGTGAGCGGTGTCAGTAGGGCAGTGATCGGTGTCAGTAGGGCAGTGAGCGGTGTCAGTAGGGCAGTGATCGGTGTCAGTAGGGCAGTGATCGGTGTCAGTGGGCAGTGAGCGGTGTCAGTGGGCAGTGAGCGGTGTCAGTGGGCAGTGAGCGGTGTCAGTGAGCGGTGTCAGTGGGCAGTGATCGGTGTCAGTAGGGCAGTGAGCGGTGTCAGTAGGGCAGTGATCGGTGTCAGTAGGGCAGTGAGCGGTGTCAGTAGGGCAGTGATCGGTGTCAGTAGGGCAGTGATCAGTGTCAGTGGGCAGTGAGCGGTGTCAGTGGGCAGTGAGCGGTGTCAGTGAGCGGCGTCAGTGGGCAGTGAGCGGTGTCAGTGAGCGGTGTCAGTGGGCAGTGAGCGGTGTCAGTGGGCAGTGGACGTTTAATTACCAAATAAAAACCCCCAAAAAATCAAAGCAGATAGATAGATAAAGGCTACTGAGCACTGCACATACAGTAATTATGCCAGAATGAGCCTGCAGGGAGAACACTAGACTGCAATCTTCAATCAGCAGCCATGTCCCGACTCCCTGGAAAGACCAGCATGACAAACCCCCACACTTGAGAGAGACTGTGATCAGTGATCTGTAGGAAAGTAAAGAGCCTCAGCTCTGCACTCACCCAGCGGTCGCGGTCGGTGTCCCCTTAGTTTGCACGGCAGCCAGGCTCTGTACACCGGCTGTGTTTGTTCCTCCCGCGTTCCAGACAGGTCACATGCCGAGGCTGTGTCTGCATGAGTAGGCACGCTAGCGCGTCTCTCCCCCTCACAGCACACAGTCACCCTGCTGTAATGTGTTGTTATCACACATTTTACACAGCGCCGGAGATTCGGCCAGAGCGCCGTGCAGGGAGGGAGGGAGCCACCTGCACAGGGAACTTCGGAGACTCTGCAGCACTGTGTGTGCGTCCGGGGTTCAGGCGGACTGATTCCCGTACACAGGATTCAAAACCCGTACTGTCCGGGGGAATCCCGTACGGGTGGCAACCCTAAGCGCAACTTGTCACGAGTTCGTGCTGTTTATGGGTTTTGTTCTGGAATCTGTGTGAATTCTAGTGATTTGGACAGGAACAGTTGGAGGAGGAGTTCCTGGGCCAAGAATCGGTTGCGCCAGTGTGACCAATTCTCTCATATGCCTCTGCTTAGGGAGATCCGGGAGAATAATCCTGATGACTACAGGAACTTACTCTGTATGACGGACCCCGCTTACCACCGTCTGCTGGATCTACTGTCCCCCTATATCATGAGGCAGGACACTGTGATGCGCCAAGCCATTACGGCTGAGCAGAGGCTTATTGCCACGTTGCGGTACCTGGCAACTGGGAGGAGCCTGCAGGACCTCAAGTTCTTTTTTTTTTTTTCGGACGAAGCTTTCAGGCTTGGACCTCACCTCATGGGGCCTTTTCCCCAGAGGACCCTCACCCCGGAGAGGAGGGTGTTTAATTTTAGGCTGGCCAGGGCCCGGAGGGTAGTCGAGAATGCCTTTGGGATACTCGCCAGCCGGTTCCGCCTGTTGCAGACAGCGATACACCTGGCGGAATATAAATTTAACATTGTTGTTTTTGCCTGTTGCATATTGCATAATTTTTTACGCAGGCATTCCCAGACGTACCTACCCAACATCGGTGCTGAGGCAGGACTACCCTCAGATACCCTTCTTGGGCTGGACACTGGTCGCGCTGGCTTGACCACCCGATCTGCTCGTGAGGTACGCGACAAATATGTTGAGTACTTCATGGGTCGGGGGGCCATTGCTATGCCAGATCATATTTCTTTCTAATTCAGCCCCCAAAAGAAAGAAATATTCCAAGAAATAATAAAGAATTCGACCATTGGACTTTATACAGTTGTTTGTCATTATTGCTTTCTTTTCTTTGATCTTCCTGGTTCTCCAACTAGTGCACTTCTAGTGCCCATATTTTTTTGCATGTTTTAGTAAATACCCACAATTGCACATTTTATAGTCACTCATCTACAAACTGGGTATTGAGCATAGAAATAAGAAGCCACTCTTTTTTGGGTTTTTGGTTTTAAAATTTTTAATTTCAAGTTTTTGGTTTGCCCAAAATTTGGGCGTTTTTTTTAGCAAAACGTGTTTCAATTTTTTGTTATTTTTTTTTTCCAAAAATAATTTCTTTTTAGTTATGGATTATACAAAACATTATTTTTATCCAACTTCCAAAAATCTGAAACAATGGAACTTACAAAGTTCAAACTTTTAATAATCCAAAAACAGTCATCAATGGTCTGATGTCACATGCCAAAATTTGAAGATGCACACATTCTGGGTGAGGGGCCAAATGGGGAATTCTCTTCTGAGAATCCATGACAAATGTCCACATGTGCTGTCTGCCATCATGGGTGATCAATGCATGTGTTTTGTGGGTGAAACCCCTTCCTCTCACCTACTTGAGAAGCGAGGAAGGGGTTGTACCCACAAAGCACATATCCTGTGATGGCACGTGTTGACGCACTGTGTGTGCATCTTCAAATTTTGGCGTATTTTGTATGTAAATTGAAAAAAAAGGTTTGGAGGGGGGTGGCGGGGCAGGGGTATTCAGTCTTCGATCCGGCCCATCATGTCTATGATATTTTTGTAGTTTTGTTCTATCACCATCATCCTTTCCCTCATATTGGCCATTTCGGTGCTGCACTCCATGATCTGCTGGATTACAATTTGTGCACTTGCACGTGAAAAATGTGGTTTAGCAGATGTGCTAACCCCATCGTCCTCCCCTAAAAATAAAACAAAAAAATAAAAATTAGTAAGGTGCAGGCCTATCTACATCTGGTTTTCCCTGTGAAGCTGGGGTGCCACTGACCTGGTGTACTGATAATCTCCACAGCTTCTACAACTTCTCCTTCTTCCACAACTTTTCCATCTTCTACCAATCCTCCTTCTTCAAACAATCCTCCTTCCTTCTCTCTTCCTTCCTCCTCTCCTTCTTCATCATCCTCCTGCATATTCCACCACAAACATAATTATTATTTATTTAAATGACTTTTCCCAAGCTGTGATACTGCCCCTTTTTAGCGAAGTGACACACATGGATGGCCCCCTGAAAAATTATTTGGTGTAGCCCAATTAAAAAAAATCATAATTCTTATTTTATGGGGGAGACACAGGTGCTATTGAGTCCAGATGTGAAAACAGCTGCTTTTTATTTTCACTGTGTAAATGAATCCTGTTTGCCTTTCACATTTTAGTAAATTGCAACAAATATATCATCTTTTTTTTAGTAAATTGTAACAAATATATCATCTTTTTTTAGTAGATTGCAACAAATATATCATCTTTTTCCCATTGCTTATAAACGTTGTTTTACACCAAATAGCCATGTCCAGATGTGATGTTCCTGGAACAACATCGGATTACAGCGAAACGATGTGATGGAACGATGTTAACTACGATCGTGAGAAATCATCAGATTTACTAAAAACACATTATAAACTTACTACATGTGTTCAACAAAAGTCCAACCAGGCCAACGAGGCAGATGTAGAAATATACATGCCAACCAATTAATAAAGACAATTGCCAATCAAAAGAATGTTTAAATGACTTACTTTTCTCTATTATTTTCTTTATCTTCCGAAACTGGTCTAGCTCACGCAGTTTTAAGTCCGACCAGCGTTTACGGAGCTGCTCCTTTGACCTGGTGACTCCAAACATGTCATAAAGTTTCCTTGCAACCTTCTTCATAATTTTTGCCTTCCTCCGGTTAGGGGTGCTGTATGGCCCATGATCCCCATCATAATCCTTCCTGTGCAGGATGGCCACCATCTCCACCATCTATTCTAGAGACATATTTGTTGCTATGTAGCGTTTTCCCCTGGATCGTGACGTTCTTGCCTCTGTCCCTTCCTGATCCCGATGAGAGGGTAATGCACGCTCATGTGACATCGCCATATTTTATATTCACAGTGATTAGGGGCGTGGCAAAGAGGAAACGGTCCGTCATGGGTGGCGACGAGGGCGGCGTTTCCTGCTTGCGCGGAGTGGATAATGAGAACGACGTGATTACGTAGGTTACGCGGAGATTAATCGAGTGTAAGTGACGAGATACAGAGACGAAGGTAAATGACAACATGGGATCAGCAGAGGCCTAGAAATTGCAAAGCCATGGGATGTTTTTTTTTATGTTGTTTGCACCCTTTGCGCTAATTAGTTATGTATCTTGGGGCCCACCATGCTATTTTGATCTCCAAGTGCTTGGACACATCACAACATAGAGATATATGTGAGAATGCTCTACCCTCTGGATTTGTAGTCTTGTGTATTGATTTGAGTCTGATCAGGCAAGTATTGTTGTGTGTTGGTTGTACAGAGAGAATTAGGTAGTGTATTATGTCATCCATGCTGAGGGGCATGATAGCTACACATGAAATAGTGCCGTGATGATTGATAGCATTAATAATATTGGTGGATGGGTTATTATAGATGCCATGTATTTAGTCAATTGTAAGCAATGGCTCTACATGTGAAATCAGTTAGTTTGTCCAAAAACTGGGCAGAGCTGGCCAGCAGTGTAGCAGCAGAAGACACTGTGTTTGTATAGTAGCTCTAAAAAATGTGTGCCCATATTCTGACAATGTCAAAGCTGAGCCTTTTTAAAATCGTGGTTTCTGATTATTTAAATTTACTTATTTATTCTAGACATTATTTCTTACCAAATAAGCAATAAAAATGGACCTATTAAAGGGCAAAGAAATCACATTACGCCTAATCTAAATATATCGGGAAATGCCCCTACTTTGGGAGTCAAGACACCATGACTACCACAAAACGGACCTGAGAGCGGCAGCACTTCAAGAGATAGCAACATATATGCAGACTTGGGTGCCAGATTGCACTGATATCATGGTCAGGGATAAAATTAATAACCTCAGGAGCAGGTACAGAAAAGTCTATAAAGAGTACAAAAAGAAAAGATCAGGATCAGCAGCACGTGCGCCAAAGGAGCCCAAGCTGTGGTATTTCAAGGAGCTCACTTTTTTGAATGATGAACTGGACGGCCGGAAATCACGTTCGAGTCTTACTTCCAGCCTTCCTTCCACGCTTCCTTCCAGCGGGACTTCCACGGATCCCCACACCCCTGCAGAGTCAGCGGAGGGTCTGGCTGACATGGACCCAGATCTGGCTATCTTCAGTGAGGTATAGTAGTTTCATAATTTTTTTTGGGCTGCTATTTTTTGTTTGATTAGTGAGTTGATATTGTAACCTTAAAAACAAGCTTAGAAATAAAAACACAAGTCGTGGGCATAAATATATGTGTCAGGGATGCCAACTGCAGGGGTCAGAAGGAAAGTCTGTTAATTTTAATGAGCAAGAAAATGTGTGTGATTGATTGTGCAAAATATTACAACATGTCCCTTTTTTTATACACAGGAAGAAGAGACCAGCCAGGAGGTGGCAGCTACTGAGGACCATGTCAGCCAGGCAGAAGGGGTGAGTGGCAGCCAGGAGGAGGCCGGGCCGAGTGGAGTGGAGTCCCCAGGCTCAGCACCACATCCCAGGTGCCTCCCCTCCAGATGAGGCGACCAGGCGCAAGGAGGCGCAGGAGGCAAGTGGAGGAGGAGAGCCTGGAAATGATAAGGGAGGCATCCAAAATAACGAGGGCCCCCCTCAACCCCACTGAATGCTTCAGTGCATTCGTGGCACATGAACTGAGTCAAGGGGCGGAGGAGCAATGTGGTCTTGCTAAGGACCTGATAAATAAGGTCCTGGTGTGGAAGCGGAGGGACCAGCTCACTGGGGCCACAGACCTGTGTGACCCGGCCCGGGCTGCTTCCCATCATCATGTTCCTCTTGCTGCCACATCATCCCCACCTGCAGGGGGCCGTGGACGGGCCCGTGGAAGTTCCGCTGCAAGGAAGTTTGGAAGGAAGACAAGAAAGTGATTCCCTGCCTTCCAGTTGATTATCCAAAAAAGTGAGCTTGTTGGAGTAGCACAGCTTGGGTTCGTTTGGTCATGTGCTGCTGATTCTGATTTTTTATTCTGGGCTCCTGAGGTTATTAATTTTATCCCTGATCATGTTGGATTTCCCAAGTCTGCATGTATGTTGCTATCTGATCAAGTGCTGCCGTTCTGGTTAATTCTAATTTATTTTTTTGCCAAAATAAATGGCTTGTTTATTTACTTTTAAACCTTGTCTATTGGTGGGAGAACTTGTTAAAAAAAAAATGCAAACAACAAAAAAAAACCTGGACATAAGTTGCAAAAAAAAAAAAAAATGCAAACCACAAAAAAAAAACGTGGACATAAGTTGCAAAAAAAAAAAAAATGCAAACAACAAAAAAAACTTGGACATAAGTTGCAAAAAAAAAAAAAATGCAAACCACAAAAAAAAAAAACGTGGACATGAGTTGCAAAAAAAAAAAATGCAAACCACAAAAAAAAATGTGGACATAAGTTGCAAAAAGTAAATAAAAAGAAGCCAAAAAAATGTGGTGGACCAATCTGGCTAGCAAACATTGTCAAAAACAAAATCAACAAGCACTAATTGAAACCTTTCAGTATGGGACATCAGTCTAAATAGGATCAGCAAAAGAACGGGTTTATTCTAGCAAGAGAACAAAGAACAAAAAAGACGTAAGAAACGACACTAGATATTTGAAAAGACGAATGTGCCATGTCCCAAACAAACGCGAGTTTTACCTGAACGAGCGCTCCCGTCCCCTCATTTTGACTGAGTATGCGCGGGTTTTTGGTCCGATGCTTTTGTGTACTAACCATCAAACTTTTACTCTTGCTGTGGGTTTATTATAAAGTACTGAGTGATCTGGTAATAAAAGAAAATTACCTCCAGAAAATGGGATTTTGTGGGCAATGAAACAATATACAAAATTTAGAAAAATATAAAGATATTTAATTTACAAAAATTACATGAAATATACACAAATTATGAAAAAATTACATTATACATAAACCAAAAAATGGTAGATTAAAAACAATACCGAAAAGATGACAGTACATAAGTACAATGGATGAATGAAGTAAAAAACCTCAAGAACCTGTTGGGCTCAAGGGTAAATGGTTTGTCCGACGCATTTCGACTTGTGAATTACACTGACTGTCTTCATCAGGGAAAAAAAAACAGGATCTCTGCAATTGAAAAGCAAACAACCAAATAATATGTATTCAATACAAACACACAAAACATAGGTTAATGATCAATAAGTATACAAAATAATTATAAACAAACAAAAATTAGCGCTTACATGTGCATGCATCTGTCATCCCAATATAGGAAAAAGGAACCATTCCCCTCCAAAGAGACCCACAACAATCTCCTTCCACAAAGAGTGGATGTCCACAGCAAGGAAAACAAAAATGAATAAACAAAAGTTTGTTCAAAAAAATGTCATAAAGACAAAGGTTACAAGGAAGAGGGAGATGTCCCAGCAAAGGACTATGCCAAAAATGCAAGGTGTATGCAGATGACCTAAAAAAAAACAAGAAAAAATGTAAAGCTTAATTACTAAGCCCAAACGATCACCTAGATAGAGAAAAAAAAGATCATATAACGCATAACCCCAAAAACAAAACCAAAAATAAATCAAAGAAATTAATCAAAATAATATAGCCCCATGGACAGAAACCTACCATAGCACTGAGGTCAAATCAGTAATGGCCACGGATATCTGAATGGTCTTGGAGCAGACCTATCCACCACAAAGTCCAAGGAGTGAATGGCAAGTTGGTTTTCCCAGCATTGACCTTAATACTACCTATTCCCGCCCAAAAATGACGTATCCGAGGGGCGGGGCAAGGAGACGCCACCCAATGGGGCATGTCTGGTTGCCACAGCAACCTATCGTTTATACTGAAGAAAACCCCACAGGCTCAAAGATAAAAAGATACCAGATGCCCTGGAGCAAAGCCATGGCGTCACCGCATGGGGCGTGGCCAGTTTCCGTAGCACCGATTGGCTGTGTCACAGCGAGCAAAGCTGTGACAGCTTGAGGATTAAATGTACAACTTGCTGAGCGTTGGGGGGAGGAGCTATATCCTCAAAGTGGAGGGCGTGTCGAGCTCCCATGGCACCTAACAGCTGTGTCACGGCGAAAGACGCTGTGACAGCTTAGGAGTTAGATGTAATAAGGCGCCGGGGGTGGAGCCAAGTCGTAACTGTTGGAGGCGTGTATTGGGTTTCCATAGCATCCAAATAGCTGTATTACAAAACCCGGAAGTGGCCGCAACAACAGCGCCATACTCTGAGCCATCTCCCGCAAGCTCAGAACGGCCGCATCCAAGGTGCCGCCCTGAAGGCAAACGGAGGGGGGCGAAGTCAAGACTCCCTTAGGCAACATCTAAGAACAAGACAAATTAAAAGGCCCCTTTAAAACGAATGGACACAATAATACTACCGCTGTCCACTGAACCGCAGATACCCAGACGCAAAGAGAGCAGCCAATACTAAAGGGGCATAGGAAAAAGCACGCAAGGCAAACAAAAGGGCCTTAAAGGGATACGTCAAAGATGGAGGGAGAGGGGAGAAAAGAGAGGAGGAAACACCTACCTGGCAGTAAGTGTCATAAGGCCCACCAGAATCACCGGCCAGGCCAAAACACACAAGAAAGCCCCCCCTCCTCGAACAGAACAGGGGGAGCTTGGGTGCCAGGTATACATAGATAAAGGTGACAGATCACGCGAAGGTCAAACAGAGGAGGGCAGTGGGACACAATCCCTGATGGAATGAAAACAGAGGCCTGCACACCAAGCGAGAACTACCTGAATGAAAAAAAGAAAAAGAAAAAAGACCCTCCATGGAATGGAACAGTAAAGACCAAAAGGGAGGACAATGTCAGTCTGTTTTGCCTGAACAGAACCCATCCAGAAAAGAATCTAAAGCTTTCAGCCTCATTAAGACCGGGGATACTGGTGTCATCGAGATGTCTGATCCATCTCATCTCACGTTGGAGTAGGATTTTATTCCAATCGCCACCTCGTTTGGGAATATGTACCCGATCCAAAACTGTGAAATTGACCAGGGGCATTTTGTAACCATGACATTTGGCTACATGTCTGCCCAGAGGAAGATAGAGGTTACATATTTTCATGCTGGCCAGATGTTTGCTAACACGTTGTCCCAATTCCTGGCGTGTTTTCCCAATATAAAATGCCCCACATTGGCACTGAAGCAGATAGACAACACCTTTTGTCTTGCAGTTAGCAAAGTGTTTTAAATGAAAATGTTCCCCATTGTGTAAAACAAGGTAAGTTCTTTGTCCTATCGCATAACAGAAAGAACAGGATCCACAAGGGTAAGTACCCCACACTTTACAAGGATCCTTACGTTGGTTACCTCCTGTATTCACTTTGGGTTAACATTTCACCCAAAGAGCCAGATCTTCTATATGTGACCTGTGGGTGTTTAGTAACTAAGCCAGCCAAAGATGGTTCTTCCATCAGAATTGTCCAATGTTTACACAATATCTTACGTATTTGGTCATGTTCATTGGAGAATCGTAAGATGATACGTGTGGAATCATCATTTTGTCTAATCTTTTTCTTAAAGATCAGGTCATGTCTGTTAAGAATTTTAACTCTATTGAAGGACCGTATTAGGGCAGATTTAGTATACCCCTGAATGATGAGTCTACTAGTGAGTTTGTCGGCTTACAATTGGAAGTCTTCATTGTTGGTGCAGTTGCGTTTCAGCCGTAGGAATTGTCTATAAGGAATGGATTTTTTAAGGGGCTGCGGGTGGAAGCTATCTGCATGGAAAATCGTGTTACCAGCAGTTTCCTTTCTGAAGAGTCTACTCCCAATTCTACCGAATTCATCTTTTGTAATACAGATATCCAAGAAATTATTCTTATGGAAATCGTAACACGCGGTGAAGAAAAGATTGCATTCTTTGTTATTAATAACTTTAAGACATTCCTTTAAAGCACCTTCCGGCCTATTCCAAATCAGTAGAATATCATCAATATATCGTTGACACAGCAAAATGTGCTGTGTATAGATGGTCAAATCTTCATTGGATAAAAAGTTTTTTTCCCACTCACCCAGGTACAGGTTTGCATATGAGGGTGCACAGCACGTCCCCATAGCAACACCCTGTACCTGGAGATAGTGGGAATCATTGAAAAGAAAGACATTGTGCCTCAAAATAAATTCAAGCATACACAGAATAAAGTTAAAAAACTTCCATTCTGTTGTGGCTTTTTGTTTGAGAACACGTGAAATGACAGCAACCCCACGATCGTGGAGAATGCTGTTGTAGAGCAATTCCACATCGATCGTGACTAAAAAGGCTGACTCAGGGATCTCCAAATTATCTAAGATCTGGAGCACATGTACAGTATCCCTGGTATAGGAGGCCAATTCGAGAACAAGTGGTCAGATGTAGGCATGTGCATTTCGTTTCGTTCCGAATCGAAATTCGGACGAATTTTCCATTATTCGGACATTCGGATGCATACGAATTTCCGAATTGCTATAATAACGAAAAATTTCGACCGTTTTCCGAATTCGTTCATTTTCGACCGAATTTCGAAAAAAAAAAAAAAAAAGGTCGAAATCGATTTTTTTTTCGAATTCCGAATCGAATACCCGCGGACTAAATTCGATCGGAATTCGAAAAAAAAAAAAAATATTTTCGAATTTAATTCGAAAAAAAATTCTATTAGAAAAGAGACTATTTGTTTTCTAATCTGGTTGAAATATTTTCGATTTCGACCGATTTTTTCGAAATTCGGGTCGAAAACGAACAAATTCGAAAAACGGTCGAAATATTTTCGATTTCGACCGTATTTTTCGAAATTCGGTCGAAAACGAACGAATTCCGAAAACGAATTCAACACATGTAACGAACCTAACTTAACGAAATTTATTAAATGACGAATTGAAACGAAACGAAACGAAACGAATTTTTCACTTTTGCACATGCCTAGTCAGATGACCTGACTGATTCCCTCCGATATACTTCCATTGCCTGAAATAATGGGTCTCCCTGGAGGGTTTTTAAGGTCCTTGTGAACTTTTGGCAGAGCGTAAATGGTGGGTATACGAGGGAGGGAATCGGGTGCATATAAAGTTCGTAAGATCGATATTTATAGCACCCGTCCAATGGGCATCATCAACCAGTTCATAAAATTCCTGGTTGAATTTGTCCACGAGACACGCCGGGATGGGGCGATAGCATTTATGGTTGTTTAATATTTTCAAACACATCGATTCGTAAAGGCTGCCATAAGGACAATATTGCCACCTTTATCGGATCCTTTTATGGTAATGTCCATATTTTCTTTTAAAGATCTCAAAGCAGTTTGTTGTCCAATGTTTAAATTCTTAATACTCAAATCATTGTTGATGGCTCGAATGTCCCTGGTTGTCTGTTTTACAAACAGTACCAACACAGGATTCTGTTGCAAAGGTGGAAACTTGTTAGACTTCTTTTTAAAAGTCTTTTTAGGAGGGGGGTCCTGTCTCGGTTCCTCCTCATCCTCCTCACTGTCAAAGTCTGCCTCCCAGACATCCATACATGAACCATTTTCCTGTAAAAGGAGGTAAAGATCAGGCAAGGCTCTGAAATCAGCTGCCTTCAGGCCTAAGGCCAACGAGTCTTCCTTCTTGGTCTGTTTTCGTATAGGCTTTTGAATAGAAGTTCAAGAGGCCAAGAGATAGAACTTGACTCTCTTCAGGGGTCAGGATATATGAAGACAGATTGATAATATTCAATCTGTCCCCATCCCTGATACCACAGTTTCCTGTGACTTTAAAGGGGTCTGAACTTGTATTGACCCTCGTTTGTCTAAAAAATCATCAAGTTGTAATTGGGTTTTGGGAATAGTTCCTTATCTTTAAACATCTTAGTGGCAGTAATCTTGCCTGGAACATAACCTTTACTACCTCCAGGTACAGGGGGTTGCGATGGGGACAAAATGTGCCCCATCGTATGCCAACCTGTACCTGGGGGGTGGGAGAGAAACATCTTTTCCCGTGATGATTTAACACCCCTTATGGACTACATAGTTAGTTGGCATCGATATATCGATGATGTTTTGATTTTTTGGTCTGGCAGCGAATCGCAACTGCATGAATTCATGGAATTAATTAAATTTAATGACTTTAACCTAAAATTCACATTTAGCTATAGTCAAACTGACATTGATTTTCTAGATCTAAAAAATCTCCAAAGACAAACATGGCCTTCTACATTCCTGTCTGTTTAGAAAACCTACAGCTGGGAATACAATTCTTCACGCACCCTCAGCTCGCATCCTGCTTCCTTAATTGAAAGTATTCCCTATAGTCAATATCTTAGCTGAGACGCAATTGCAGCCCCTTGACAGTGACTTTAGGAAAACTCAAAGGATCTCTATCACAGATTGAGAATAAGAGGCTATAGCCATAGGCTACTTAAACGTGCGTATAACCGGGTGAAAGTTCAAAAGAGAAAGCTCACCTATCTTCTCTCTAACATTAAAAGCAAAATGGACACAGTAAGAATAATCACCAAGTATTCCAGTCAGCACAGAGAGATGCGCAATATCTCAAAAGAATTTTTGGCCGTTGCTATCTGCAGATCCAAAGTTAAAAAATTCATTAGAGAATCCCCAGAAGTGACTTTTAGACGTGTTCCATCACTTAAAGATCGTCTAGTACATAGCCATTTTAACATGGCTGACCAATTTCAAACACCAACTAAAAGCGGCACCGCCGCCCTGTGGCAAATGTGACGTATGTATGTTTGTTGGAGATCAACAAAAAATATTTAATTGCCCCAATGGTAATTGGCACTCGACCAAAAATGTCA